>JBBBDQ010000275.1:4655000-4975000 GCA_037127315.1 Ascarosepion bandense
CGATCCTCACTAGGTGCGCCATTCTTTCGAGCTTGTGTCGCATCTAAGCTACGCTTAGTAAATCGCGATATAAATCAAAATCTTTTATTATTTAAAATAAATAAATACGTCAATAATTCATCCAACTAAAATAAAATAATTAATAATAATCATAATAACAAAAGAATAAATGAATAATTAAATTTACACATGTCTGTGTGTATGGGTCATCATCATCAAGACCACCATCATTACCAACAAACATTCATCCACACATCAACAATATACACGGACGATGCAGTTACAGCTTTAGAAAAGAAAGAACTATTTTATCCATGTACAACAATGTTTCGATAACGGTCAAGTGAGAATCTTCAGCCGATAGATTGAATAATATACATTATTATTAAACATATATATTTAATATATATATTTAATATATATATATATATATATATATATATATATATATTAATATATATATATTATATATAGTATATATTTACTATATATATATATATATATATATATATATATATCCGAGTGAATACAGAACGAGGAATTCTTACAAAACATTAATTTAAAAAAGTGCTCGATATATAATATATAGAGCTGTGAATATTTATTAACAATTATATTTTAGAACATGTACATTGAAGTTTCAATGTTAAAACGAACGTCCCTTCGTAGCGAATATATATAGAATAATTATGTACATGTTCTAAAATATAATTTTGAATAAATAAATAAATATATATATATATATATGGGGATGCGCAATAAAAAATATTAGATTCAGGTGTTAATAAAACAATGTTCAATGCAGTATAAATAGAGCTATTATATATATACATATATATATATATATATATATATATATATATATATATAATTCATATGTAGGATAATATGTACATTTAATATATATATATATATATATATATATATATATATATATATATATTATTTAAAATATATATGTATATATTATATAGATATATTTACCTTTCTTTGTTTAAATTTGTTCCTCTTTCTTTCGAAGCTTATAAGCTCGTGTGTGGGGGGGGGGTCATTGTTAAACATATATTGGCAGACGAAAATGAAAATGAAATTCGCTGGCAGTTTGATATTCGCAACGATTTTTCAGTCAACAAACAACTGGGTGGCACGTACCACCCACACTGTTTCTTCATATTCTTGAGATATGAGAGACTGAATCCACTTAGAGACTGGTGGAGCAAAGACAGAACGACACAAAGTGCGAACAAAAACTAGAATCTAAAACATCTATCAACCTCGACTCATATTTGGGTTTCTACTTCAAAACACTAGTGATTGAAAATAAACAATCCCTATCGATTTTAAATATATTATCTACTTTGGTACAGACAACTCAATAAGAAGACAATAATATTACATTCACGATCATTAAAGCAATATGTAATTTATTTTCCAACACGAATTCATATTTTTATCTGTGTCAGACTGCGATATCTATCTATCTATCTATCTATCTATCTATCTATCTATCTATCTATCTATCTATCTATCTATCTCTGCTCATTATCTATCTATCTATCTATCTATCTATCTATCTATCTATCTATCTATCTCAGCCAATTTGAGTATCAGCGGATTTGTTTATCTATCTGCAGATATTGCAATTTCCTATCACAAACACACTGCCCCTCACCCCACAATCTCGCTGTCGATTTTAAGTAAATCTGTTTTTTTTTTCTACTGCTCACTTCAAACAAACATACACACATATTTTGTTTCCCCAAGACCCAAAATAATTACAATAAAAAAAATAACTTGAAGATTTCTGGAGAATAACGCCTTGTATGCAAGTAGTCTTTGTAATTAAAGTGCTTAATAACCGGAAAAGAAGCATTATTTATCACATATAAAATTAAATCTAATTACATAAAAATGTAATGATGTTAAATGTCAAAATCACTGTAGTTTACCAGTGAAAAGGCATTTTAGGCAAGCAGATTTTTTGTCATAAAGTGCTTGATATCAGGATAAGGATAGAGTGTTAATAGAATTCACGTGGAGAAGTTTTTCACTTGGCTGAGCAATGTTATTTCAGTCATGCCGACTTAGTTGTCGGGGCATTAATGTAATCTTTTCACTTATCAGGGTCATTTGCCTCTGCTGCAGTTTCCCAATTTTTCTTTTCGTATTTATAGTTTAGTGTAGTTTGATATCTTTGTGCGTGAGTGTTTCTTTTTGCATTATTTATCTTTAGCATTTTAATGTTTCGTAAGTGGTGTAGGATTTGGTGATGATTAATTGTTTCATATTGTGTTGAATCCTTTAAATCACTGACATTTTTTATTTTTTATTGTTTATTAAACTCGTATTTGTTTTGTTTACTGCCTAAATGTGCCCACCGACAGACATCCAAGAAAATAACTTTTGAAGTAACAAAATGTATCAGATATATATATATATATATATATATATATATATATATATATTACCCCAAATATTATGATATTGTAGATTTGTATTTGAAATGGACCCCTACTGTGTATTATGAGTATTCATTATAATAACTTTTGAAATAATAATAATGTCAGATTTAAATTAAGTTCATTATATATATATATATATATATATATATATATATATATATATATATATATATATAAAGTAGCATCCTTGAAATTTGGTATGGTAAATTCCAATAGAGACAAACTCCAAAGAGAACTAAATGTTAAAATTTATTGTTAAATTTAGCAGAGTATTATAAACAAGAAACAAAAGTGAGATATTTTTACAAATCCATTGGTAATAATATATTTCGCGGCCAGGTTCCACCGCTCGTCAGACCATATAACAAGGTTGTATGAATTTGGTCTGACGAGCCGGGCGGCTGTAAAAAAAACTTTTGTTTCTTGATATATATATATATATATATATATATATATATATATAATATATATATATATATATATATAATGTATATATATATATATATATATATATATATATATATATATAATGTGTATATATATATATATATAATGTATATATATATATATATATATATAATGTGGAGAAGCTTGTCACTTAGCTGAACTGTGTTATTCTAATCATGTCGACTTCGAAGTTTCGTGAGGGCATTATTGCAACGTTTTCACTTTTCAGAGTCGTTTTTTTTTTTTTTTTTGCAGAAAAGGCAAATGATCCTGAAGAGTGAAGACATTACAATAATATCGTCACAAAACACCGAATTCTGCATGATTGAAATAACGCTCAATCCTTATTCTGATATCAAGCACTCTCTGGTAAAAAATCTGCTTGCCTACAACTCCTATACACCCGTTAACTACTGACAATATATCAATTTTAGTACTAAACACCATTACAACTTAACACTATATATATATATTAGTAATTTATTTTATTTCTATTATTTTCTATATCGTTTAATACAATTAGCAAACGTCTTTATCTAATAAACCACGTCATATAATTTTGATGTTATTTTAGCTGCAAAACGAGATCTTAAAATAATAAAGAAATGCAAATGTTTAAGGCTTCTGCGTTAAAAAAAAGTTTCTCCTGGTGAGTGTTTATAAAAGAGTGGTGTAAATGGCGCCATAGTCTTTTATGTACCATATTCCTTCATAATATGTGTGATCATGACTCTTCATAACCTCCTTTCCTTTGTAAACTTTCATCGGCATTCCCGTCATTTATTCGGGCAATTAAGTGACCTGCTGCCTTTATCTGTCCCATGTTCTGTGAGTGCATATTTATCCAAGCATTTCTATTCATTATGTATTTCGGTTTTCCTTTCCTGATTATAAGTATAAGCTTCCTTTTTTGTTTCCATTTTTCTTAAGATTTCTGTATTGCTTGGATGTTCCGTACATGTCTTTCTCACCAATAGACTGAACTATCGCCCGGTTCACACTCCACCCACGTCTATTGAACAAGTGTAGAGGCTCATCCCTTGTTCCCTGTTTAGGATGTAGTTTCTGGCTTTCTCTCTTCTAATCTTTTCACTCTTACGTAGCCCCCTGCACATCAGTGGCGTTACCGCCTTGCTCGGGGTGATATGATTAAAACGAAAAAAGAAAAAAAAGTAGTACAGTACTCTTGCCCGTAAACTAATTACTTTTATGGCCAAAACGATGACATAAACCACTTGTTTAACTCGAAATCGAAGTTAACAATACCCCTTAACGATGTCTCTAGGCAGCAGATACACACACACACACACACACACACACACACACACACACACACACACACACACATATATATATATATGTATATATATATAAAGAAAAATAAACAAATGTGGTTTTTATTAATTGCTATCAGAAATTCAATTAGATTTTATCATTCAGCCGGGAACCTCTCACCCGTCAAAAGATACACGTCAGTTCAACCAAGCAACTGTAAATAAACGGAACGACTTTATATTTAAAGATTATCAGCATACATACTAACTTGATGGCAGACCGAAACCATATGCTCACATAAGCAGCTGCCCACACAGTTGAATTCAAACAAGCCAATTAACAGTTTACACTTTTGCTGTTATTTACAAAAAAAGTCAATAGCCTTAAAGCGGGCTCGCCATGGAATCAACTGAAGCATATCTCTAAGTGGTTTGCGCATTTCCCTAAAGAAATGAATGAAGGTTGTCCGGCTACAAGCGCTTCAAGACCAGAAGCGATTCGTTTTCCGAGAACAATTTCTGGTTTTGGTGAGGTGGGAGGTGGGAATAAATAAAATAAAATAATACCGAACGAGCAAAGTTTACAAACGAAACGCCTCTAAAATTGAATAGCCGAGAAAGGTATTTATTCTAAGTATTTTGACAGGAGTAGTAAAGGTTTTACAAGTATAATACTGGTCAAGAAAAAAGACGTACTTTGCTTCATTATCGATTTTCTCGCAGTTTCCCACACGTTCCCCATTCCCCTAAAAAAAAAAAATATCCAAATTCTTCATAACGAATCGCAATCAATTTTCAAAATATAAATAGAACTGCTATTCTGGTGGTCACTGGTTCAATTTTCGGTAATAAATATACTCATAATCATTATATAATGATCATGTAAAATTAACAATGGTAGATGTAAAAAAAAAAAAAAAGAAGAGATGACATTATTATTATTATTATTATTATTATTATTATTATTATTTCCTTTGATTTTTGTTGTTTAAACATTTCCTTCCAGGTCCGAAGTAGTGGAAAACCGTTCATGACCTTTTCCACAGGCCATTTAAAAAAATAAAAAAATAAAAACCCTAAATTCACACACATTTTACATAGATAAAATAGTTCCCGTGTACTATGTGGCCTATCTTTTGAATGTGGTCTATGAAATTCTGTCACTGGTATAGTATGTGGCCTACCTTTAAAAGCGTATTATAAGGAAGTATTATAAATGTCTAGTAAGAGTTAGAATTAAGGTTACGTGAGGGTTTGTGGTACAGTGGATATCGGCTCGGAAAGAGAAACCGGGGAGCCGAGTTCGAATTCCAGTCGAATCCATTGTATTCACTTACGCGCAAATACCCTCGGGAAAGGTATTAATCCGTCTCTTCCTTCCAGTTATGGGTTAAATAGCAGGACAGATTGGGTTCTATAGCCTTGGTCGGCAACCAGTCTACCGCAGAAAGCAATGGCAACCTACTGCGGGATAATCTTCTACCCAGTCAGTCATGTCTCTTTCGAGACATGATCGCCCAAGCGTGTATCACGTATGGCACTTTAACTGACTGAGGGTTACGGTTAGATAAAATAATTAGTTTCAATAAATAACCGAATACTTATATCTATAAATATACTCTTATTGAGGTACGACGCATTCAAACGGGGTAAACCACATACTATACCAGAATCAAAGAGGTAGGCCATATACTACATGGGTACCGATAAAATTTTTCGGAATGTGTGAACTGTACTTGTGAATACAATGTATCATCATCATCATCGTTTTCATCATCATTCGATTTCTGCTATGGTCACACTACCTACCAAGTCTGCAGGAAGATCCAAGGCAGTTAGTGGTGTGTTGTTGCGACTATATTTCATGATTTGTTTTTCTACCTTCCATAACTTCACTAACGTTACATGGACAAAGTTCTTCTTAGTGTGTGGGCTGTAATTATCAAGACAATTTTTTGTATATCTCTATGCTGGGATTTCCAGGGATTCTTTCAATGTGTCGTTTTGTTGCTTTTTTTTATTATTCCAAGTGCACCTACTATCACTGATACTATTCTTGTTTTCAATTTCCACATTTTTTCTGCTTCAGTTTCCAGGTTTTTATTCTTTGATAGTTTTTCAAACTCCTTGGTTGCTAAATATACAATCCTCTGAACAAGACATATCAATAATAGTCAAGTTTATTATTATTTCCTTTAATTTCCGTTGTATACTAATTTCCTTCCATAGACGTAAAGTCAGAAATGGCATCATGACATTTACAAAAATCAAAAAGGCAAACTAAGACCATAAACAATTTACAGAGATAAATTCCTTCGAAAGGTGTAGGCTGGCTGTACTTGTGAGTACATTTTTTTATATTTATTTAATGTTTAGGCTACAAGGAATCCCTTCAACCGTTTCTAATCGATCTGAGGGCCCCAACTACAAGCTGATGTTGTTCATGTTCTCATATGGCACATTTTTGAGATTTTCATTTTAAGATCCTTGTATTTTGATAGTCTTTTGTTTTTTTTAGATCTTCAAAGATACATTAGGGTCTACAGAAACTGACATGTCTATAAGAAAGCACTTTGTTTTTTAGGCTTTTGATCACGATATTATTATTATTATTATTATTATTATTATTATTATTCGTAATGTGTCCTTTTCATCATAATAGGATTTCTGCTATAGTCGCACTATCTACTAAGCCTGCGGAAAGACCTAAGGCAGGTAGTCGAGTGTTGTTATTGCTACATTTCATTTGTTTTTCTATCTCCCATAACATCACTAGCGTTACATGGACAAAGTTCTTCTTAATGTGTAGGCTGTACTTATCAAGACAATTTTTGTATATCCCTCAAGCTGGGGTTTCCAGGGATTCTTTCAATGTGTTGTTTTGTTCCTTTTTTATCATTCCAAATGTACCTACTATCATTGGTGTTAGTCTTATTTTCAATTTCCAGTTTTTTTTTATTTCAATTTCCAGGTCTTTATACTTTGGTTATTATTATTATTATTATTATTATTATTATTATTATTGAATCTTTAAAAACTTCTGGTAATTTAACCTGTGGTTATTAGGCACTACTTAAAATATAGTAGTAGTTGTTGATGACGGTATAATTACTGTGGCTTCATGACGAACTATATCAATTGCAAGAGCATGTTAAGGCGTACGATCCTTTCTAGATACTTCTCGAATATGACTTCATACCAAACTTGGTATGATCGAACAGCTTCCTGGATATGACGATAAACTACATCCGGCAGCAAAGCCTCTGATTGGAAGGTTTTAAGGAGCGTTGAGTCACCTCTTAATTGCTTTTGTTTCCAGGTGCACCTAAACTGAACTAGTAGCAGGGTTTCAACTTTGGGCAAATAGTGAACACCCTAAACTGAGGTCAAAACACTACGAACGTCTAAAAATACATTTTTATAGTAAAAATACCAGCCACATAGTTTCATAGTACAAAAATACCAACAATATATTTTTGCAAAAGAGATTACTAATGCTCCGTAGAAAATTACATTTCGGGATTAAATGACCCATAACGAATTGATATGCCGCCATACAGACGATGATCAAACATATATAAAGGCTTGTGTTTCTTTAAATATATGACCCTACTTGGTCTTGTCTGAAATTTCAGTTTCGACCTTGATGACGAGCATGACTGGTTCCGACATTTGTAATGACCCAAGACCCTCTCTTCTACCACTAGTGAGGCATTGCCCCAATGTTGACATGGCGGCTAAAGTATCATGAGGTCGGCGATTCAAAACAGATTTGGGGCTGACAATTACACACCAACAACAGCGGTTAAGAAAATTAATTCATATAGAAACGTAGGCACATTAATTAATTGGATCTGATGAAGCAGCCAGTTTTAATTAAAAACTGTGCTTTTATAAATGACAGGTAATTAAATACTTACACAGACACGTGCGAGCACACCCAGGTGGCAGCCATTCACAGATACACGCAACTAGACTTACGTAAACATTTAAATGTAATTGGTATGCTTTCGGTTATCTTAATTTTAAATCCATTGCACTCCTATATCACTTTCCGGTTTTGATAGAGTCCAGTAGCGTCTCCGGGTCCTTGCGGGTGACGAATTATATTTCACCTTCCAATCTCTCTCTTATAGACGGGATGTAGCAATCCTTCCACTGCTCTTCGAATTATATTCCTTGGTTCTGTCAAGTCTAACTTTCACAGCTAGGACCCGCCATACCACTTACACGGTTGCAAACCAACCACATTGCCTCCGTATTTTATCTATGAGAAGTTCCTCTCAAACAACTTCCTGCGAACTACTGCTCTGCGCAACAAACTCTTAAGAATATGTTTCCCCCAACAGTACAAACTCCTATCCGTATAAACTACCCTTTAATATAACATCTAGCTCGAGTGGATCCCGGCCTTGTACAGAGTGAGCCTTACTCTAAGAAAAAAATGGAAGTGAACAATTTCCTTAAAGATGAAGATACTTAAAGTAAAATATGTGCTTTTACAGAAGGATGCTGAGAATATCATACACTGGACATGTGAGCAACGACGAAGTTTTCGAGAAAATGTAAACAAAAAAGACATGTATACTTTGCATCAAAAAGAGAAAGTTGAGAATTCTCGGGCTGATAATGAGGATAGAGTGCATGGAAAATTTGATACTCACAGGATATATATTGAAGGCAAGAGGTAAAGAGGGAAAACAATGCACAACATACTTAGTGAGCTTGAGTAAATAGATGGCGGGACAGGATTTAGGAGAGATAGCGAAAAGACAAAAAGATAAAGATGCAACAGGGAGGAAATTGTGGAGAGCCATGATCACCAATGTTCTGAAGGGACTCAACTTATAGAAGAGATACACAGAATGAGCTTGTGCAAATGAATGCCGGAACAGAATTTAGGAGAGATAGCGAAAAGACAAAAAAATTAATTAAAGATGCAATGAAATGGAAATTGTGGAGAGCCATTATCGCCAACATTATGAATGAACACGTCATATAGAAGAAGATACACAGAATAAGCTTGTGTAAATGGATGGCGGAACAGGATTTAGCAAATATGGCGAAAAGAACAGCTATTTGTGGAGAGCCATGATTGTGCTAGGCGGCAGGCATGTAAAGGCACACATATATAAACATAAAAATGTATATATATATATATATGCGTATGACTGTGTGTGTCCACGCATTTTTTAAAGAAATGAAATTCAGCGCACATGCATTTGCGTGTGACCACTAGGAAAACCCGTAAATTCATCTTGCATGTCATTACTAGATATCAGTTCATATTTATTCATCTTAAAACCATTTATTTGCACTATCTACATTGTTGTCCTTATCTTCTTTTTTTTTTTTTTTTTTTTTGCCATATTCATGACGTTTCGGTCATTTCACGCTTCGAACTTCTTTAGGTGATTGGAATTTCAAAATGAACCCTTTATTTCGTCTACCGGGGTATATTGTTCTAGTTCCAAGAGTCACGCCTCTTCCAAATATTTCAGTATCAGTTATCACCCTTTAACTCAACTAAGATTTTGTTCAGAACTAGCCATTGAACTCACAACTGTTTGGGTCATGTCACTGGATTTAACCAACGGTTTTATCCACTGGGCCATGTGTCCTTAAGAATATCAATGTATTAATATTTTGGACTTATAAACCTAATGTCTCAGTAAGCATGTTTTATCAGTGCTCATAGTTACAATCTTGTTTTTAACTGTTTTTTCTCTAGCACTCCGTATTACTGGTTCTCATAATGCTTAGTCGACTCAGGAGTGTTTGTGGTTTATGTGCTGATTCCTTAAGTTTTCGTATTTACTTTATTTATTTCTCTGTCTATTATTTCAGCTTCATCTCACAGGTAGCGGTGATTTACCTTTTTCCTCCTTATCTGGTCAGCTACGCCTGAAATTTTTATTTCCCCGTTACGTGTTATGGCCTTGCGATGTTCTTGTAGCTTTATCTTAAGGGGGTGAACTGTTTTTCTTTTAAATCTCTTTTCGTAACTGCATGGGATGGTGTAAACACAATCCTGAGTCATCTTCTCCTCAGTGAGAGATCTTACTCGGGAGAGGTATCTACGAAGTATTGATTCACTTTTGAAGGTCGAACCTATGTTATTTGGAACTCAGGTCTTTTGTATTTTTTCCGAAGTCAAAGTCACCAATGGGATGTGGCTTCCCTCTGTCTTTTTTTACAAATATTTTCATGGCAACTGCCCTGACCAGTTTTTTCCCTTGTGCCCCGACAACGTATCCCTTCACATAGAGTAGAAAGAGCGAGACCGTTTTCTGAGTGTTGTTATTCTCTTTCACACTTATATCCTAGTTTGTTGGAGCTACTGTCATGTACCTTCGGGTAGTTATGTTCTAGGGTACTGGTTATACTCATCAATTCCATATCTCTGGGTTGCCACTCATGACTTTTGCTCGATGTTGCAAGCAGCAGACGATCTCTTTCTTTACGCAGTATTGGTGGTGGGAGATGAAGTTGGGGTATTGTCCAGTAAATGTTGGCTTGCGATACACTGTTGCCTTGAACCCATGCTCCGTTCGAGATATTAATACACCCAGTAATGCTAGTTTGTTTTTCTTTACTTTCTTCATTGTGAATCCTATCGATGTTCTTATTGAGATCCCGTGGTCCAGTAAGAGAAGAAGAAGGTCGGAACGTACAATGGCTGAAACGTCGTTAATATGGCAACAAAGCCTTAAAAATTTTTAACAGTAAATAATTACAGTACTTCATATCAAAAATATAGACAAATAAAAACTTATTTACATTGCACATACTGTTGTCCACATCTTTCTGTCATATTCTCGACGTTTCGACCATTGTACGCTCCGGCTTTCCTCAGGTAACTAGAACTTTAAACCAAGCCCTTTATTTCGGTAGCTTGTTCTCGTTCCATTAACCATGCTACTTACGGATGTATTAGTTATCTCCATTTAACTCAACTCTTCAAGTTTTTGTTCGCCAGGTATTGAACTCTTAATTTTTTGGGTCATGTCACTTGTTCCAACCAAGGCTTTTATCCACTAGGCTATGTGTCCTTAAGGATATCAGTGTATGAATTTTTTGGACTTATAAACCTAATGACTCAGTAAACATTTTTACTATAGCTCATATTACAATCTTGGTGTTTGTAATTGGTTTTCGATAGCACTCTGCATTACTGGTTCCCATATTGTATTCATTTCTATGCTTGGCCGACCTAGGAGATCTGAGTGTAGAACGGCCGAAACGTCATGAATATAGCAACAAAGATGAGGACAAGAGTCCGAGCAATGTGAATAATGTAACCTCATCTCAGAAATATAGACAAACATTCAAATCTTAATGCTTTTCATACAGTCATAAAATTAACAACGGCATAGTTAAAATACGAGGCCGAGTCAAAAGGTTACGCCTTCTTCTTCTTCTTCTTCTTCTTCTTCTTCTTCTTCTTCTTCTTCTTCTTCTTCTCGCGGTGTCATTAAGGGCGTGGGTGATCATGGCTTTCCACAATTTTCTGTCCTTTTTGTTTTTTGCTATTTCTCCTAAACCCTGTTTTGCCAATCATTTACAAAACTTCGTCAGGTAGGTTATGCGATGTTTTCCTCTGACTCTCTTGCCTTCAGGTCCTGGGCATGACGGTAAACTGCATCCGGCAGCAAGGTATCTGATTGGGATCTTGTGAGGAGCATGGAACTATCTTTTAATTGCTGTTGTTCTCAAATCTTCCCTGACTCGGAGTGGTAGCATCTGTTAGGGTCCTAGCTATGGGCAAATAATTAACCCCCAAACTGGGGTCAAAACACTATGAAAGTATAAAAATAGACTTTTATAGAAATATATACATAAAATTAGACTTTTATAGAAAAATATACATTTTGAAGAAAAAAATATTACCAACAATACATTTTTGAAGAAAAAATTATTACCATAACACATTTTTAAAGGAAAAAAAATTATTCTCAGCAAAACATTTTTGAATACAAAACTAGAAGACATTTTCAGTTTTCTAAAATAAAAACGAATAAAACAAAAAATGTTCATTAAAATCTGACTAAATCCGCTTTCTCATTGTAACCGAACATTAAAACAAGAAAAAAAATACCTTAAAACCCCACCTTTTTTGCATTAAATAATCCACAGAGATTGATATGCCGTTAAACAAAACTCAGACTCTCTTGCCTTTAGTCTGTCCTGTGACTATCAAGTCATCTTTCCTAATTATGTAACCTAAAATTTTCAGCTGTCTCTTTGTGGTGCTAACTATAAGTCTCCATTTTGTTTCCATTTTCTCTAAAATGTCACTGTTGTTGTTCGAGCCATGGTATTCTGGAAGACATAAAAAATCGAGAGCCTAAAGTGAAAATATCTGTGGAACTACCTTATCGTTCCCTACTCATAATCCTCATTCAAAATGTCTGCCTATCTGGACTCACTTAGAAAGCAATTGCTATCATATACGCAAGTACTTTTTATTTTCGAAAGGAGAAAGTATTGCAAATATTCACGGGAGCCTAGTTAATGTTTATAGTAAGGCCTCACTTGATGTAAGAGCCATGATTCGACAGTAGAGTGAATGGCAATCCTCGAGAAAAAGAGACAGGTCCCGCGGAGTCAGGACAGCTGCTTTTGTGAATGAGAATAAAAGAGAAAAGGCTGATTTTATCATTACAGCTGGGAGAAGAATTACTATTACTATTGAAAATCTCTGTCGAAACATTTAATATTTCATGGTAATATATGAAAAATATGTACAAAGTGAATTCCCAGATTTCTATAGACGGGTTTTATTAGTCAAACATTAGGGGGACAATCAGAGAAGAATATTTCGCCGATAATTTTGTGATGAAAGAGGAGATTTTTACATGGCAGAGAGAGTTTCTTTAAAAAGGTGAAATACCGCAATTGAGATAGTGACTATATTGAAAATTAGATTTGGAATTTCGAGTCGTTTCTGCTTATTTTAGTAAACATTTTATGTTTCTATTACGTAATTCTATTGTAATTAAAGTCGAACCGGTATTATTTTTTGACTGTATCGCAATAGAAGAAAAAGGATGACTATGTTGAGGACTAGATTTAGAATCTTAATAGCTGCATCTACTGCTAAGCAGGTTGGGTCCCTGTGTCGGGCCAGAAAATTTTTCTCGTCAGAGTCCATCTTGCACATTTATAAATCTACTATTCGTCTGTGCATTGAACACTATTGCCATATCTGGTCGGGTGTTCCTGCCATTCACCTCGAGGTTCTTGACAAAATTCAAAGAAGATCTGCAATGAAATTGACCCTGACTTTGCATCTCGATTTTCTTACCGATGGGATGTGGCTTCCCTCTGTCTTTTTTACAAATATTTTCATGGCAACTGCTCTGACCAGTTTTTTTCTTAGTGCTCCGACCAGGTAAATTTACGCTTGATACTAAATTGACATCTAGATCCCACCTTTTTACAGTTGAATTAGTTAAATGTAACTGTGTCCTCTACTCTAAAAGTTTCTTTTCTCGCCCTTTCCGCCTTTGGAACTCCCTGCCATATACTTACTTTCCTGGTAGCTATAATTTCCAATTGTTTAAATGCAACGTCAATTTTCATCTCCTATCTACTTGAATTCCTTCCATCTTCAATCCTTTTTTCGACACTGCCCGTACCCTGTTCTTCTCTCGCTGTAACCCCCTGCGTACTAGTGACAGTCTCGCCTTGCTTGGGGTGAAATCAATAAAAAGAAAAACAAACTTCATTTTAGTAAGCTCTGTGCTTTTACCATTAAATCAGATATAATTAAATAGGAACAGACCGTAGCATTTGGCTGGAATCTGTACCATGATTAAAAAGTAAAGAGGACAAAATCTGGAGTCCTGAAACATTTGGGCTTATTTTTGGGGCTGCAGTGTGTACATTTAACTATAAAATCTGTTGTTACAAATGGAAAACAGGCTTTACTCCTTGAATGTAGAAGGACGATATTTGCAATCCGAAGATTTAGAGTTTGACGGCATATCAACACCTCTGTGGGTTATTTAATACCAAAAAGGTGGGGTTTTCAGGTTTATTTTTTCTTAATGTTCATTTATAATGTGAAGGTTGAATTAGTCAGATTCTGATGAAAAATTTGTTTTAGTTTTTTTTTTTTCTTTTAGAAAACTGAAGATATCTTCCAGTTATGTATTCAAAAACGTATTGCTGGTAATAAGTTTTTCCTTCAAAATTGTATTATGGCAATAATTTTTTTTTCCTTTAAAAATGTATATTTTTCTATAAAAGTCTATTTTCATGCTTTTATAGTGTTTTGACCCCAGTTTGGAGGTTAACTATTTGTCGATAGCTGGAACCCTAACAGGTGCTACCACTCCGGGTCAGAGTGGACCTGGGAACATCCTCCCAATCAGAGGTCTTGCTGGTGGATGCAGTTTACCATCATACCCAGGCCCCCTAAGAATTTATTTTCATTTTCATATGCTTTATTTTTCTGTTTCTATTCTTAAATGTTATTATAATTAAAGTCGAACAGGTGTTAACGTTTTGACTGTATCTCATGTCGCAATAGAGAAGGGAGGAGGCTATGTTCAGGACTAGATTTGCAATCCGACGGCTTTTGAGTTCATTTTAGTGTGCTCTGAACATTTCAACTGTTGTAATTAAAGCTGAAGCAAACATTGCTTTATGATTGAATCCCCGTAATACACACAAAAGCAACAGAATAAAGAATCATATGTTATTTTCTCCTTCTATAATGTTTTGAATGAAGCACTCAAACCAGAAATGTCAACAAATGCAGTGATATTTCTAAATACATTAATTGGCTATTCATCCTTAGTGTTTACATTCATTTTACATGCATCACACGTTAAGCCATGTCGAGTCTGATCAGTGGCTAGATGGGTGACTGCTTGGGAATACCAAGTACTTGGATGTGCGAGTGATGTAATGATAAACCACTCAAGGTTGAAAACCGGATTGAATTTCAGTCGAATTTATTATATTTACTTACGTGCAAATACCCTTGAAAAAGGCATGAACTCATTCTAAGCTATGGGTTAATTAGGAAATGATTTGTATCAGAAAATCATTATCGTCTCAAAAAAATTCTTAAAAATCTGAAAATATCGCTTCAAATAACCTGAAAAGGGTTGATAATTTGTAAAAGAGACAAATCAAATCAATCAAATAATATTACATTACACACAGCTCGCCCCCTTAAAACATTCGACTTTCACAGACGTGAATAAACTTACATGCATACACATATTGTATAGTGGCATTATTGAATTTTTGACAACTCTCAACACTCAGTCGATAGAGAATTCATATATTCTTGTATTTAATAATTATGTATACTTTTATTTGTGTGCGTCTTGCAAATTCATTAGTAATGCAGGAATGACAGCTGGCTGCGAGGCTTACTGAATCATTTTGCGTATGTGATGGCGATTTTTGCTTCTAGAACAGGGACTCCTTGATGGCATGCCTTTGCACTGCCACTTGAGACAGAGCTGCAAGTGCGTCTTTGTAAAGTAGCCGCCTACACGCGCACGTGTACGGCCTTCTTTTCCCAAACAGAGGCGACAATATATTCATTTATCGTACACAAAACAAGACGCTACTCGTTATTGCTGCTACTGCTATCGTTCATGCTGCTACATCGTAACAGCAGTACGTGCAAAAACAAAAACATGGTATTTTATACCAAATTAACACATCTATTACTTTAGTTTGGCTGATTTTAGAACACGTCAGACTGTGTTGGGTTATTTAATATCGAATTTTGTATAGTGTACCCAATGAGGATTGAATTTTGTCTTTTGCTTGATTTTGTTTAGCGATATATCAACCTTTATAGGTTAATTAATTCTGATATCTAAATATTTTGAACACAATTTTATGGCTTCAACTAAATATATTTTAATGAAATTGTATACCTTCAACTACAGAAATGTATCCTTGGTCATTTTGCTATGAAATGTATTGTTGGTCATTTTGCTAGAAATATATTTTGTTGGTTATTTTACTATAAATAAGTTTAGTTTGTCATTTTACTATAAAAGGTATTGTCGGGCATTCTGTTATAAAATGTGCTGTTGGTCATTTTGCTATAATTATATATTGTTGGTTATTTTGGTATAAGTAAGTTTTGTAGGTCATTTTGCTATAAAATGTATTGTTGATTATTTTGTTATAAATATGTTTTGTTAGACATTTTGCTATAATTATGTTTTGTTGGTCATTTTGCTATAAAATGTATTGTCGGGCACTCTGTTATATAATGTGCTGTTAGTCATTTTACTAAATATATATCGTTGATCATTTTGATATAAAATGTATTGTTGGTTATTTTGCTTCAAATACGTTTTCTTGGTCATTTTCCTATAAAATGTATTGTTGGTCTTTTTGCTATAAATACGTTTTTTTGGTCATTTTTCTACAAAATGTATTGTTGGTCATTTTGCTATGAATACGCTTTGTCGTTTATTTTGGTATGAAATTTATTTATGGTCATTTTGGTATGAAATGTATTGATGGTCATTTTGCTATAAATACGTTTTGTTGGTCATTTTCCTATAAAATGTATTGTTGGTCATTTTACTATAAATATTTATTTTGGTGATTTTGCTAAAAATTGTATTATTGGTCATTTTCCTATAAAATGTATTTTTGCTCATTTTGCTATAAATACGTTTTGTTGGACATTTTTCTATAAAATGTATTGATGGTCATCTTGCTATAAAATGTATTGATGATCATTTTGCGATAAAATGTATACTTCGCCATTTTGCTATAAAATGTATTGTTATTTTTTAAATATAAAAGTATATTCCTGGTACTTTTATAAGTTCATAATATTTCGTTTTTGTTGGGTGGTTCGCTATTTGCCCATAGCTCTGATCTTAACAGGTGTTACCACCCCGGGTCTGAATGGACCTAGGAACAACAACAATAATTCTATTCTTCTCAGAGCCTCCAATCTCCCGATCAAATACCTAGGCAAGATGTGGTTTATCGTCATACCCAAGACTGGGAGTCGAAATTCAGCCATTTATTTAATTCTGTATGACTATACTAATCGAGCATACTTAAATACATACATTTTTAATCGATTCACCCCAAGTAAGGCTACAATGCCAGTAGAACGTAGTGAGTGCAGGGAGTGAAAGTGAATGAAAATGAGAAATTTGAAAATAGGGAGGATGAAGTAAAGGGCAAATTAAAAGGAACAGGATTCAAGAAGACAGATGATGGCGATTGACGAAGAACTTATTAATAGGGAGAGGTTATGTCTTGATTGAATTTTAGATGTTTTTTAACTGCTTTAAGGATTTTTGTTATCCGTACGTTGAAGGATGTGCGTTGTAGTGCAGTGGATATCGGCTCTTTAGAGACATGATCGCCCAAGCGTGTATCACCTATGGCAACTGACTGACTGACGTTAACGCATAGGTATTTCATATCTAAACTATCTATGAGTTTATTTGGCATATTGATGCCTTTTTAGACTTAGAAGCTTCTGGCGAAATCATTCTGCAAATACAGGATTCCTTTCCATCACCAAAGTTAAGCACGGTTGGGTCCGGTTAGTGGAAAATCAGGGTATTGTAAAAAGTACCCCTTAAAACCAGAAAAAAGTTCGCTTTAAATAAGTCACAAATCGTTGATACATCATAAAAACAAATCAGTCATTTGGGACTTAGCCTCCTGCGACCGAAAGTTATATATATATATATATATATATATATATATATATATATATATATTGGGGAAATCAAACGATTACGCTACCATGGTTTCAACCTTTTGATATCGTCCGGCGTTATATTTAAATTTAAAAGTTTTGCATGTTAAATCTTTATCTTTTATTTTTTTCTTTAAATGTGTATTAATCACTTTGTAATATCACACACACACACACACACACACACACACACATATATATATATATATATCCTAAACATATACTGTTAAATATAAGAAACAATGAATGTCTATTATGTTTAATCATGAACCGTTCTAATCATGGTATTTTGGCTTTAATTTCAGTTGAAAATAAAGACAAAAATTCTCCACCATTTGGATAATTTTTTATAAATTTGGTTCTAAGCTTTCGGCTCATATGAGCCATCTTCAGAGTGGTTATAAGGACGTTAACACAAAAACATCCACCATCAGCAAGGATTTTATCTTGTGTTGACATAAAACTCCGCTAAGCAACAGCAACAGTTACCAAAAATAGCAAACGCAGTTCGCCAATTTGTAATGCGGTTCTATGACGTCACACCGCGTGAGAGCTCAAAATGACAACAGAACCATATATTCAAATGAAGATGGCTCATGTGATCCGAAAGCTTAGAACCAGCTTAATAACAAATGTATATGTTTAGAAAATTATCTGCTGCCTCGATACAATATATATATATATATATATATATATATATATATATATATATATATATATATATATAATACAAAT
The DNA here is from genome assembly GCA_037127315.1 of Ascarosepion bandense. Taxonomy (NCBI): domain Eukaryota; kingdom Metazoa; phylum Mollusca; class Cephalopoda; order Sepiida; family Sepiidae; genus Ascarosepion; species Ascarosepion bandense. Next base: position 4,673,636 of record JBBBDQ010000275.1, read on the forward strand.
AAAAGGTTTGTCACTTAGCTGATGGGTATTACATTTTCCCGACTCCAAAGTTTCGTCCACTCTTCAGTGGGTATGGAGAATTGCTTAGTTCTACGTTTTTTTATTATCTGCAAAATGGTGTTGCTGTTTTTTTGTTTTGTTTTTTCAGTGGGAAATGTAATAGCTGAATTGAGTGCTGGGGATCAAGTCAATAAAAGAATGCTAGGAATCAAGTAGATGGCTATTGGCGTTGCATTTAAGCTTTTAGAGATTGTGGCTATCGGGGTAGCAAGCAAATGAATATGAGTTGTACAAATAGGAAGTACGAGAAAAAAATTAAAGTAGAAAGGGAGGTTAATTCGAACTATTTCTACAATAAAAGGGTGGGACCTTGATGCCAATCTAGTAGCACGAGTAAATACACATTATTGGTGGACAAGGGAAAAAAGCTCGTCAGAGGAATTTCTATGAAAATTCTTGTAAAAAAGACAGAGGGAAACCACGTCATGTCTGTGAAAAAGTGACTGAAGACAGGCTACCAGGTCAGGATTGATTATATAGCAGATGCTCCTTTGGATTTTGTTGAGAACCTCAAGATAAATAGCAGGAGCAACCGACAACAGTATTCAATACACGGACGAATGGTAGATTTATAAATATGCAAAATGGATTCTGACGAGAAAAAACTTCCTGGTCCGACACAGGGAACCAACCTTTCTAGCAGTAGATGCAGCTATGGATTTGATGTAGTCATTCCGTTTGAGGTCATTTGAAAGAGTGAAGCCAATGAGGCGCAGTGCATTGCTCTCTAGAAGACTAGCATCATCTCTTCTAATGGTTGGCTGGAATGATACTCTATGGTAGTTAAATAAGAGCAGCTTCGTTTTGGAGGTATTAAAATTTATTATTTAGAATGAATATAAAATCTATTCGCAAACATGGTACCAAGACGTTTTACATCATTGGAAGCGGAGTTTTATATTCTGCAAGAAAATAAAAACTTCTGCTCATCCAACTTGGAATTTTTTTTACCACTGTTTTTCTGGGCATTATTTTCTTTCCGGAAACCACAGGTGCTTTAAATCTATACCATGATTCTTAGCTGCTTGAGTAGTTTTACACGTGTAAGTGGTTTTCATGCACAGTTCATTTCGAACGTGTCTCACAAGTTATACGAACATTATGATATCAATTTCTAATGTATAGTAGTTGAGTTTATGTTTCCCGATTGTACAATATAATCAGTAACTGCTTCATATTCTTGTAGATCAGCTAGTATCAGTTAACAGATATCATTCAAAAGATAGAGACTTATTTAAACGTGGACTTTGCTTGAACTGTTCTGGATCACTGAAGTGAAAAACCAACCAAGAGTAAACAGCTTAGAGTGAATGGTAAGGAATACAGGAATTTTGTTTAATGCCTGTATTTTAACTTTTCTTCTTGAATGTTGCTGATGAAAATGTTTCATGTTGTATTATTTATGATACCGACAAATGCTAAGGCTAGGACTTCATAAAATATATGGTTTTTTTATTAGTGGCGCCATCTATACTACCAGACATAATTATTAGGCCATACCAGTTTTTTAAAAGAAATAATGTATTTCATACTATTTTTAGTATTTATTGCCAAGTGGATAATTCTAAATGAAAATAGAATGGTTCTTTTTTTATTATTACTTTGCAAAATTTTGCAAGGCACGGAAGCAAAGATGAACTTGTCCGAATCACCCTAAATTTTATTCATTCTTTCATTGATGAAACTGCAATATAGGCAATTATTAAATATTTATAAATTCATTTGATGCTAAGTTATTGTGAAGTATTAACAAATGAACCATTCTATTTTCATTTACAATTATTCACTTGGCAATAAATACTAAAAATATATTAAATAAATCATTTTTTAAAACACTGGGGTTGCCTAATAATTATGGCCGGTAGTGTATATATTGAGAAATGTGTTACGTTCTGTTTGACGCATTGGCCGTTACTTTTCAACTGACTTCGGTATTGAACAAGTAATGATGAGATTCGTAAAGAGCAGACGTCTTTTAACTAGGGGTCGAGGGTTTACTGTGCCAAAAGGCATGATACCGTGGCAACATTGACTGGTGTTGCCAACAAAATAAGCGAGCAGCACGTAGAGCTTACTATCACATGTCGGAAGAGAGATCTTGTTGCTATAAACTGTGTCTTCAATTGGATCTCTCAGCATAACCCCTGTGACCCAAGCCATAGTGATATCGTCGAGGAGATCGGTCTCTCTATCCATGTTTCACAACAGCAACGTTTCAGATAGCTCACTGAAAAGAAGTGTGTATGCTCGTTGAGCTGGGAAAATGTGTAAAGATTCATTGTCAAAATGTTCATGTTTTGTTTTCAAGGGGTTAACTATTTGTCCATACCTGGGACCCTAACAGGTGCTACCAATTCAGGCCAGGGCGGACCTTGAAACAGCAGCAATTAAGAGGTGGTTCTATGCTCCTCACACCATCCCAATCAGAGGCCTTGCTGCTGGATGCAGTTTACCATTATACCCAGGACTGGTAGACATCAAAAAGATCTTAAAGATATACACACTTTTTTATAAGCCCCTTGTCAGGGTGTGCCATCAGCTTGCTTACCACAACAGGACTTTCAGGCTTCAAGTTGCTTAGTCAGCTGCTGGATGTAATGAGTCATTTCTATGTGTTTCTATTCTTCATTCTCTAGACATACCTTGCTTGTAGCACACAAGATCGTAGAATCTTCTTAGAATAGGTCCCATTTTTTAGTGACTAGACTGTCAAAAAGAAAGACTCAATGTGAAGATAAATTTATACTTCCAATTTGTATCTATTAACAACACTAATAACCAGGTAAAAATTAATGTTCTCAGCATCAATGGTTTCTGGGATATAAAACACCTTTACATACATATATCATGTGACCATCTTGAAAGCTCCACACAAAGTAAGGTCTCAGAACAACATATTGGTTGATCGGAAGTTTTCTAAAATATTTGTCCGACTGTCACCTGTCTCTTTCTAAACTTGCAAATACTTTCATTTGTCAAACTCAATTTGACAGACCAGTTATTGGTATCGAAAGTGTGAGTGTTTGGTCAGTATTTCGTTCACGAAGAGCCATATAAAGCTGGTAGTTATTTGTTATGTGTTAGTTTTTATGTTATTTACTGTTTCACTGCTGTATACATGACTACTGATTTATGCCACGTTTTACTTCAGGTTCATTATTTCAGATCCGGTTTACAAATTGCCCCCCCTTAACTCCGAGGTGGCCCAAATGAGGATTTCAAATTTCTAAAACACGTCAAATTTGTCGACAGATACAATATGCATACATTTCCAATTAGAGGACACTTCAAATTATCTTTTCAGAAAGAAAATCTAAAATTACTTAATTCGTCTCAATTTTGCAGCCCTATGAAGATGAAAGATTATAAGGTGCATTTTAAACACTTGATGTTTTTTTTATTATCGTAAAGGCAAAAATTCTTCGAAAGCAGCTAAACAGATATGTGCTGTGTATAGTGAATGTGCTTTATTTGACAGAACTGTACGGAACTGGTTTGATAAGTTTATAGATAGTGGTTGTAGCTTTATTGATGAAGGACACTCAGGCAGACCCTCCAACACACACACACACACACACACACACACACACACACACACACACACACACACACACACACACACACGACAGAAGATGACCAAATAAAGACATTGATTGAGAATAACCCACATTACAGAACGCGGAAATTGGCAGACACGCTAAATTTATCAAATTCCACAATTATATGTTTAACTTTTAGAAATCTTTCTTTAGCTGTTCCATTTCGCCTTCGGATTTCAGTGCCACATATGGCAATTTTTAAAAATTTATTTTCAGTCCGTTTCTTATTTATTTATCTATTCATTTATTTATTGTTTTGGATTGTCCGATTTTTAGTCGTTCATGTTCCGAACACGTTAAAACACGTCAAATTTATCGACAGATATAATATGCTTACACTTCCGATTAGAGTACACTTCAAACTGTCTCTTGAGAAAGTAAGTTTAAAATTACTTAATTCCTGTCAATTTTGCATCCCTATGAAAATGAAAGATTATCAGATGCATTTTAGACTCTTGATGATTTTGCATTATCGTAAAGGCAAAAAAGCATCTCAAGCAAAAATAGAAATAAAAATTAAAATAATAAATTAAAAAAAAAAGATACTTGTTGTGTATACTGACGGTGCTTTAGCTCATAGAAATGTCTGGAAGTGGTCTGTTAAGTATAGAGTTGGTGATTGTAGCGTTATTCATAAAGAACACCCAGTCAGACCCCCACTACATGTTTAAAATTACTTAATTCGTGTCAATTTTGCATCCCTATGAGAATGGCAGATTATAAGGTGAATTTCATTAACTTGGTACTTTTTTATTACCGTAAAAGACTACTGTTAAATTTCTGTTGGAGACAATACTATCTTTTATTTATTGGTTTTGACCCTCGTTTTCTAAATCTTTGATTGTTACCGAAGGGTCTATGCTAATAGAGGAGGTTTGTTGTACTGATCCTCGTAAAATTGTGACTTTAGAACAAACCAAATTCTATTCCAAAGACATCATTAAAACATTTTACTGTTTTTATACCTTATAGCTCACTGTCATTCCTACATTACAATTTTAAATAATCCATTTAAAATATTAGGTTGTCCGGAAAGTTAATGCCGATTTTTAGTCGTTCAGGTCCCAACACGTTAGAACCCGTCAAATTTATCGACAGATATAATATGCTTACACTTCCGATTAGAGCACATTTCAAATTATCTCTTGAGAAAGAAAGTTTGAAATTACTTAATTCCTGTCAATTTTGCATCCATATGAAAATGAAAAATTATAGATGCATTTTAGACTTGATGATTTTTTATTATCGTAAAGGCAAAAATGAATCTCAAGCAAAAATAGAAATAAAAGTTAAAAAAATAAATTTTTAAAAGAATTAAAAAAAAAGATAGTTGCTGTGTACACTGACGGTGCTTTAGCTCATAGAAATGTCTGGAAGTGGTCTGTTAAGTTTAGAGTTGGTGATTGTAGCGCTATTCATAAAGAACACCCAGTCAGACCCCCCCCCCACTACAGTTGACGACTAAAAGACATTGATTGAGAATAACCCGCATTGCACAACGTGAGAATTGGCAGAAACACAAAATTTCCCAAAATCTACCATCTATGAGCCATTAGTGAAGCTTGGGTACTCTAAGCGCTACGATGCTTAGGTACCACATAATCTGAGTGTAATGAATCTTTTGGGTCGCATTTCTACCTGTGATTTGCGCTATAAACACAATGAAAATGCATACTTCGTGAAGCAAATGGTGACGGATGATGAGAAATGGATCATTTACAACAATGTTCAGCGAAAAAGATTCAGTGGTAAGCAACATGGGCCAGCTTTAACCCCAAAAGCAGGTCTTCATTCTAAGAAACTCATGCTGTACATCTGGTGGGATTAGAAAGAAATCCTGTACTATGAGCTTCTGCTAAGTAACCAGTCAATTGATTCTGAAAAGTACTGCTTGCAAATGAACAATGCAACAATTCAAGAAAATCGCCTAGAATTTGTGATTTGGAAGTGTGTTGTTTCCCATCAGGACAATGCCAGACCTCACGTTTCTTTGGTGACCCTGCAAAAATTGTTGCAGCTTGGCTGGGATGTGTTACCCAATCCGCCATATACACCAAACATTGCTACTTCGGATTTTCACTTATTCTGGTCCTTGCAAAATAATCTCAATAGCATAATTTTTAATTCTTTGGATGACATAAAAAAACCCACCTTAATGAGTTCTTTACCGAGAAATTATCGAAATCCTGGGAAAACAAAATCTTTAAGTTGAAAGGTTGGAGAAAGGTTGTGTAACAAAATGGTTCATATTTAATTGAATAAATAATTAATATCATAATTTTGGTTTGTGTTTTCAAAACTTAAAAAAATGACATGTACTTTCCGGACAATGCAATATTATAATAATATAGAACATAGCGCCGTTTTATGTGCTTAATAAGATTGCTTAGTGAAATTAATGACATCGAAGAAAATAATATTTTGTGCGATGCGTTTTCTTCCTTCAGGACAAAATTCATGTTTCCGTTGATGAACTAAAAACGCGCACGAAAGGAAAGGGACGCTGAAATTTTAAACTTTTAAATCTATTTGTCTCTGTAATTTAGTTGTGTGTGGGTATAGAGTCTAACCCAAGGCCGGTGCGTATCGGGTAACTAAGCCTGATTTCGGCTCTCGGGAAGTGTTTCGTGACCCATGTTTATCTTATTTCCTTTTTGTGGCCTACATTTCTATATGTTATCAATTTGACTAAGCACAACTGACTATTAAAGGATGAAAGATTTTAATGAATTTTCACGTCATTCTGTTATTCTTTTTTTCTTGGTCCAAATCCCTGAATTTGTTTTGCTAATGCTAATGCCATAATGTTGAATGTGTTAAAATTATTAAACTTTTAACAAGAAAAATCTAGAGCTGTTGTTTAAAATTGCCGGAAAACATTGTTGATTTATTTAAGATGTGATTATCTATGATGACATGTCTTTAATTTGTATTTAAATATATTGTATTTATTTTCAATTTTTCTAGTTGAATTGCTCGCCCGTATTGCATATGATCCATTATTGTACATAATTAGATTACAATAAATTTTGTATTTTACACGAATACTACTATATGAAAATTGAAATATAGTATATGTATCACAGATTCAGGGGGCATAACATAGATATGGTTGGGGGCATGATACTCTTGCACCGGGCATGGATAAAATAATATATTCGTTGGGTTTGTTCGAATGGTCCACGCTTCTATTTTAAAATATTTGACAAGCTTTCAGTTTCACGTTGAATATGAAATAATTAGGCTATTGGAAGAGCTTAAAAATATTTGCAAGATATTACTCTTATTCATATAAATATATATAAGGCTACAAATTACGAGCGCTCTTAAGTCCTTCCAGACTACTGTTTAGTGCGTTACAAACAATATTAAAATATTATCATTTCTTCACCTCCACTAATTGGTAATTGACTAACGACTAACGCTCACGCGTGCGCGCCCACACACGTTTTCACACACGTTTCTGATCTGTTTACAAATGTAGGTATGTAGCAGCTGCTTCATCGAAAACCAAAGTAAATTTGGTTAAGAAGAAAGCATCTAATCTGCTATAAAATTAAAAAAGAAATCAAGCTTAAAAAAAAACGATACTTACATAACCTAAAGCAAGTGCTTATGTCCCTGTAAAATATTTAAATAGTTGATTTAAGTGTGCGCGCCGCGTAAGTGTACGCGCCCGCGCCCGCACACACCGTTCTGGGTATAACAATAAACTACAACCAGCAGCAAGGCCTCTGATCGGGAGGTTCTGAGGAGCTTGGCCCAAACTCTTAATTGCTGTTGTGACCAGCAGCAAGGCCTCTGATCGGGAGGTTCTGAGGAGCGTGGCCCAACCTCTTAATTGCTGTTGTGACCAGGTCCAACCTTACTTGTGGTGGTAGCACCTATCATTCTCTCAACTATGCGCAAATAATTAACATCCAGTCTGAGGGTAAAAACACTATAAAAAGATAAAAAATACAAGGTGTCTATAAAGTTTGTGTGCACTTGAAAATGTTATAACTTTATTTGTATTTGCGATAGAAATCATTTGTAAAAAAAGAATTAGAAAGAAGTAAATCTATATTTTTTAAAAGTTTTATTGAAATTTTATTTACGTTTCAACATGTCTTCCATCATTAGCCATACAAAGGGTAGTACGATTTTGCTGTTCACGGAAAACATTTGCCAACTGATTTACAGTTATGCTTGAAATCACAGTAGTTATTTTAACTTTCAAATGAACTCGGTTTGTTTGCATACACAATTGTTTTCACATGTCATTTGAAGACATAGATCAAACTGATTCTAAAAAAAAATTTTTTACTTATGTAAAAATCGTTGCAAATTTTGTAGTAAACAATTATTCAATAACTATACTTAAAACTAGGTATTAAACTTTAGAACATTTTTACAGATTATTTCTATCACAAATACAAATGAAGGTATCAATTTTTTAAAGTGCACACGAATTTTATGAACACCCCGTATATTTTATATATAGAAATACCAGCAATACTTTTTCATAGTAAAAAAAAATACCGGCAATACATTTTAGAAAAAACAAATACTACCAATACATCTTTGTAATTGAAATTACTTATGCTTCGAAGAAATTAATTTCGGCATTAAATGACCCATAAGTTTAAAATTTAAACACACACACACACACACACACACACACACACACACACACACACACACACACATATATATATATATTGCTTGATACTTGTATACATTATTTCGCTACAATTTTAAACGGAAATGTATTTCGATTTATCATTCGCACACATACTAACGTTGTCGACTTATAAAATCACACTCTTTCACACATTAAAACCCCCATGATTCTTTCCATACACATAATTTAAAAAATCGTCCATCGTTTAAATACACTTGACACATGCATTATTTAGCACATATATATTTAAACAGACATTTATACACACGTACATTTAAAATAAACACTACTGTTGCTTTTATTACACGTGGCATACATATATATAAACAGTTTATGGTTTTGCATGGTTTAATGTTTGTTATTTATTTATACTTCTGATATGAGATAGTATTTACATGATTTACACTGTTCGGACTGTTTTCCTCGTCTTTAATGTTTATATTAATTATTTGCAGAAGTCCTGGGAGAATTTAAATCATCCATTTCTTTTTTTTTTTTTTTTGTAATACAAGATCACCAGCTACCCAAAACCTGCCCTAATTAGTAAAATAAAAGAATGCAATAAAAGTAAAACTAAACTAAATAACAACTAAAACATTATAAACTAAAACTAAAACATAAAGTAGAAAACGTTTTACTTCATACCCCAAATAAGATGAAAACGTTTTAATTCATACCCCAAATAAGATGAAAACGTTTTAATTCATACCCCAAATAAGATGAAAACGTTTTAATTCATACCCCAAATAAGATGAATTATAGACACTATTGTCTTATAAAAAAATTTCGATGTGGAATAAATTTTTACAAGAATAGTTTTCATTTTTTATTTAATTTTAATGAAATTGCAGAAACTCGTTTCTAAATCTAATAAAAATCGGTCCCAGCAGTGGCGAAGGGCGACTTCGGAAACGCGTCCATGGTGATCGTTAATCGCAACTAGAAAAGTCTGATGAAATAATAACAATAACAACAAATAACGAAATGATTAAACACGTATTTATTTGTAAATTAACTAAAGTCATGTATAAAAAAAATGGCTATAACCGGAAGCAGTAAATCATCTGCCGTTTTGCCTTTGAACGCTCACTTCCGTTTTGGATCTCTACTTCTAATCCAACAACATTTCCGTCTTCTCAGACCCCGAAACGGAAAAAATAATCAGTCGCCTACAAGGATGCGCGTGCGCACACACACACATATTGAAACAATCGTACTCAGTAAAATAACGATGGTAACTGAAAGTGTTCAATACAACGTGTATATCTATCTACACCTCTCTCTCTCTCTCTCTCTCTATATATATATATATATATATATACTATAGTCATCCGCTGACAGATCTGTTTCGCTGTATCACGGCTCATCAGTACGGTTTAGACTCCGGTCACTTCCTAACGCAGGATTGAAACCCAACCGAATCGGCGTCAGTCGGCGATTCTACCTCTAGGCCACGAGCGTCTGGTAAAAGAACTCATGCTTTTTAGCGCGTACATACACGCCCAATAGCTAGCGTGCTCCAATTCATTATCGAATAAGCGATGCTTATATGCCGGAGTAGCTACTGTTTACAAAGTCTCCCACTCTTCCAGAGTGCTCAATCAGGGTGTGAGAGCGTAAATACTATATATATATATATATATATATATATATATATATATATATACAGGATTTATATATATATACAGGATTTAGCGCAATCTACAGGGCTACAGTATTTCTGGAGTATTGTTCGATTTAATCCGATCCTTCCTGTCAAATCGTGAAATGAAAGTCGTTTTGAACGGGAAAACTTGTTGCGGAGACCGAGTATAGGAATGGGTCTCGACCCAGCAAACTTTTGTATGTGTGAAAATAGTAAAGACAATGAGAAGACGAAGTCGAAAATTGAGTTTCAATGTCAATTTTATTGTGGCAAAATCGACGAGCGAACAGTATGAGATCAGAAATGGCTGGATCGTCGTCAGCGATTGGCAGGATCAATTCAGGCTGGACCGTTGTCGTTGGTCGGCGGAAACGTCGTCAACGTCTGGTATAAAAGCACAGGCTGGAAAGTTGTCAGCGTCTGGCAGGATCGACACTCGTTGGAACGTCGTCGACCGGCAGGAAAGGCGCAAGCTGGAAAGTTGTCAGCGTCTGGCAGGATCGACACTCGTTGGAACGTCGTCGGCCGGCAGGAAAGGCGCAAGCTGGAAAGTTGTCAGCGTCTGGCAGGATCGACACTCGTTGGAACGTCGTCGGCCGGCAGGAAAGGCGCAAGCTGGAAAGTTGTCAGCGTCTGGCAGGATCGACACTCGTTGGAACGTCGTCGGCCGGCAGGAAAGGCGCAAGCTGGAAAGTTGTCAGCGTTTGGCAGGAACGACGCAGGCTGGAACGTTAAGGGCGAGTCTCGGGTGCAATTCAAAGTAGTTCGAGGTAGACAGGTTCGGTTGCGTCCTAGCACGTGCATATACCCTGGCAGATGGGCGAGCTAGCACGTGTGCAGTGCGGCCGCTGGCTGGCTGGCTCGTGTTTTGCTTTCTTTACAGGATTTGACCGCGGTTAAACGGGATCGTTACGAACTAGCACGTGCGAAAGCCACGGTAATTGGACTTCAACAGTCGTCGTCTCCTTTGAAGGATCGATCGTGGGTAACGACATCGCAATCGGACTAGACCGTTCAATCTCCGAAGGAGAGTCAAATCCAAAGCGGAAACGGCTGCTAACTAAAAAGTAATGCGCTCCAGGAATCAACCGTGGGTAGCAGGATAGCGACCGAAGCATACGCCTAGCTAGTGGTGGCTGGAGAGCGGAAAGTGAGTATTTGAGAACAGAAACTACACTATAATCCTACCCACCGGGCCAAAGGAAGCGTCATTTACCTATTCTCCCCCACTGAAGCGAGATGTAAACAAGGTCGTTTTTTTAAAAGTGGGGACCTCGGGCTCGAACACTCGGGTAACTGATCAAAGATTACCCAGACCCTGCTTACGCGGTAACTGGATACAATTATAGTATTAGGTAGTTAATGTCTTGTCTGGTCATTGCTTTTCAAAGCTAGTCTTTGCTTCCCAAACCTACGCACCTGCCACTAAGTGGCGAGTGCTGCAGGCGGCCGGTGAACAAGAAGTGAGTATCTTCGAACAGATACTATACATTGATCCTGCCCACTGGGCCAAGGAAGTGATTTCCCCATCCTCCTCCACTGAGGTGAGATGTGACACAACGTCGGTTTTTTAAAGTGGGGACCTCAGACGCGAACACTCGGGTAACTGGTCAAAGATTACCGAGCCCCCGCCTATGCACTATCTGGGTACAAAGCTAGTCTTAGCTTGTGCCACATCTAGGCGACGCTTAGAAAATCAATATATTTACCAAAAAGTAAATAAAATATCCTGAAATTCTAAAGAATAAATTTGTTCAAGAAAATTTCCATTGGCTTCAAGCACAACCTTTAGACGAGTTCGGAATCAGCTGCATCTCTTTTGAGCGGCCTCCTTGTTTAAGTAGGTGAACGCTGCCATAATCCTTGCCTGCATTTCATCTTTGCTGTTACAAAGAGTTTTGTTGGTCTCTCGCTCAACCGAACCTTAATGAAGAGGTCCGAAGTCTGAAGAGTTAGTTGACCAGATGTTAGGGGTGATGTGGCCCCAGAGATTATCTGACAGTCATGACTAGGTTCTTCTGCTTGGTTGTCATGGTGCAGAGTCCTGTTGCCTGACATAGGTTTCGAGAAGATAGCATCTTGACCTAAGGCAGCACTATCTTTTCAAGGCACTGGATGTAAGCCTCCGTGTGAAATGTGAGGACCTGTGGGAAGATGAATGGAGGTATAAGGTTGCCATCAGTAGTGATCACTCCAAACACCTTCGTAATCACCATTAGACTCATTCAGCTTTTTCCGAATCTTCGGCACTGTCCTAAGATTGACACCTAAGCGCTCTCAAATGTTTGTATTAGAGTTTCCGGCGTGAATGCCAAACAGTACAGCAAGTTGTTTCCAAGTTCCTGGCGGTGTGAATTTCTTAATGGTGCTCTTCTTCTCATAAGTGGTGCCCAACTGACTCTACTATACTCAGCAGTACACTAAATAATAAACAAACAGTGCGAAATGAAAAATATAAAATGGTAACAATTTATTAATCGCACCTCAAACCCATTGAAAAATTGAAAATCAAAATAGCTGGTATTCATTTCTAAAAAGTTCAGTATTATCACCAGTGCTTTCTCAAACGTTTTATAAAGTCGAAAGCATTCACTCAGACTGGAAGCTCATGTTTCTTGACTGGTAATCAAGCTGTTAAGAATAGCATAGACATATTAACAGATATAGTCTAATCACAGTGTAAAATATAATAGTAAGCATTTACTTGTTTTCTTGACAGCTGTAAACTCCAGGAATTTAAATGCAATGTCAATTCCCATCTCTTATCCACTTGACTCCAGTCCTTTCTACATCACGCCGTGTATCTTGTTCTTTTCCTTTCTCTCTACCGTCACTTCTGTGTTCACATCCTTCTCTTGTCCTTCCTATTTCACCCCCTGTTGCTGGTTCGTCTTTTTCGTCACTCTCCTCTTGCCTAAAACTTTAACTCTCTTATGTAGCCAACTGCATATCAGTGGCGGTACCGCCTTGCTTGGGGTGAAATGATTAAAAAAATTACATAAAGAATTCGAAAACGCCCTGTAAAACTAAGTTTAAGTACTATCAAGGATGGTGTGTTTTATCCTTCTCCCCCCGACCCTTGACCTGACCTGCGTTATTTTATCAATATTTTTTGTCTACATTTATATACGTTACAAATTAAACTAAGTATGGCTGACTATTAAAGGATGAAAAATTTTAGTGGTTTTTGACGACATTCTGTTTTTTTTTTTTATCGTGTAAATCAGTGAATGTGGTTTGCTCATGCTAAGCCTCGAAAAACACGATATAAATTTCATTATTTTCCATCCATATTGTTGAATGTGTTAAAATTATTGAACTTTTAACAAGAAAAATATCAAGCTGATATTTAAAATTGCCTCAAAATATTGTTGATTTATTTAAGAACGGATGATCTATAATGACATTTATCTAATTCTTATTTAGTTATTGATTTTTTATGCACTGCTTAGATGTGGCACGAGACCGAAAGTAAGGGGCACCCAGTCAGGGTCGAACTCACTATCAGTTGCAATAGATTCTAGTGGGACAAGCTTGCTAATCATTACACCACATCGAGGTGTCCAACTTGTATTTAGATACGTTGTATTTATTTTCAAATTTTCTAGTAAAATTGTTCACCTTTATTGCATGTGATTCATTATTGTACATGTATGGACGTCAGCCATGCCCGGTAAAAACACATCTGACAATAACTAGATTTTAATATATCAGGTTTAAAGTTGGATGTTGAAATGTGGTAGAATACAATATTTCGTTTTGTTTGTTAAATTAAAATTTTAATAACTAAACAGGATAACAAATTTGCAAGAAGAAAATGTTCAAAGAGAAAATGAACTTAGTTTAATGTTCCAGAGAAATATTAGTAAGGAGTTAAATGAATCCTTGTAGTTAATAGTAGCAGAATGTGTGCATGTAGAAATATTGACAGGTTACTAATAAAGTCTGCGTTCTTTTCTTTTTTATGGACGGCGAAAAAGTGAAAAGGAAGGTGAAGCAATGAAGGAAAATTGTACTTATCGGTGTTTAGTTTTTAGGAGTCAGTTGATGTATGTATGCTATTGTTGGTGTTGTGAAGGAAGACGAAAACAAAATTGGAAGGAAAGAAAGAACGAATATATGTCGACGAGACATGACAGAGTCGGCGTCTTACAGTTTCTTTTGTTACATTTTAGCGTGTCGTCTCTATGCTGTCCCAACTTGACAGACTTTTGCCGCTCAAGGGACATGGTTAAGTAGTGAAATTTAGTCATGTGACTGGATCGAAACAGCCTACCCATTTTCTTAGGTGTTAAAAAAATTTGACAGGGGTCATAGATCAACTTGCTATTTCCTATCCAATCAGAATCGAGAATCTTAATTTTCACACCGACTTGTGAAATTTGCCTTGGTCTGGGTTTTTCGAAAATCTTTTCAGTCATTCTGATTCATTTTTGCGGGCGCAATTTTACTTTTTGTGTGTTAGTTAATTGTTGTATGATATAGGATTTGTATCCTATATACATAATTATGTTATAGATTCTGGGGAAGTGCATATCATATATTCGGGTGGGGGCACGAACCCTTTGCACCGGGCATAGGCAGAATAATATATTTTGATTCGTTGGGTTTGTTTGAATAGTCAATGCTTCTATTTTAAAATATTTTACAAACTTTTAGTTTTGCATTGAATATAAAATAAGCAGGCTATTGGAGGAGCTTAAAAGTTTACCATAGAATTTGTATTTTATGAATACTACCTTATAAAATTTGAGATGTAGCAGAGTGGGTGACACCTTATCATAAATAGCGGCGGAAGGACCAAAGACCATTGCACCGGCACAAACTACTATGTTTCTAACACATATATAATATATAGAATAACGTATCTTTTAGCATATATTTGATATCACAGTTTAGACCGAGTTGCGTGTAACTGTAGTGGATAGGAAATTAAGAATTAAAATCAATCTTCTTCACTTTTACAAAAAGTCACAATGACGTATGAAATCCTGGTTTTTTCAAATAGAAAAATTATTGACCATATGCTTAAAGAAAAAGTCGAAACCGGATTTCGCAAGTAGATGTTAAATTGATTTTCTGACCAATAGGAGCTAGTTAAAAAACCCAGAAAACGTCGCGATCCAGTGCGAAATTCTAAAGGACTATATAAATGCCTTCGATCAGCTTTAGTCAGTCAGGGATGGAAGCAGCAGAGACGACAAGCTAAAATGTAACGAGTGAAGCTTCACGCTGACCCGGACATTCGTTCTTTTTCTCTTTCCTTCTCGTGTGTTGATTTCTTTTACTTCTTCTCCATTCCCACCAAACAAACGATAATACGTACGTACGTACGTACGTACGCATAAACTTTCTCTAACAAATTACTACTACGGACATTTCTAGATACCATCAACTTTCTCATTGAACATTAATTTCTACCAATTCTTGTCATTCTTTCCTTTTAATAAATCTATATTTTTACATGAAAAATGTATACCTTATTCTTCTACACTAATCCACACAAACCAACCAACCTTCTGATGCCAACCTAATGAAAGCCTTATAATTCTGATGATAATTCTGCATAAAACTTGTAAGCTGAAGGGAGTTTGGTTATGTATGACAAAGGCCGAATGATTAAACATTAACCATCTCCCGACGGCTACATAACCCAGACAACACTGCTTTACATATAGGGTGCGATGAGTAAATTGTCGCGTTTTCATACTTTTATTTTCGCACATGAGCGTTGTTTTTTTTTTATTTTGTCGACTGCAAGGTTCAGTCACCATCTGTGAGAAAAACAGTACCAGGACGCAATCCACTGCGCCAGAAATTTGGAAACAACATGCTATACAGCTTGGCATTTGCACCGGACGCTCCAATCTGGTAGTGCAGTGGTTTCGGAAAGAGCTGAATGTGTCTAATGGTGTTTGGAGTGATCACTCGTGATATCTCCATTCGTCTTCCTACAGGTCTTCACATTCAACACAGAGGCCTACATAAAGTGCCTTGGATCAAGATGGTGGCTGCTGAAAGATCCTATGTCTGGCAACAGGACGTTGCACCATGTCACACAAGCAGGAGAAACCAGTCATGGCTGTCAGACAACTTCAGCCACCGCATCATCCCTTACATCTTGCCAGATAACTCCCCAGACTTCTACCCAATGAATCATTATTTGTGGGACGCAGTAGTGCGACAGACCAACAAAATTCCTTGTAACACTAAAGAGGAACTGAAGGCGAGGTTTATGGTAGCATTCACCAACTTAAATAAGGAGACTGCCCAAAAGAGATGCAGCAGATTCTAAAGTCGTCTCGAGGTTGTGGTTGAAGCGATTTATTCAATAAATTTACTCTTTAGTATGTAGGGATTGTAGCATTGGATATCGGCTCGGAACGAGAAATCGGGGGGGGGGTTTCGAGTTCGAGTTCCATCCGAATTCATTGCATTCACTTACGCGCAAATACCCTTGGGAAAAGGTATTAATCCGTCTATTCCTTCAAGTTATAGTTTAAATAACAGGACAGATTGGGTTCTATAGCCTTGGTCGGCAACCAGTCTACCGCAGAAAGCAATGGCAACCTACTGCGGGATAATCTTCTGCCCAGTCAGTCATGTCTCTTTCGAGACATGATCGCCCAAGCGTGTATCACGTATGGCACTTAACTGACTGACTGACATCTCATTTTAACATGAGATGTATGTTATTTTCATTTTTGCGTCATTTAGACGACAATTCATCGATCGGACTCTGCACATTACAAAAGACGCTGCTTTTGCATAGTATAAAAAACACACTTCCCTCCCATTCACCCTTACACTACACAGCACAAACTATTAACCGTCGCATGAATTGCATTCTATACAACATGCCTTTCCGATGAATACAGTTTTTAAAAATTCCAAGACCCAATTTTTACCTCTTATCGGCTTTTTTCTTTCTTCTCTTCTTTCTTTTACAGTCCATTTCTTCTTCTCCTACACGTAGGTCTTTCTACCATATCCGTCTTCCTTTCCTCTTCTTCTTCTTCTTCTTCTTCTCTCTCTCTCTCTCTCTCTCTCTCTCTCTCTCTCTCTTCTTTCTTTCCATTCGTTTTACTTTTTCGTCTGCTTCTATTTGCTGCAGTAAATGAGAGAAACAGACGAGAGAAAAAAGAACGAACAGTATAGGAAAGATGAGATTAATTTTATTAATGCATTAATAAAATTATTTTTATAAAATCTCTCTGTCTCTCCCTCTCCTTCTCCCTCGCTTTCTCTAATTTTAAATTCTGTATCGACTAATTATTTTGTTCGCTTTTCATTTTTCTTTCCTTTCCCAGTCAAGGAATGGCTGGTTCTTCTCTAAAATAAATCATTCCCTCACCCCTAATCTTCTCCGCACAATGCTCTAATGCAGGCCCTGTAAGGTCCGGTCGATGTACAAAAATGCCAATTCTCGCGGAGTTTGACCCCCCAAGGGTCATTTGTATTTTATTTAGACAATTTATTTTGAAGTGAAGGGAGGCTGCGTTGAAACGACGCTAGTTAAGTGTGATTGGAGGAGATGGCAGGAGCAGTCGACGACATTAGGCAGAGAGATGCTGTGTATACAAATGAACATCTAACATATGTGTCCCCATTTTTCTTCGCTCATAAACACTTGCACGTGCGCGTGTCGCAGTAGTGAAGACAAGAAAAAACAACACTGACGCTACTTCCAGAAAGATATGTAAATAATTTCTCTTGCACACACACACACACACACACACACACACACACACACATATATAGTCATCCGCAGACAGATCTGTTTCGGTGTATCACAGCTCATCAATACGGTTAGACTCCGATTGCTCTTAACCCAGGATTGAAACCCGACCGAATTGGTGTCATTCGGTGATTCTACCTCTGGGCTATGGGCGTTCGGTAGAAGAAGGCAGACTTTTTAGCGTCTATATTGTCATGATACCCGCCCAATAGCCAAGGTATATGTATATATGTCAGATTAAATAAACTGCAAACATTGTACCTACTTATTTTTAATAAAATCCGTTCATACTCACGGATAATCTTTCGCGTATTATAATTGAAAGATAGATGTCGGAAACGAGCTGTAACGTTGACGGATGTTATTATCATTCATTTCTCGATTTTCCCAAGTATTTTCAGTCACCTTCCGAGATCATCTTCAGGAGTGTGAGTTGTGGTAACAAAAAATAACCGCAAAACTGTGTTGCTAAAAATTACTGTAATTTTTTTTCTTGCTTCAAATATAATGACCATGAAACATAAGAAATCCATTTTAGATAATTTTTACGGTCTAATGAACGCTAAGCAATTCGTCAACTGTTATATTAAGAGATAGATTTGTATAGAGAGCTCAGTGGATATTATCCAGAGCGATATGATATGTTTAAAGGAAAAATAAACACATCACCTAAAGTGGTTATAAACTATAATTTATTCCGACGGATGTATAGACCCATCACTTCAGCTTAGAATTTTGTTTGTTTAAAACTTTATCAGGACATTCAAAAAATGTTCAAAGAAAGGGCATCCGTGTAATATGAAACAGAATAGACATCATTAGTGTTATTTGTTAGGGTCATAATGGTTAGGGGGGAAAAACTTTATGTATTAAGTGTAGTTTGATTGGACAGAATACGTCACCATAAATCCAGCACACACACACACACACACACACACACACACAGATATATATAAATATATATATAGTCATCTGCAGACAGATCTGTTTCGCTGTATCACAGCTCATCAGTACGGTTAGACATCCAATTGCTTTTAGACAGGATTTAAACCCGAGCGACTTGTCATCAGTCAGTGATTTTACCTCTATTGGTGCTCGGTAGAAGAAGGCAGACTTTTAGCGTGTGATATACCATGTAAACAAACGCCCCTGGCTAAAAGTGTTCTAATTCAGTATTAAAAGAACGATGCGTAGATGCTAGAGTAGCTACTGTTTTTTTAAAGTCTACCATTCTTTCAGAGTGCTCAATCAGGGTGTGAGAGCGTAAATAGTCATCCGTAGACAGATCTGTTTTGCTGTATCACAACTCATCAGTACGGTTAGACATCCGATTGCTTTTAGCCAGGATTGAAACCCGACCGAACTGCCATCAGTTGGCGATTCTACCTCTAAGCTATGAACAAAAAGTGACTAGAGAAAAAAGCTATTCTTAGCCGACGCGCTTAGTCATCTGAGGGACGTTATCAAGTCAATAATATTCATTTTTGCAAAGAAATACAAAAAATGCTGCACAAGGCCAAAAAAGAGAATTTGGTAAATAGATGACAGAGCAGGGTTTGGGTTGAGTAACAGGAGAAAGTACGTTAAGAGCCACCAGATATAGGGAGACGTGGAGGACCATGACTGCCAACGTCCTGAAGGGACACGATACGGCACATACAATAAGTTCATCTGTCTTAGCACATCACTCAATAAGTCCCAGGCCTGACATATAGATGACGCCACTAATCAAAAATCAATATGATTTTTATGAAGTATTAACCTTCAAGGGACACGTGACAATATTTGTGCCCAATCGGATTATTAGTTTACAAATTACAGTTATTTAAGTCAAGCTACTTTTGTAAATTTTCATAACAATGGAAAAATTTGAATTTCGTGTGTTGATAAAGCATTGTTTTCTGATGGGAAAAATACTGTTCAAGCAAAGCAATGACATTATAAGTGTTATTCGAACTCTTCTCCGTCGGAAACAACGGTTAAGACGTGTTATGTTGACTTTAAACGCGGCCGTACAGACACAGATGATGCTGAATACTCAGGTCGCCCCAAATCGGCAGTTGTCCCGGAAAACATCCAAAAATTCACAAACTCGTTTTAGCCGATCGTAAATTGAAGTTTCGTGAGATAGCAGAGGAATTAAACATATCAGAAGGCAGTGTATTCAAAATTTTGCATGTATAAGCCTTTCTCCCTAGCCCTTCAACCTCCGGTGTCTTCCTCTCTGGGTTGAGGTGTCTACTCGGTCTTAACCAAAATTAAGGGGTTGGCCGTAGATACCCTGAACATCTGTAGAATAGTTGACCGGCCCACTGGTTTAAATCTACTTCCTGCCCACGTTGTGATTATTGATCAAGAAAGTAGACGTGTTGTTAGCCCATTCACGTTCGACTGAAGATGTAGACACGGCTGGGGAGTCTGTGTTAAGAAATGTAGTGTGCAGCACAAAAAATAATATCCTCAGAAAGTCGGACTATCAACTATTCAACGGTTGCATTGTTAACATCTTTAATTTAGTAGATAAGAAAAAAGGGTTACAGTATTATTTTTATTGGATAAAAAAGTATTTAACATAAAAAAACTCATACACTGGATTCTAGACAGAGAGGGAATGTGTGTGATTAACTTGTTGTGGTCAACGTGCACCAGTCTAACCCTTTCCCACGGGTATATCCTGGTCAACGGCACCGGTCTAACCCGATGGAGGGATATGGATTTCTGTGCGGAGCTTAAAGTTATAGTGGCGTTCCATCCTGGTCAGAATGCACCAATCTAACACTTTCGAGGAAATGGTATTTCGACCAACATTTTACATTAATTTTCACGGCATAAACTGCCAACGCTTGCCCAGGACAATTCTCTCTTCTCTTTTCAAAAATGTTTTCCAGACTTTTGACGGAAACAGTTCTTCTCAAATACAATGGTGGGACCACAGTCTGATCAAAGTTGCTAGCACAAATGACAGATGATGCAATTCCGATGTTGTTGGGCTGGTGACGAACATTAAGTTTCATATACTCGCCGGTTTTTCAGTGCGACCGCTACGACGACGATACTTCTCAAAGTTCTTTGGCCACTATTAAATTTCAAAAATCCGCAACAAATTCGGAGTGATGATTAAACTTTTCAAATCATGAATCACTTTGTCGGGAACCACTCAATCCGACTTCTTCACAAAAATCAGTTTCACATAATCGTTTCATAGTCCGGTTCTTCCTTGTTCTTTCGTCGTCACCGTCTGAAACAATAAGACCAGACCTAAATGTAAGTAAAATATAAAATATATTTTACTTTCCTTTTTCATACAAAGACATTTTCGGTTAGGTGGTTGTTTGGTCAGAGTTGTCAGCAACACCACTCCATCAGAGAGACCCGATCTTACTCAACCGCACGCTCACACGCTTGTGGTCTGACTCACTTTTTCAGCATGACTACGCGTTTATGTAGAAAACCCGGGTGGTTATAACCGACTCTTGGCCATGCATGCGATTATCACTAGGTTCTGGCTGCTTCAGCCAAAAATCATGTGAACTCCAAAGCTCCTTCTAGCTTATTCAGCTCTATTTCAATTTTGAGTTGACTTCCATTGTCTTCTGATGAGTTCATTTCCATTGTCTTCTAATGACCCAGATTCAATGGGTACAACTGCCCTAGATCAGATTTCTCCATGAGTAAACAAAATACACGAGTTTAATTTCACTATTCCAATTTACTCCAATTTTATTTTATAAAAGATATAATATTGCCATGTTTACGACGTTTCGGCCGTTGTACGTTTCGGGCTTCTTCAGGTGCTAGGAATTTTGAACCCTTTAAATGTGTGTGTTTAACTCTCTCTCTCTCTCTATCTCTCTCTCTCTCTCTCTCTCTCTCTCACACACACACACACACACACACACATGAACATTTATCAATGAGAAAGCTGTGTTCAAAGTAGGTGCCGCGTTTGCTCACAGTCGATCAAAAAAAAAAAAACAACGCGTCGACGATTCAGAGCGTTGTTTGCTAACGTTTCAACGCAGCAAGAAGGTGTTTTTGCGTAAATATGTGACACTGGAGCAAATATGAATCCACCATTTCACTCTGGTGTCAAATAGGACATAGCTCAGGGAACAGTAGCTGGTGAAGCCGTCCAAAGCGATCAAAGACGCAAACATCAACAGGCAAGTTTTTGGCCTCCGTTTTTGGAATGCGGAAAGTATTTTGTTCCTCGATTATATTGAGAAAGTAAGAACTATCAACAGCGAATATTATATAGCATTACTGGTGCTTTTGAGGGATGAAATCGCCCAAAAAACGGCCACAAATGAAGAAAAAAGTGATCTTTCACCAAGACAACACACTGTGTCACAAGTCGATCGCAACGATGGTAAAATTACATGAAATGCATATCGAATTGCTTTCACATCCACCCTATTCTACAGATCTGGTCCCAGTGACTCCTGGCTGCTTGCAGACCTCAAAAGAATGTTCCAGAGAAAGAGATTTGGCTCCAATGAAGAAGTGTTATCGGAAACTGAGGCGTGCGGCCAAAGACAAATCGTTTAACAAAAAAGGCATCGAATTGTTAGAGAAGCGTTATAATCAGTGTATCACCCTAGAAGGAGACTATGTTGATGAATAAAGTTGAATTTTGCCTAAAATTTGTTGTTTTATTAGTTAGGCCCTGGATTTATTGAGTGATGTGTTAAGACAGCTTAGCTAGTCTCATTCGCTGACCCAAGCAATAGTTCTTGCACCAAAACAAGACATTCTTACTTACCATTCTTACTACGAACACCATGATACCACAAAGACTCCGTGAAAATCTAACTCGTCCCATACGTATAATTTGTCTGTGGGGAGTAGGGAATAACAATTTTAAAAATGAAAACCCGATAAATATTTATCAAGGCAATATTGGATTTATTATGCTGCACGTATTTATATACACGGCGGCGAGGATGTCATTAGTTTATCAAGGCTTCTACGATTGAGAAAGTTCTTGAATGTTTATCAGGTGGTTGAAAGGTTAGTCAAAACATACGTAAAGCAAAGGTATTTTTATGAATGTTGTAGTTTTCACTTCCTTGTTGGCTGCTGTATAATGTAATTTAATAATTGTATAGTAGGGTAGTAATCAGTCAGTCAGTTAAGTGCCATACGTGATACACGCTTGGGCGATCATGTCTCGAAAGAGACATGACTGACTGGGCAGAAAATTATCCCGCAGTAGGTTGCCATTGCTTTCTACGGTAGACTGGTTGCCGGCCAAGGCTATAGAACCCAATCTGTCCTGTTATTTAACCCGTAAGGAATAGACGGATTAATATACCCAAGGGTATTTGCGCGTAAATGAATGCAGTGAATTCGGCTGGAATTCGAACTCGGCCCCCCCCCGATTTCCCGTTCCGAGCCGATATCCAATGCTCCACAACAGACGACTGATATATAGAACATTTCTAACAGCAATACCTAGTCAGTCGTTTTAATGAAACGTCTATCTATCTATCTATCTATCTATCTATCTATCTATCTATCTATCTATCTATCTATCTATCTATCTATCTATCTATCTAGGCCTGTAAATGGAAAAAAATATACTGCTTAATTAAAAAAAAAAACTACTCAAATACGAGTATCCATTAAAAATAAATGTTTGAACCAGGTACCTCCACTAAATCGCTAAAAAAACAGCATAGTATGAATACAAAAAAAAGTCCCCAAATTTAATAAAAATCCAACATTAATTTGAAATTCTAGCAAAAATCAAATAATTGCCGATTTTAATGAAACTTTCAGTACTCATTCAGAAATTAATGAAATTATTTTTGAAATTATCATTTTTTAAAAATCTTGATAAAACTTTTTTTTTACCTCTGTTATCAATCCCATTCACGTAAATCCATGAAATTTTAATAAAATTTAATTTGTTGCGGTCTATATATATTTTTTAGTTAAACGCAGGACTCATTGGGGAATATAAATCGAATTTTTTTTTTAAATTTGACCTCTGTATCCGGAAATCTGCTCCGAAGAGTAAAGTAAAAAATGCATTAAAACTCTGATATTATTTAATGTGATAATCTTTTAATTACTCGAAAAAATAATAAAAATTAAGGACATTATAATCTGAGGGAAAAAAAATTTCGATTAATAATGGAATAAAAAATTCCGATTAATAATGAAATTTTAAAAGAATTGTTTTCATTTTTTTATTATAATAATTTATAAAATTTCAAAAATAGTTTTACAATCATCAATGATTTGTTGCTGTTAGATTTTTTTAGTTAAGAATTGATGATTATATTGCCTATCGAAAATTGAAAAGTTTAATAAAAATCGTTTGGCCTCCATATTTTTAAAATAATTTAATTTTTTTTGTGTGTGTGAATTTTGAAGTTGTTTTATTTTTTTTGTATGATAATTTCTATGTGCAAATTAAACAAATAAATTAAAAATAAATCGGAGTTAATCCATTTCGTGACGGATTTCGTAAATAAATTTTCTTTGTTTACATTAGGATACGAAAACAGAGTAGTTAAGGATATTACGAAAAATCGGTAAAATGTTTGTCGTTATTTCAAGCTTTCTTTAACTCAGGTAGGTAGCAATAAATATCCTGTTTTATTATATAAAAATAGATTATCTGCTGAAATACGAGTATCTATAGAAGTCATGCTTAAGCCTTATAAACTTTTTTGAAGTGTAGGTAGCTGATTAATGTTTCTTTTGTTCGGCCTTGTATCTTTCTTAACCGAACTCCCTACATTTTACAGGATTTATGTTGTATAATATTCATCAGAATAATTATCAGAAGGTTGGTTATCGGCAGTTGGAATGTGTGTATTAATGTAGAAGAGTGGAATAATAAAATATACATGTTATATTTAAAATAGAAATTTATTATAAGAAGGAATAACAAGAGTTGTAGAAATTAATGTTCAATTATAAACCTTAGTATGAAGTTATGAGTAGAGTTCGTATTCCCAATGATAAAGTTGTTTGTAGCAGTAATTGTTGAGATAGAGAAAGAGAAAGAAAGAGAGAGAGAGAGAGAGGACAACGTCCGGTTCACTTGAAGTTGAAAGTTACATCTTAGATGTGTGTCAGCGAAATGCCTCCCCTGAAATGACCGCAGTGACTGGTTAGAGACCATCCTTAAATATTGAATAGTCACGTGGTGTGGATCGCAGAATGACTTTTTCTTTAGCTATGGAAAAACCGTTTCTCTGGCGTGTTTTGAATTTTTCGATTTGATGACTAATCAGGATCCAGAGTTCCGCTACAGATTCGTAAAAGGGATCTGATATTTATTTATTTTTGGTTTACCCCCGGAACTTCTGCGTGGAGCCAGATGCGCAAAGACAAGTTTTAGTCATTTGCTTTCTGAATCTCTGAGGGCAAATTTCCCGTCCCTCGCTGTGCTCGGTATCACCACAAGTTAATCCATTTCGCAAATAAATTATCGTTGTTTATATTAAGATGCAAAACAAGGCAGATGTGAATATTCCGAGAAATTGGGGAAATGTGTGTTTAAAAGCAGTATTCAGTCTTTGTTTGGCCATTAAGTTCTACGCTGTCGTAGAATGGTTTAGGCATGTCAGATCTGTCGAATGGTTTAGGCATGTCAGATCTAATGACTGTTTTCCCTAGGGGATGCAGGTTTTCTCGACAAGATTATTTCAGGCCAGTAGATGTAAATAAATATACTGTTTATAGAAAACAGCATATACCTAATTACGAGTATCCATTAAAAATAATGTTCAAACAAATAAATCATATATATATATATATATATATATATATATAGTCATCCGCAGACAGATTTTTTTCACTGTATCACTGCTCATCAGTAGCGTTTTATATACAATGTAAACATACACCAGTAGCTGAGAGTGTTCATATTCATTACTGAATATGTGTGTGTGTGTGTGTGTGTGTGTGTGTGTGTGTGTGTGTGTGTGTGTGTGTGCATATTTTAATTTTATATAAAATTTCATTAAAAAATAGTATAAAAATTATTATAAACATTCAAAAATCAGGTAAAAATTTAATTATTGTATCGACTAAAATTGTTAACCACTTTCTGATGTTAAGTGATATATTGATTATAGTTTTTTAATGACTTGTAAACAGAAGTTCAAGAAATCTTTTTAATGTTATTATTATTATTATTATTATTATTATTATTATTATTATTATTATTGTCATTGTTGTTTCTGTAGTCAAAACGCTTGCTTTCTGTTCGGATCTCAGCGTGGTCGATTTGTCAGCCGGGTTACCCGAGGTGACTTCTTGATGTTATCGGCCTGTGCGGGCGATCACGCCGCGCTTCGTCTTGAGTTAATAAAAAAAGAAATTCGTTTTGTTTATTTCATGAGAAAACCTATGATGTCTGTGTTCAGCGTCGATGCAAATTACTAGGAAACATTTCCCATTATGTACGCTGCGTAAACAAAGTTCAAATAAACCTTTTCTTTTTCTTTCGCTAGTGAGAAGCCATTGATTTCGCCTCACGTCTTTCCTTCCCTATCTCATTTCTTTCTTTCTATTTTATCTCTTTTTTTCTATGCAAAACTTATTTATTTTTCTTTCTTTCTTTCTTTCTTTTGTCTACTTTTACCTTTTCTTTCTTTCTTTCTTTCTTTCTTTCTTTCTTTCTTTTGTCCTTCTTTCTCTTCCTTTCTTTTTTTACTGCATCTTCTCCTCTGCCAGCTTTCTCTTTTTCCCCTGTCTTTCTTTTCTTCTTTTTTTCATTTACAAATTTTTTTTATATTTCTCCTCTGCCAAATTTTTCTTTTCTTTCTTTCTTTACGTATCTCTTTCACCAAGTACCCCACGATAGTTGCCTTGTACCATATTATGCAAAGCTTAGTAAATATCTACAATGAATCTTTGATTTACGGCATTGTTTAATACAACTGTTTGTAGTTGTAATTGTTTAAATATCGAGTAACGTAACATTTGTTGACATAATATGACTTAAAAGAAACTCATGACTTAATACAGATTTATGATTTAATAGTCATAAGTCATTAGTCATAAGTCTTTATTGAGACTTATGACTTAGAGACTTATGACATAATATTGACTCATGACTTAATATAGACTTATGACAATATATTCTTAAGACGTGCTGGGAGCATGATAGATATCAAAGATTTTGAATTTACAAAAAAGATTCGTGTTGAAATTCCCACCTCGTCGATTGTATTCACTTTCACACAAACGACTCTATGAAAGAAAGAAATCCATCACTTTTCTCCGACCCAACTACGAATTAAATATCAAAGACAGATAGGGACATTTTAGCAGTGGGTGGCAGCTATTCTAAGAGAAGAAATACTCTGAATTTAAAGGCAGATATAAGAAAATAGGGATTGGCACTTTCATCTTTTCTATGTAGTCATGTAATGAATAGGATGTGCGTTGTGGTGCAGTGGATATCGACTCGGAACGACAAATCGGGGTGCCGAGTTCGAAATCCAGTTGAATTCATGTCATTCACTTACGCACAAATACCCTTGGGAAAGGTATTAATCCAACTTTTCTCCCCAGTTATGGGTTAATTATCAAGACAGATTGGGTTCTATAGCCTTAGCAGGCCAGTCTACCGCAGAAAGCAATGGCAACCTACTGCGGGGTAATTTTCTGCCCAGTCAGTCATGTCTCTTTCGAGACATGGATGCCCAAGCGTGTGTCACATATGGCACTAACTGAATAAAAAGTCAAAAAAGGAAAAGGAATCTGTGGCGATATATGATCACATATGTGCCAAAGAGATAATCATTTAAAAATAATGCCGAAAATATTGCAGAATGGTTATGTATTATCAATACTCCTCTATGGCAGTGGGTACTGGTCAATTTCTTCAGAGGAGAAAGAACTATCCAGAGACGAAACAAAGTATAAAGCAATTGGAAAATTTCAATAGAAAAAAAGACAGGATTGTTGAACTGCTATGTAATATGAATACTTCTATACTGCAGTGAATGCGGGGCAATTTCCTCAGAGATTATACTTCGGTTATACTTTTAGCCATTATCGAAAGCACTTCGATAAATAAAACTTTTGGAGATTTTCTATATAACATATGTACAAAGTTACAGTAATTTTTATCAACTCTGTTTTGCGATTAATTTTGTTACCACGACTCACACCCCTGAAGATGATCTCGGAAAAAGATTGAAAGTACTTGGGAACATCGAGAAATTAATATATATATATATATATATATATATATATATATTCACAAAATATCAAAAGACTTCTTGAAATTGATTAAGATGATTAAAAATACTTGAACAAAGCAATAACACAATATGAATTTCGTGGGCCATACTCTAATCCTAATTCGAAAACTGGAAAAATATATTAAAAGCTAAACAGGCAAACTCGTTTACATATATAACCAGATCCTCAAAAGAAAATAGACAGATATTCAAGATGTTGATACTTCACAGTACATCAAACAAAAGATTAGGAAGGAAACACTCATCAGTACTTGTTTTCCTAAGAATTCATTTTAAGAGAAAGAGTTTAAAATGACACTCGACAGTAGCACTGGCTGCTCGGTTAATGAATGCCAAATGTTTCCTTATGCGGAAACAACTAATACCATATATTATTGTAATTTGACGCAACTTCGTCTGAGTAAATTACATCAACAATTTATTAAAACGCTGTTTTTCTAATCAGAATTGTGATCAGGGTGTTTTCGGTGGTACAATGAGTATGTTGGTTAATCTTAACAAAATTCACTTTTGATAACGACCGTTACTCAACGAAAAATGTCAAAGTTAAACTCTTCAAAAATACTTTTAGCCTTCCGTCGGAGTTTCGTTCAAACTTTAATCCCATTTCCAAAGGTTTTCCTCCTGTAGAGCTTCGTCTGTGCTTTTAAAAAGGTTGAAAATATAGTTTTTCACTGGAGCTGTCCAGTCCTCTCCTTTTAGCTTCGACAGTTTTCAAAAGCGTTCATGCGGCCTTGTAGGCGATAAATTATTTTCTACCCTGTAACTATTCTAACACAGACGCAACGTAGCCACCTTCTCGTTACTTTATCGCGCTATTTTGTTTATAGTCATTTCACGCCAAGTAAGGCAGAAATGCCACCGGTGTGCAGGGGGTTACAATGAGAGAATATAAAATGATACAAGGGGATGTCAAAGAAAAAAGATTGATTGGAATCAATAAAAGATGGCAATTGACATTGCATTTAGACTATTGGAAATTGTATATATCAGGAAAGCAAGCAAATGGAAGTAGGTTTGCGAGAGAAGAAACTTTTAATGTAGAAGATAAGTTACATTTAACTATTTCGACGGTAAAAGAGTGGGAACTTGATGCCAATTTAGTAACACGAGCAAATACATGCGTTCGGTGTACCAAGAAAAAACTTGTCAGAGTTGTTGCGATGAAAATACCTAGAGAAAAGACAGAGGGAAGTCGGTGAGAAAAAGACTGAAGTGCCTAGTCATGATCGATTATATTGCAGATTCTCCTTTGGATTTTGTCAAGAACCTCAAGATGAATAGCAGGAGCACCCAACCAGATATGGCAACAGAATTCACTGCACGGACGGATGGTAGGTTTCTAAATGTGCAAAATGGATTCTGACGAGAAAAGTTTCCTGGTCCGATTTAGTGAACCAACCTTCCTAGCAGTTGATGAAGCTATAGATTCAATGTATTAATTCCATTTGAAGTCATTTCAAAAACTGAGAACAAGGAGGCGCAGTGCGTTGCTCTCTAGGAGACTAGCATCATCCATTCTGATGTCAGGCAGGAATGTTTCTCTATGGTTGTTAAAGAAGAGCAGTTTCATTTCAGAGGTCTTAAAGTTTACTAGCCATTTCCTGCCCCATTCAATCACAGATTGAAGGTTCTTTTGAAGGGCACCACCCAGGTTTACTTTGTCAGCTTTGTCAGATTTCTTATTGAAAAGAGCGTAATGGTGGTATCATCTCTATAGATGCCAACTTGGGAACTGATTACATCAAGAAGATCATTGATGAAGATGACTTCCATGGAAATAATCCCGACGAGTTACGTTGCTTAGTTGCACCACTTCCGGTCTTTACAGCTAAATTAGAAGAACTATAATTCCGAGGGAACAAAGATCTTTGGATAAAAATAGTCTTCAAAACAAGTATTTGTTATTTTTCCGCTTCTTTTCTCACGACGACCTTGTGGGAAACTTTGCAAATATCAGTTAGTCAGTCAAGTTCCATACGTGGTACAAGCCTGGTTGATCATGTCTCTTTTCAGACATGACTGACTGGGCAGATTATCACGCAGTAGATTGCCATTACTTTCTGCGGTAGACTGGTTGCCAACCAAGGCTATAAAACCCAATGTTTTGCTATTTAATCCATCGCTGGAAGGAAGGGTATTTGAGCGTAAATGAATGCAATGAATTCAATTAGAATTCGAAATCGGCTCTATGATTTCTCCTTCCCAGCCAATATCCACTGCACCACAACGCATATACATATCCAGAATTAACTCGATGACAACACTTACGAGTGATCTATAGCTGTTCGGCAATCCAAACTCACAAGCGATTGTTATTGATTTTGATTTTCGGCATTAGAATTGTGCTCCTGTGTTTAACTATTGAAAGTTTCGTAAATGTCTACATTCGGATATATAAAGGGGTACCTATGATGGTGCTTGGGATCGTTAATGTTCGAGTATGTATGAATATGGATATGTAGTTGGCTTCTATCACAATGAGGTGATAAGCATTTCCAAGCTGAAATTCCCCTAGGAAATTGTCAGACGGATAACAGATGTAGATTACTTTCTTTAAACACCGTGGGGAAATACAGAACTGGAGTCATATGAATAGCGCCGGTCGTACTGCATTGATTAATATGATTGATATCTCAGCTCATTTAACTAATGCAGCGAGTTCTATCCTCATTGGGGCTCCATACAAAGTTCGGCATTGATTAATCCCAAAATATAATTTTTTTTGTTCGAACCTATCCCATAAACACTTAATGGAAGTGAGATCTGGAAACCATCTTCTTTATGTGTCATGGCGTAGGCGAACAATGCTCTCCACAGTTTCCTGTCCTTCTTAGTTTTTAATAAACTATTTTTCTTCTGTATTTGTCTATATTTTTGAAATGAGGTCGTATTTACAGTATTTACATTATTCGGGCTATTGTCCTCATCTTTAGGACTATTGTCCTCATCTTTAGGAATCATCTTTAGGACTATTGTCCTATCCAACGTCTATATCCACTGGTTATATATTCTACTTAAGGACACATTACCAAATGTATATAGACGTTGGTTAGTTCCTGTAACTAAAGTGTTGTGAGTTCAATACCAGGCTACAGCAGTGGTGAACAAGTAATTTAAAGGGTTAGAGGAAAATAACTTATGACTACCAGAAGAGGTACTACTACGCAAGGAATGAAGGTCATATACTCCACTGATTGTTATAAAGGGTTCGGTTCAAGATTCCTAGTGCATGAAGAGGGCCGATGCGTACAACGCCGAAACGTCGTATAAATGGTAACAATTATGAAGACAATAGTCCGAATAATATAAATACTATTTAATTCCGCTGGCGTGACAGAATCCAGAGGAAATTCCATATTATAACAAGTTTCAAATACATTAAATCAACTGAATGACCTACCTTATATATATATATATATATATATATATATATATATATATATATATATATATATATATATATAATCGAACGAGGCAATGACTGGTGAATGCTACGGGTGGGTAGGACTTCCCATTTAAGCCTTTCCAAGTAGGTTTTCACCCGTTTTGCAACATGTGGCTTAACGTTATCATGTAAATTCACTTTGTCGTGTTTCTGCGCGTATAGCGGCCGTTTTTCTTCAGTGCTCGGCTTAAACGCATAAGTTGTAGTCGATAGCGATCTCCTGTGATGGTTTCGGTTGGTTTGAGCAGTTCATAATAAACTACACTCAGCTGATCCCAAAAAATGTAGAGTAAAAGCTTCGAACCATGGATATTCAGCTTTGCCGCTGATGTTGATGTATGGCCGGGTTTATGCCACTATCTTCTACGCTTACGCTTATCGTAGTGTATCCACTTTTCATCGCTGGTTAATATACAATGCCCATCACTGGTTAATATACGATGCCAAAAATCGTTCCCTTTTCTGCTGTTGAAGCAACTGTTCACACGTGACAGGACGCCGTTCGATATTTCACGGCTTCAACTCGTGCGGCACCCAATGTCCTTGCTTTTGATTCATTTCTAAAGCTTTCAAATCTCTCGAAATTGTTGTGTGATCAACTCCTTATGATTCTGCAAGCTTTGCGTTTTCAAACTGTTTTGTGTGCCAGAGCGTTCTTTATGTTCAATATCAAAATCATTATTTTTAAAGCGTCTAAACAAATCTATGCATGGTGTTTCCGACAAAGCATGGTCGTTATGTTTCAACAAGAATTATGTGTGCTTCAGCAAATTTCCCCACAAATACACTTTCTTTGGAATTAAATCCGACATGTTCAACGCAATGAAAAACAAAGTTGTTTACACTTCAGCGAAATGACATACACTGAATTTCAAGTTTGCTTATAACACTTCCTTATAGATGTGTTACTATTTAAAACTACACGCACGCTGTTCTGGGAACGCCATACGTTGGAAAATAGCGATAACTTATTCAAGGTTCAACTATATATATATATATATATATATATATATATATATATATATATATATATATATATATGTTGGGACGCCCGCGCCTATTCGGCTATAATGGACTATTCCGTTACTATGTAAAGTAATGGTGGCATCTACGAGGGTAGAGTGTACCGAGCAGCCGATCGACAAGTCAGTCGTAGACTTCCGGTGACGACCCGGAAGTACCCATTACTCATACTACGTCTTACGACGGTTGAGACGATTAACCTTTATTCTTGTATTGGATACTAATAACCTTTGTAAATGCTATTTTCACGGAATACAACAATTAACCTATTCCTGTTGTTGAGTTATTTATTCTTACTCACGACATAACAATATATATATATATGTAATTTATCGAGTTTTATTAGACCTCAACCGAATGCAGAAAGCAATGGACGGCCGTTTCGTCCTATATTTTGGACTCATCAGCAGTGCGCATCCAGGAATTGAAACCCAGACAGTTACGTTATTAAGCGAATGTCATACCAACTGTACCCCGGTAGCGAAGAGGTAACGTATTAAACTCGATATAGCGATGCTCATGAGTGGATGCACACTGCTGATGAGTCCCAAATATAGGATGAAACGGCCGTCCAGTGCTTTCTGCATTCTGTTGAGGTCGAATAAAACTCGATGAATTACTTACTTAATTATTTCAAATCCTCCTACAATTTCTCCTCTCTCTCTCTCTCTCTCTCTCTCTCTATATATATATATATATATATATATATATATATATAAATTCCGATTAACTGAGCAAAAATAATTTCCTGTTCGTACATGTTATTTTATAACGAATTTGCAACGTGAAAACAAACATTAATGAACATTAATTTCGCCAGCCATAACGTCTACGAGCTAATAAATTTGTCCTTAAATAAAAATAAAACATTACACAAATAACCATTCTCTGATAAACAAAGATAGAAATATCAATAACTTAGTCTACCGTAACTAGTTGCGCCCTAACTATAAACAAGATGAAAAAGCCATAAAAATTATAACTCGCTAGTATGTAACACACAAAAAAACTAAGATATGTGTTAGGATTATGAACCTAAGATATGTGTTAGAATTATCATTTACAATGAAAAATTAAAACCATTTTACCTAATCACCAGCAATTACTCGGGGCCTGAAAAATACACTTCATGTAAGAAACAAAAACAAAAAATTGTTGCTTATGAATTTTCATGTCCTTTTGGAAAATATATCGATAATAATAATAATAATAATAATAATAATAATAGCAATTACTAGGGATCTGAAAAATACTCTTACGTAAAAAACAAACCCCAAAACAATAAAAAATTGGTGTTAATGAATTCTAATGTTCTTTTGGAGAAAATAACTCTAATAACAAATAATCAAAACCCAACATTAAATTATTACATTGGTTACACAGGCATTACAATTTCACGCAGCATAACTTGTCATTTTTTCAAAACTAATTTAATAATTCAGGGTAATTAGTGTACAC
This sequence comes from Ascarosepion bandense, assembly GCA_037127315.1. NCBI lineage: Eukaryota > Metazoa > Mollusca > Cephalopoda > Sepiida > Sepiidae > Ascarosepion > Ascarosepion bandense. The sequence continues at coordinate 4,707,505 of JBBBDQ010000275.1, forward strand.
ATCGATTAGCATATCACAAACATCTAAAACAACTATCAATAGATACTACTAAAATATTATCTTGTTGAATGGAAAGTTCAAGCAGTTTGTAGAACATTAAATTTACATTCTATTTGAGGCATATATATATATATATATATATATATAAAGAATTAAGGAAAGAAAGAAAGAAAGAAAAATACATTGGGTTTTCTTCTTTCTTTATATATATATATATATATATATATAAACGGTTATAAATCCTGAATTTATTTCAGAAATGTAAAGAATTTTTTTTAGAGTTGCCTCGTTCAAACTGTTATTCATCAACGGTCTGAACAAGGCAATTGTAAAAACAATCTTTAAATTGCTAAAATAAATTCTGGATTAATAACTGTTTAACTATATATATATATATATATATATATATATATATACAGAAGAAAACTCAAAACATATATCGCCCGGTTCACACTCCACCCTCGTCTATTGAATAGGTGAAGAGGCTCATCCCTTGTTTCCTGTTTAGGATGCGGTTTCTGGTTTTCTCTTTTCCAATCTTTTCAATCCTATGCACATCAGTGGCGTTACCGCCTTGCTCGGCGTGATATGATTAAAATATATATATATATATATATGTATGTGTGCGTGTGTGTGTGTGTGTGTGTGTGTGTGTGTGTGTGTGTTGAGTTTTCTCAATATATTTGCTCTAAAATACCTTGGATTATCCTCTCTGTCTCCACAGGTTGCCATTCTCTCTCATATATATATATATATATATATATATATATATATATATATATCGCTCACTGTAAAGAACTGTATAAAATATCCGAGCTGATAAAAAATACGTAACACTCGTTGAATAAAATGTTTCTGTCATCAATATTTCAATTTAAAATGTAACTTCCCAGAAATACCCGAGAGGAATTTAACAGGAGGAGAGGTTTATCCATGGTTTCGTGTTTAGGATCGAATATCCGGTTCTTTCTTCTAAAGCCTCTTCATTCGCTTTCACATCCAGTAACTCCTTGCATTTTAGTGGCATTATAGCCATGTTTGCGGCGAAATGATTAAAACAATATATATAAAATAATTAAATATTTGTCTACGATACTGATAACATTTAGTTATTAATAATGAACGAGACGGTCGAAAGTGGTCGATCAAAAACCGAACAATAACATGAACTTTATCCACATATTTGAAGCGGACGGGCAGAAAGTTATTCGGAAATTGGAAAAAAAGAATCAATAAAATAAAAATCTACCGGTTGTATTTAATAAAACTTGTTATATATTTAGTGGCGTATTCGTTTATTCACACTCATATACATGCTGTCTTGTATTCAAGAACGTCCAAAAATATACTTGGCTTAAAGCAGAGGAAAATTGAATACATTTGAAAATTTATTATGACATGATTTCAAGCATGTACAGGAAATTAATTTGATTGACGAAGAGTCAATTTGTCTTTTTTGACTGGAGGGGAAAAATTCAATCACGATAATACTAATCCTACGACCAAATACAAATCCGTCAAATTCTTATGCTCTTTATATATATATATATATATATATATATATATATATATATATATATATATATGATAAGATAAAGAAATGGTAGACTCGTACGAACAGAAAGGATAATCCAAAAAAAATATTCAATTAATATGAATTATTAAGTAAATAAAGATGGAGAGCTCTACTGATATTATCCAGAGCCTTATAAAATATTGAGAGAGAAACTCAACACATAGTTAGATGGTTATAAATCAAGATTTATTTCGACAATGAATTGTCTCATTCAGACTGTTGAAAAAAAAATAAAGGTCTTTTTTTAAACTATTTTTCAACGGTTTGAATGAGACAATGAAATATTCATTGTCGACGAAATAAATCTTGATTTGTAACTATTTAACTATGTGTTGAGCTTCCCTATATATATATATATATATATATATATATATATATATATATATATATATATATAATGAGATAAAGAAGAAGTAGGAAAATTATATTAATCTAACATATTTCACTTTTGTTAACGATTCTTTGTAGATTGAGAGAAAAAGGACAAAATTTGTTATTTTTCAGTTTTGTTTGGGTCAATTCTCATTGATCAGTCACGTATCACGTGCATTAAACCGTAGATAATTCTGTATGTTGATTTTCTAAGCACAGCTGAGATTTGGTCTTCTTTTTCTATGTGCCATGTCTCTTCAGGACGTAGGCGATCATGGCCTTTCATTCCCCCTATCCCGTATTACTTTTAATATTCCTTCTCTTGTTATTCCAATCAAACCCCGCTCAACCATCCATTTGTTCAAGTCCATCAGGTATGTCATGCGTTGTTTTCCCTTGTCCTTCTTTCTCTCCATCCGTCTCGTGAGCATCAGGTTCTCTGATCCATCTTTCCTCATCCAGTCAGTCAGTTAAATGCCATACGTGTAGCACGCTTGGGCGATCATGTCTCGAAAGAGACATGACTGACTGGGCAGAAGATTATACCGCAGTAGGTTGCCATTGCTTTCTGCGGTAGACTGGTTGCCAGCCAAGACTATAGAACCCAATCTGTCCTGTTATTTAACTCATAACTGGAAGGAAGAGATGGATTAATACCTTTCCCAAGGTTATTTGCGCGTAAGTGAATGCAATGAATTCAACTGGAATTCGAACTCGGCTCCCCGATTTTTCGTTCCGAGCCGATATCCACTGCACCACAACGCACATAAGTTTCATTTTAATGTCCATCCTTTACAAAACTTCGTCATTTCTCGTGTGCTCTGTCCAGATGTGGTACAAGGTAGAAAGTATGAGGTGCCCAGTTCTTAAAGATTCTTGTAAGACGAAGCGGGTATAAACTTATACAATTATCTACTGAATTAAAATATACATGGGTGCTATCTCCGAAACCCTCATTGGGGCAGAATCCTGATTGGTAGCCCCTGGCACTTCTTTGTGGCCTTCGCTATTTTATCAACATTTACTTTTTTCTACCGACATTTATATCCGTTACAAATTAAACAAAGTACAACTGACTATCTAAACTTATTTGTAAATGGAACTTTGTGTGTGTATCCGTTACCTATAGAAATTTACACAGTTGTACTATAAGCGTCTGCAAGTGTTCTTAGCTAGGTTTTGTGTCGAGGTACCATCGATAAATATCGAAAATCGATAATCGAAAAAATCGAGTTATAGAAGGAGTGGCCTGATTTTAATCAAATTTGATACACTCATAGACAAAGACATAAGAAACGATATTCAGAAGTTTCAACGTTGCAGTTCTTACAATAGTGCAGAAAATCGATAATATATATAGGCAAGATGTTTGTGTGTGTGTCTATTTATTTATCTGTATGTCCTTTATACAAATCCACAATTTTTATCCGATTCTCACGAAACTTCACACAAATATTCTTTAGGCTGAGTCTGGGCTCCAGGACCATGGATTAATTTTAAAGCTTTCATTACACCCGAGCAACGCCGGGCTATACTGCTAGTTAATGAATAAAAAGATTTCGCGCATTTAGAGTTCTTTTTTGCGGTTTTTATTTTTTTATAATCATTTCACCCCAAGCAAGGCAGAACTGCGCAGAGGATTTCAGAAAGAGAAAAAACTGGATACAGGGGATGACAAAGAAAGGATGGGAGGTTAATGTGATTTGGGGAGGTGGTGGATGGAATTTATGGAAGTTAGATGGCAAATGACGTTGCATTTAAACTTTTCGATATTGTAGCTATCAGGGAAGCAGGTAAATGGAAGGGATTTCCCTAGGCAGGAAGTGTGAGAAAACAAAATGCTGGAGCAGAAGTGGCGGTTATATTTGACTATTTTAACGGTAAAGGGTGGGACCTTGATGCCAGTTTAGTAGCACGAGTAAATTCATGTGTTTCAACTAAAGGAGCATCTTAAAGCAGAATCCGTGAAAATTTTTGTAAACAAGACAGAGGGAAGCCACATCACCCCATCGCTTGTCGCTCTTAACACCCCTTCTGTTGCTCTCCCAAACCCTGATCCGTCATCCATATCCATCGAGTAAGTCACGCGTTGCTTTTCCCTGTTTCTCCTTCCCTTTATCATTTCTGTAAGTATCAGTTTCTCCAAGTCCTCCTTCCTCATTGCATATCCCAGAAACTTCAGCTGTCTTTTCCTGATGTGAAATACCAGTTTCCTTTTTGTTTCCATCCGCTTCAAAACCTCATCGTTGCTAATATGTTTTTAAATTAGTTTCTTTTATAGAAATAATAATCAAGTAATACCTATCCGTAACATTTAAGTTTATCATCCTGGAATAAATCAGCGTATTATACACGAACATTGATTGTACATATTAAAATTACACTACGCCCAAGAGTAGAACATTCAATAAGTATCGAGTTTACAGTAACAAAGTATTAAACTAGATCATTAAATAATAGAGCAGATCGATTTTAGAACCCTGGTATCGCTGGGTTTTGACGTGATAAATAACGACACAAAATATTGTTTTGAGAATTCTTACCGTTTTTTTCTTTTTGTTTGTTTTTTTTTGTTTGTTTTTTTTTTGTTGTTTTTTTTTTCTTTTTTTTTTAGGAAACAGGTTTAAAGATTAGGTTTAGGTTCAAAATCGTAGCGTTAGAATTTCATTTTGGTGATCAGTGAAATACTTATAGCACAGTTTTATGAAGTTTATAATTTTCTGAAGCTTTACAAATTTTATATGGACAAGATTCATGGCACAAACAAATTATTAGTAAATCATTGTGCCATCAAATAAGACCTTCGTTTACTTCAAAGGGAAATTATACTGAACAATTTAGTTATATTATGATGTAATATATTATACAGCGCTGTAGTTTTTAGTGTGATTTTCAATAAACAATGCAAATTTCAAACATTTTATCTCGTAATTTGTGACCAGCAATATTATATGTTATATATATATATATATTTTTATAAACATTTCACACCAAGCAAGGCAGTAATAGCACTGGTGCACAAGGGGTTATATCTAAACTTATTTATAAATGCAACTTTGTCTCTGTGTGTGTGTGTGTGCGTCTGTGTGTGAGTGTGTGTGTCAGTGTGTGTGTGTGTCCGTTACTTATAAACTCCGAAACGGCTGAACCGATTTTCTTGAAATTTTACACAGTTGTACTATAAGCGTCTGCGAGTGTTCTTAGCTAGGTTTTGTGTCGAGGTACCACCGATAAATATCGAAAATCGATAATCGAAAAAATCGAGTTATAGAAGGAGTTGTCTGATTTTAAACAAATTTGATACACTCATAGACAAAGACATAAGAAACGATATTTAAAAGTTTCAAGGTTGCAGTTCTTACAATAGTGCAGAAAATCGATAATATATATATAAATATTAATATAAAAGGCAAGATGTTTGTGTGTGTGTCTGTTTATCTGCCTGTATGTCTGTATTTTTTTCAGCCCTTTTATTTTAGTTTTTGCTTCAGGTTTGGCTCTAAGTAGGTATAATTGTAGTTCTTAGTCTCAGCCATGATGCTATTTACTTAGAGGACTTATTTAGCCTTCAAAATTCAGTTTACGACGAAAAAAACTTATTTGATATCGATACCAGGAAATCAAAATTTGACTTACATCTATTCATTTTTCTTTCAGTCTACGGTTTCGCTTTAACTGGAAACAACTATTGCTTTTTAATATTTCGTGCCAACGTCTAAAGAGTCTGAGCTCCAGGACCATGGATTAGTTTTAAAGCTTTCATTACACCCAAGCAACGCCGGGCTATTCTGCTAGTAATACATAAGAGGAGAGTGATGAGAAAAATGAATAAGTTACAGGGGGTGTCAGAGAATGGATAAGAGAAGGATGAGAAGACTGATGTGAAGAGAGCTGCACGAGAGTAGAGTAGAAAGGGAGAAGAACATGATACAAGGGTTGTTAGGGAAAGGATGCAAGTCAAGGAGATAAGAGATGGCAATTGACATTGCATTTAAATTCTTGGAGATTGTAGCTGTAATGGAAGCAAGTATACGGAAGGGAATTCAACAGGCAGAAAGTGCGAGCAAAGAAACTGAGGGAGTAGAGGTTGCGGTTACATTTGATCGGTTTCACTCGAGAAGGGTGGGACCTAGTTGCTAGTCTAGTAGCTAGAGTAAATTCATGCAGAGGGGTCACCAGGGAGCTAAGCTCATCGGAACAGAAGCCGTAAAAGTATTTGTAGAAGAGACAGAGAGAAGCCACATTATGTTAATAAGAAAGTGACTAGAGTTGAGCTACCATGTCGGGATCCACTACATTGCAGATTCCCCACTGAATTTTGTCAAGATCTATATATACACTTTTATTTGTTTCGTTTTTATTAATTATGATCTAACAGATGATTTAACAAATTTTATTCATTGAGTAACCATTTTTGTAATCTTTTTTAAAATAGTTTTTATAACACTGTTAAAAAACTGCATATTTTGCTTGCGTTGATTCATAATTAAAATTTTGGTTTGAATATATTTTCCATTCAACGTATCAATGTATTTTTAAATTGTAAATTTTTGGAGTTAGTTTATAATGAAGAACCTATGGAAATTAAATATTTCTATATATTTTTCAGACGATATTTTAAACTACATGCTAAAAAATTGATAAAAGCTATTGATATAATTTTTAGTATTCGTTCTTATCGCAGTAAACCCCAAATTTTACAATGAGTGCAAAGTTGATTTTTTTAAGAACAACTGAAAAATCAACCTGCCCTATTAACCAATGCCTGACGGCAAAGAGTATACTGTTCGTAACACAAAACATGTAATGAATCGTCTCGTCGAGGTACTCAGAAACAGCTATGTATCTCTGCATAGATTACTGGTTGACCTAAACGCCTTGTACAGTTTTTATTGTTACCGTCGCTGTCATCGTCATTTACCTGTCTCTTTGTTAGCGTCTCAACACACTTCTTTAACGTTTGTCATTGTCATGGTCATCTTTTACTGTCGCTACAAATGACGTCATTAATTTCAGTGTCATTGTCACGTTGTCAACACTAGCGCGAAGCTAAACAGTGGATACATTAGTTAACGGTTCTTAATCAGAATAGAAAACAATCGTCTTGAGAGGCGTTAATGACTCATTGTTCAAATATTGGAGTGAACTGCTTATTTTAACTTTTGTTTTGAGATGAATCAGTAAATTAAAAATGAATCACTGAAGAAAGTCTTGATTTTGAGCAAAGTGTGCTATTGTTGGGCACGATTTCCGTTCAGGATTTCCATTGAATCTTAAAAGTGGAATTCAAAGGATTAATTAAAATCTAATATGTTCGTAAGACCACCGCGCGATAAAAATAGACGAAATTTATTGAATATATTTCTGTTCAAACTTTCAAATTTATCTCATGACAATTAATTACAGGAAATTTCCCAAACATCTATGAACAGAAATAACTTAATTGCTATGAGTAGATTGAGGTCTGGAAAGGTTATTGTAAATAAAACACAATCTAGTAGATTGGGGTCTGGAAACGTTATTCTAAATAAAACTCAATCTAGTAGATTGGGGTCTGGAAACTTTATTCTAAATAAAACACAGTCTAGTAGATTAGGGTCTGGAAAAGTTATTCTAAATAAAACTCAATATAGTAGATTAGGAGCTGGAAATCAGTTAAGTACTATACGTAATACACGCTTGGGCGATCATGTCTCTTTTGAGACATGACTGACTGGGCAGAAGATTTTCCCTTGTTAGGCTGCCATTACTTTCTGCGAAAGACTGATTACCAAGCAAGGCTATAGAACCCAATCTGTCCTGTTATTTGACCCATAGCTGGAGGGAAGATATGGATTAATACCTTTCCTAAGGGTATTTGCTCGTAAGTGAATGAAACGAATTCATATGGAATTCGAACTCAGCTCTCCGATTTCTCGTTTCGGACCGATATCCACTGCACCACAATGAACATCCAGCGTCTGGAAACGTTTTTCTGAAGAAAACTTAATCTAGAAGATTAAGGTCGGGAAATGTTATTCTAAATAAAACACAATCTAGTAGACTGGGATCTGGAAACTTTATTCTAAATACAAAACAATCTTGAGACGTTATTTTTTAATACAACACAATCCATTTAGTTGAAAAAGTTTCTACTATTCGACTTGTTAAAACAACGTTAGTAAAATTGTATGCTGTAATAGAGTAGTTAAGAGAATAGTCATCCTTTTGATTCACTGTTTTCGGACACGAAGTTCAAAATTGTTATTACTAAATGATTTCCAGCCGAATTTTTCTAGTATTTGAAAACAAAAAGATAAAGTTACGGAAAACGAAGGTAGTTGGGTTGTGGCAGGAGGGGTCAGATACTCAGTTGTAGGTACGTCAATATATATATATATATATATATATACTGCTGTCATTTTAGACGGCATATGGATATAAATATTTTACCGTAATTTTCTGGCGACACGGGCTCACTCGTATATGCATATTATTTGGAATGCACCTTTTGATTTTGAAAATCTTGGAAAGTGGGGTAAGGACTGACACCCTGAATTATGGTGAAAAGGGAGCATTGGGCAAAGTGGGTTGAGAACTACTGGTCTACATGAACTGCCATGTCAATAATCAAGCGCATTCTGTTTTTGTGATCAGAGAACAAGATGTCTGGGCGTTTTGCTTTTGTGTATTGTAGATTCCTATAAAACGGTTACAAATGATATGTCAATAGCTGAGTTTGGGTGATGTTCGTACAAGTTTCCTGCCGTTCCTTTCCGGTAAATGTTATACATTTTCCAGTGCAGATATAGGCCGATTTTGTCATGCCGAATTTTATATTCAGTGGGTACTAATACCATGTAATTTGACACAAGATGGCCAATTGCTTCTGGATATTTATCACAGAATCTGCATTTCGCGTTGACAATTTTTCCGTATGTTTGCTTGGTAATTTCTCGTTAGCATGCATTGGTCTTTGTGTGGCAAGAATAAAAATATCGGTTTCAGTCTTTATCCTACTCTCCGTAACAAGGATGTGCGGCTAGGAACGAGAAATCGGGGAGCCAAGTTCGAATTTCAGCCGATTTCATTGCATTCACTTATGCACAAATACCCTTGGGAAAGGTATTAATCCGTCTATTCCTTCCAGTTATGGGTTAAATAACAGGACAGTTTGGGTTCTATAGCCTTGGCAACCAGTCTACCGCAAAAAGCAATGGCAACCTACTGCGGGATAATCTTCTGCCCAGTCAGTCTTGTCTCTTTCGAGACATGATCGCCCAAGCGTGTATCACGTATGGCACTTAACTGACTGACTGACTACGTAACCACTGATGGGTACGGGGTTTGTCTATATCAGAACGTTTAGCAAGGGTAGAGTTATTGGGCATGAAGATGTTTGTCTCGCTATCGTTTCTATATTTGGTTCAGTGTATTTGCTCTTGCCTTCTTTTGTAGGCTCTTTGCCTTTTGCGACTGCAGTATGTGCACTTCTTAATTCACTTGAAATTCTATATAAAATTTGTTTGTTTTCATCATTATTATTGTTGTTTTTTTACCATATTATATTTCTGCTATGGTCACACTACCTACCACATCTTCGGAAATACCTAAGGCAGGTAGTGGTGTTTTCTAATGGCTGCATTTCATTCGTTTTTCTATCTCCCATAACATCACTAGCGTCACATGGACAAAGTTCTCCTTAGTGTATAGGCTGTACTTATCAAAACAATTATTTGTAAATTTCTTAAGCTAGGGTTTCCAGGACTTCTTCCAGTGTGCTGTTTTGTTCCTTTTTTATCATTCCAAGTTCACCTACTATCACTGGTACTATTCTTGTTTTCAATTTCCACATTTTTCTATTTCTATTTCCAAGTCTTTATACTTTGTTAGTTTTTCAAATTCCTTTATTATTATTATTATTATTATTATTATTATTATTATTATTATTATTATTATTATGTTGTCATTTTTCATCACATTTCGATTTCTGCTATGGCCGCACTACAAACCAAGTCTGCGGGAAGACCTAAGGCAGGTCGCGGTGTGTTGCTATGGCTCTATTTCATGTTTGTTCTATCTCCCCTAACATCCCTAGCGTTACATAGACAAAGTTCTCCTCAGTGTGTGGGCTGTACTTAACAAGACATTTTTTTGTATATCTCGTAAGCTGGAGTTTCCAGGGATTATTTCAATGTGTTGTTTTGTCCCATTTTTTATCATTCCAAGTGCACCTACTATCCATGGTACGATTCTTGTTTTCAATTTCAACATTTTTTTCTATTTCAATTTCCTGATCTTTATATTTTGACAGTTTTTTGAATTTCTTTGGTTGCTATGTTACAATACGCTGGACAAGCCATATCATAGGCAAGTTTTTTTTTCTTTTTGGTTTTTAGCAATAATGTCTGGCCTACTTGTTTCAATTTTCCTGTCTGTGTAGATGGTGTAATCCCATAGAATGGTGACATCTTCTATTTCTGTAACCGGTGCTGGGTGATGTTCATACCAGTGTTTGTTTACATATTTTTCATAGTGTTTGCACATTGTCCAATGTATATATTGCCTCACTCTATCGTGACGATTTTTATATTCAATTGGGACAAATACAGAACATCCTTTGATTAGATGGTCTATTGTTTCTTGGTATTTATCACAGAACCTGCATTTGGGATCCACATTATTATGTATAATATTTGCCTGAAAGTTCCTAGTGAAATGACTTTGATCTTTCGCTCCAAGAATAAAGTCATCAGTTTCAGACTTTAATCCAGATACACGTAACCATTGGTAAATATTAACTTTCTCAACATTGGATTTATTAGCACTTTTCTGGATATTGGCCATGCAGAAGTTTGTCTTGCCAGCGTTGTTTCATCTGGTCAAGAGCTTTATCGTTGGCTTTCTTTTTCATATATTTTGCCGCAGTATTTGGTTCTTCGTTATTATTATTATTATTATTATTATTATTATTATTATTATTATTACTACTACTACTACTACTAATAATAATAATAATAATAATACTATAATCATTTGTATTGTAATTATTATTTTATTATTATTATTATCTTTATCATATTATACTTATTATTATTATGATTATCATTATTGTCATTATTATAATAATCCTTATCATTATTATTATTAGATTTATCCTTATTTTATTATCCTCATTATTACTATTATTATTATTATCGTTACTATTGTTATTATCATTATTATTATTATTAATATAATAATTATTATTATAAACATTATCACTATTATCATCATTATTATTACTATAATTATGATTATTATTATCTTCATTATCATTGTTATCTTGCTATCATTATCATTAATATTATCATTGTTATTATCATTATTATTAATATTATAATGATTAGTTTTATCGGAAGTAAGAATGACTAGAAATCTAGAGTTGACAACGATTTATTTAAGTGCCATGATAAAAGTTTATTCTAAAGCCATACATTCTCTTTATGGTCAGCTTCTCGCAAGTAAACAGTTTTCTTTCGGAGTGAAACAGCTTTTACATTGAGAAAAAAAACAGTTTTATTGAAACATATCTGCATTCAAAATGAATACCTCATTTTCCTCGAAGTCTCAAGTTCCTGTTCGAAAGAAGCATGAGGTTTTATTAAAACATGTCTGCATTCAAAATGAATGCCTTTTTTTTCTTCCAGTCGCAAGTTCCTATTCAAAAGAAACATAATATTTTTATTAAAACATATTTCCATTCTAAATAAATGCCGTCTTTTTTTTTCCCCAGTAGGAAGTTTTTATTCGAGAAAAGCACGATTTTTATTAAAACATTTCTGTATTCAAATAAATGCTTCTTTTTTTTCCAGTCGCAAGTTCTTATTCGAAATAGCATTTTTTTTATTAAAACCTGTCTGCATTAAAAAAGGATGCTTCCTTTTTTCCTCCCAGTTGTAAGTTCCTATTCGAGAGAAGCATGAGTTTTTATTAAAACATGTCTGCATTCAAAATGAATGCCATCTTTTTTCTCCCAGTTGCAAGTTCTTATTTGAGAAAAGCATTATTTTTTATTAAAACTTGTCTGCATTCAAAATGAATGCCTCCTTTTTTTTTCTAGTCGCAAGTTCTTATTCAAGAGAAGCATTACTTTTTATTAAAACACGTTTGCATTCAAAATAAATGCCTCTTTTTCTCTCCCAGTCGCAAGTTCCTATTCGACAGAAACATGAGTTTTTATTAAAACTTGTCTGCAGTCAAAATGAATTCCTCTTTTTTTCTCCCAGTCGCAAGTCCCTATTCGAATGAAGTGAGAGTAAATACACGTAAACATGTGTAGAGAAGAAGTAAAGATCAATGTCGTGACTGTATGAATGTCTATGTGTGTGCGACCGTGCGTGCGGGTTTGTATTTGTAAAAGAATGGTCATGAAATGAGTGTGCTGTCAATTGAAAAAGTGGGAAGCACGAACTCTGAAACTCTGAAACTAGGGGAAAAGAATTGTGATGACCAAATTGTTGGTTAGAAATATATGGGATCAGAATGGATATATTGAATAACTAAAAGACAATACAAACTGGCATGCCTTCACGATTCTCTTTCAGTGATAGTAAACTGTAACTAATGTCCGCTCAGAACAGTTGCAGTATAAACCACGGGTGGGCTCTGTGTTCGTTGAAGAAAGATAAATGTTCCTGAGCGGATGCCTGAAACTGGGAATAGGCAGCGGTGTCGTGCATAGGTGCCTGATATATGAATTTAATGCTGTTTTTCTATTATTAATATTGGAGATGCAATCTCCCAGTGAACATGAGAATTCATAAGTAACACTGGGTGAATTTTTAAGAACCAGTATTGTTGATAATAATTGGATTAGATGTTTTAAACATTTTATAGCCGGTAAAAAATCTGAGGTGTTAGTTAGGATCATTCAGTGATATGAATCGGCGAATTATATTTTGTTATATCGCGAGAACGATATAAATAACAAGGTAAATTCCAAGTGGAAAGATTTACACAACACGTTAGGAAAAGTACAAGTAACAGAGAGTTCATAAAATGGTAAGTCAAGACGGAATGGGAGCGGAAGTCGAATGGTCTCGTACTTCCTTCGATACTTTTTAATCTCTTCTGCGAATCAGCTGTTGGGGGTGATAGGATGTTCCATTATAACATATTTTTAGTTTCTTTTCCATCCTGTTTACAGGGTGCATCTGGTTATGATAAAATAAGTTGGTAGTGCTTTTATTTTGTTCAGGATCCAGATGACGCCTTGCGTTATCATTTTTCTAAATTTCGTTCTTACATCAGACACATATGCACCACATAGACGTAGGTTCACTTGTCACTTGCCGAAATTAAGTGCAATCCCTGCACACATTGACTAACACATAAGGGACGACCAATATAAAGCAATCATCATATGAAAAAGATTAGTGGATAATACCCAAACACATTAACGCACCCAATACAAGGAAATGCTAAAAATTATAGAAACAATCTTTATACAAAATAAAAATGCCACATTAAATAAAATATCATTCACCACATGAAACTGTACCTTGAAATGCATGTTATATTTAATATGGGTATATATATATATATAAACTGTTACTCAGTTTTAAATTAATTGTGAATGTAAGTACCTTAACAAATTCATGATAAGGTTAAAAAAAGATGAAGTGTAAAAAAGAAAAAAATTGAACAAATTTTCATAATTGAACTGAAAGATTTTCACGATAAAACTTTTTTTTAAGTAAATTTGGAAAATTATCATTACTGATTCTTCTTTGGATTTTATCAAGGATCTTTTAATCTTCATATTCACATATGGTACTGTGTTTCTGCTATATATTCAGATATTCTTAAAAAGCCAAAAATGAATCTGAAATATTATTGGTCTTAACCTGGCATCTCGGTTTCAGCCACTTTCTTACCACCGTAATGTACATTCTCTGTGCCTTTTCTATAAATACTTTCATGGTAGTTGTTCCGATGATCTCTTCGCTATCATGCCCAGACTTTATGAGTTTAACCCCAGAACTAGATTTCTAACAAAGTCTCATCATTTTACAGTTGAAATACTTAGATGTAATCGTAAGTTCTATGCTAACAGTTTGTTTTCTCGCACTTCTCGCTTGTCGAACTCTCGCCCGGCTTGTTGCTTTTTAGTCAAGTTTGACCTTCAAAAATTTAAATTCAATGACAATCGCTATCTACTGTCCTTCTGATTGCTCTTTTCTTTTCCCGCCCATTATTAATGTTCCTGTTCTTAATTCTTACATACACAGTAACCCCTTGTATCTTAGAGGCTTTATTGACTTGCTTCGGATGAAATAACAAAAAAAAAAAAAAAAGATTTGGTATGTAAATATTACAGAGAAGCTATGTCACAGTGGTGGGGAAATGATTGAAGCCAAGACACCAGGTCGGAACTGCGCCAATGTAACATTCTCACTTTTTTCCTCTTCTCCGAGGATAGTTTGTGGTAGCAAGAACTACCGGTTAGGCAGTTGGAAATGATCACTAAACAAATTCAGTTAAACAACCGCAAGCTAAAAAAAAAAAGACATTAATGTTTGCTTCTCTGTGGCGAACTGAACTCTTTGTACAAGCTGCAAATTTAACAAGATCCAGCAGACGAAAATCTTTTTCCCTGAATCTATTATAAACATTTATAAGTATGCCATTCATCCATGCTTTGAATATTGCTGCCACATAGAGTCCGGTGTTCTTGCTATATATTTAGAGATTCTTGATAAAATGCAAAATAAAAAAAAAGTTTTATCGTGAAAATTTTTAAGTTTTAAGTTTTTTTTTTGTTTTTTTTTGTCTTTTTGCAATTCATCTTTTTTAACTTTATCATGAATTAGTTAAGGTACCTACATTTAAATTTAATTTAAAAACTGAGTAAACTAGGAATCGAAAAATAAAACTTACTTGAAATTTTGAGGGGATGACTTGCAAAGGATGTTGAATTTGAAAACGTACTAATATAAGTTTTTTTTCCTTGAAACATGTTCACTTTTTAAATCAATATGTTCCCTATGAAACGTCGTACTTATTAAAAATGAACAATTTCACATACAAAACCAAAATTGTTCGACGATTTGTATTTAACTTTTCAATTTCGATTAGTAAATATAGTCTTCACTTAATAAATTAATAACTTGACCGCCACAAAGATTTGTCGAATTCTTTAGAAACTTTGACATTTTATAAATCATTATAAATTTGCTTTCCTGTGCCTTTTCAATAAATGCTTTCATGTTAATTGTTCGGATTAACTATTCACCATAGTACGTAGACTATGAATTTAAACACAGTATTTGATTGGCGGCAAGGTTCCATAATTTTACAATTGAAACGGCTAGATGTAACCACAAGTTATATGCTAAGAGTTTTTTCTATCGTATTTCTCCGTAGTGGAAATGTATTCTAGATTCTAGATTCATTTCGGCTAACTTTGACCTTCAAACATTTAAATGCAAAATGTCACTATCGATTTTCTTGGTTAGTTTTCCGTTCTTCTTGCTGTCGTTTCTCTTTTCTTTCTTTCTTTTTTTTTTCTTGTTCTTCTACATTTAGTAACCCTTTGTATCTTAGTGGCTTTATTGCCTTGGGTGATATGATTAAAAAAAAAAAAAAAGAAAGATTTGGCTTGTAAATATTTGTAAAAAAAATCCATAGGATAGGGAAGCTATGTCACGGCGGTGGGGAAGTGATTGAAGCCGGGACGCCATGTCGGAACTGCATCAATTCAACGTCTTCACTTTTTCCCTTCTCCCTGGGGATAGTTTTTTGTTGCAAGAGCTGCCGCTTAGGCAGTTGGAAATGATCACTAGAAACTTCAGTTACACAACCGCAGGACTTAAAAAAAACTAAAAACTGAAAAAATAAAACATTAATATTTGCTCTTCGTCATGAATTGAACTCTTTTGTACAAGCGGCAATTTTAACAAGATCCACCAGACGACCCCAGGGGTGGGGAAAAAGAATGTTAACACGCACAACTAAAACATTTCGACAGCAGAATGTACTTTTATACGTCTTTATTAGATAGAAGGTCGATAGCAGGGAGTGTAAGGGGAGAAGTTTGGCGGGTGTGTCAGTATTCGAATACCCTCCTCCCAGTCCAAAATACAGAGTCTAAATCAAGTAATTTCTTTTTAATTCATTTCCCCAATTTTTTAAATCTTTTTTGAAAAACGGATTCTGTGATTATTTTTGGATAAATCATAAATACTATGACCAAAATTATACTTTTCTTACACTTCACCTAGAGTGCTTCATTCAAAACGCAAATTAAATGATTCACTTCTCTCGTTTTTTATGACATTTCCCTTCAGGACGCTAGCATAAATAATAATAATAATAATAATAATAATAATAATAATAATAATAAGCACTCCTATAGCTAAAAATTTGAAAAATCAACATTTTTGCTCCGGCATATAAATACCTGTCACAAAATAAAATCTTGATAATTTGCTTTGATAAACTCTCTCAGATGATGAAACAGATCTGCTAAGATAAATAAATAAAGAACAGGTTGAAAAATTTAATATGTTTCACTTTACCAAGCTTCTTCAGAGGAATTTTAGAGACTAATTTTTCCTACCTGTTATTTACTTATTCTATTTATCTTGTCGGCTTTCGAATCATATATATATATATATATATATATATATATATATATATATATATAATGTTCAAACAAATCATTTCATATATATATATATATATATATATATATATATGTAAATTCAGATACTATTTAGGGGGCATAACTATTTCAAAATGTCAGCTCGAGATATACATTGACAACCCCGTTCAATTAAAGAACGAAGAAAAATTTTTAAGCCGGAAGCAGGGGCTAGTAAAGAGGAGGTAGGGAGTGTTGGTTACTTTAGGGTTAAGGAAAATCGTAGTGATAAATTCCCCTTTAATAGTGGGAGGAATGTGGTTTGACAATTGGGTGAGTAGTGGTAGGTAGAAGGGAAAAATGTACTGATTCACCAATTTTTAAAATCTAATTTGAATTAGATTACATCTATCACCTATCACCTAGGCTATTAGAAGTACGTGTAGCGCCTATCAGCTTCCACTTTATCTGTGGATTTAGCTCATTCTCCTTCAATTCCCAGTATTTTCAGGAAAGGGCTGTCTGATACCATAAATTAGTTAGTAAGTTAACAACACACGTCTCGAATTGACATGTTGAAATAGCTATCCCCCCAAACATGATCTGAATCTACAGATGAGTAAATAAATATCTGCTCTGTAAATTAAATTAAATTTACATTGAGCTCTCTGTTGGATCAGTTTTAATATTTAAACAATATTACTAGGATCCTCTCAGATTATTTACCTTATCCTGGATATATATATATATATATATATATATATATATATATATATATATATATATATATATATATATATATATATATATATATATATAGTGCATCGAGGCAGCAGATAATTTTCTAAGCATATATTGTTAAATATAACAAACAATGAATGTCTATTATGTTTAATCATGAGCTGTTCTAAACATCGTATTTTGGCTTTAATTTCAAGCGAAAATAAAGACAAAAATTGTCTAACATTTGGATATTTTTTTTATTATGCTGGTTCTAAGCTTTCGGCCCACATGAACAATCATCAGAGAGGTTACAGGGATGTTAACATAAAGACATCCACTATAATATCATCTTTGTTTTCGAGGAATCAAATTTTGTAGGAGAAATTTGTTTATTAGTTAAACGCAGGTCTCATTGGTGAATTTAAATCATCTTTTTTAACAGTTGTTATTTTCCTCTCGAAAATCCACTCTCAATTAAAAAAAATAAAGAATGCAATAAAATTCTTTTCTTCTTTTATAGGCCATGTCTTTTCTGGACGTCCCTAGTGGCTCTTATCACGCTTTCTCTTTTTGCACCATGTAACTCTCGTTCTGTCATCCACTTGATCAGGTCCATCAAATATGTTATCGGCTGCTTTCCTCTGTCTCTTAAGGATATGATAGACTCAAGGAAAACAAATTGATGAATAATATTTGAAAAGAATTGTTTTAATTTTTTTAATTATAATTTATAAAATTTCAACATTTTTAAAAAATTCGACATATCTTTGTGGCGGTCAGGTTATTAAATGAAGATTATTTACTAATCGAAATTGAAAAGTTTAATACAAATCGTCGGACCATCATATTTGAAAAATAATTTTTAATTTTTAATTTTTGTTTTGTGTGTGAAAATGTTTATTTGTAACAAGTACGATGTTTCGTAGGGAACATATTGATTTTTTTTTTAATCGTGTCACCCCAAGCAAGGCATTCCACTGCCACTATAGCGCAGGGGGTTACATAGCGGGATTGGGTATAGGAAATGTCAGAAGGAGAGTGATAGACGACTTAGGATGTACATAGGGAGAGAGTTAGAGAGAGTGGGTGTGAGTTAGTGTGTTAGGTGTCTATTGACCTTACATTTAAACTCCTGGAGGTTGTAGCCGTCGGGGAAGCAAGCATGCGATAGGGAATTCCACAGGCGGGAAGTGCGAGGAAAGAAGCTGTTGGAGTAGAAATTGCGGTTACATTTCATCGGATTCACTGTAAAAGGGTGGGACCTATTTGCCAATCTAGTATCTCGTGCAAATTCACATCTAGGGGGCACCAGTGATTTAAGTTCGTCAGAGCAGAAGCCATGAAAGTATTTATAGAAGAGGCACAGGGAAGCCACGTCACGCCGGTGAGAGAGATACTGCAGGCGGTCAGCCAAGTCGGTATCAATCACATTACAGATTCTTCGCTGTATTTTCTCAAAAACCCCGAGGAGAATAGAAGGGGCACCCGACCAGATGTGGCAGCAGTACTCAATACACGGGCGGATGGTGGTTTTATATAATTGCAGGATAGATTCAGGCGGAAAGAATTTCCGGGCCCTGCACGGAGAGCTGACTTTCATAGCAGCAGATTTAGCAATGGATTCGACGTAGTCATTCCACTTGAGGTCCGCTGAGAGTGTCAGGCCAAGCAGGCGTAGTGATTTACTCTCTGGGAGGCAAGCCTGTTCCATGCTAATGGGAGGGAGGTGTGGTTCCCTGTGGTGGTTAATTGACAGCAGCTTCGTTTTGGAAGAATTGAATTTAACGAGCCATTTCTTACCCCAATCCACCACGGATTGGAGGTCCTTCTCAAGCTCGGCAGCGAGGGTCGCCTTGTCACCTACACCAGATTTCTGATCGAGGCGAGAATAAACTGTGGTATCAACGGCGTACATGCCTACTTGTGATCTTATGGTATCGGGGAGATCATTGATATAGATTAGAAAGAGCGTAGGACCTAGGATAGAGCCTTGGGGTACACCCGCGTTTGTAGGGTAGTTCTAGGAGGCATGTCCGTTTAATACCACCTTCAGTGTGCGGTTAGAGAGGAATGACCGGATTAAGTCCAACAAAAGTCCAGTTATGCCATAGCTTCGCAGTTTCCGTAGAAGGCCGGTATGCCATACTCTGTCGAATGCTTTAAAGTTAACATGTTTCAAGGATTGTTTCCTTACAGGAAAAAAAAACAAACTCTTATATTAGTACGTTTTTAAATTTAACATCCTTTGCAAGTCATTCCTTCAAAATTTAAAGTAAGTTTTATTTTTCAATTTCTAGTTTCCTCAGTTTTTAAATTAATTGTGAATATAGTACCTTAACTATTTCATGATACGCTTAAAAGAAAATTATTTTTTTTTATAACCGTATCGCCCCAAGCAAGGCATTATACTTATTACGTTATTACGTTAAAAATGGATTGTTGGTCATTTTGCTTTAAAAATGTATTGTTTATTTCGTTATAGAAATATATTGTTGGCCATTTGCATTAAAAATGTATTGTTAGTCAATTTTGCTTCAAAATGCTTTAACAATCGATTTTTAAAGCAAAATGACCAACAATACATTTCTAAAGCAAAATAACCAATACTTTTTTAAAGCAAAATGAACAACAATCCATTTTTAACGCAAATTGACAAACTATCGATTTTTAAAGCAAAGTGATCAGTAATATGTCTTTAAAGCAAAATGACCAACAATATAATTTCAAAGTAAAATAACCAACCATACATTTTAACGCAAAATCACCAGGAATACATATTCATAGTAAAATCACCAGCAATACATTTTATATCAAAATGATCAACAATATATTTACCTTTATTTCACATTTTACAATACATTTTATTTTTTGAACGTAACTGTATGGCTTCTGCATACAATTGCGTTCAAAATGTATTTAGTTGAAGCCTTAAAATTGCGTACAAATATTTAGATTTTGACATTAAACAACCTTAAATAGGGTTGATATGCCGCTAAACATTATCAACTAAGAGCTTGGGCGAACCGTCTGATTATTCTATCAGTCTACTGGCCTTCTACCTCCTGGCAAAGTACTACAGGCTCTAATTATGAATTGGCTAAGCACCTAACCTTGCAGGGTTTTCTTTCTGATAAGCAATTTAGCTGTCGATTCTCTAGGTTAACTGCTGATGTCTTAAAACTTATTCTTGAAAGAGTTTGCCAAACTTGAGATAAAAATGATAAAGCTCGGTTTGTGGCTTTATGCATCTTGAAGGCATTTGATAGGGTTTGGCACAGTGTTCTTCAAAAATTAAAAGGTTACGGTATTTCTGGACAAAACTTTGAGCTGATTAACTCTTTCTTGTCAAATCGAGAAATGAAAGTTATCTTGAGCGGTAAATCTTCTCGATCTTTCTACAGTAATGCAGATGACCCACAGGATTATTATTATTAAACCTACATTGTTCGCAATTTACACCAACAACGTACGCGATGCCACCAGTTCTTAACTCTGTACATATGTTGATGGCACAATTATTTATTCCTATCTTAATGGTAAGTCTGATAGGTTTGATTATGTCAAATTGGTAGGTGTCTGGTCAGAAGGTGTGTCGGGGGCTGATATTCATCGGTGGCTTTTAACATAATACAGCGACAGTAGAAGTGTATATGAGTGAATCGAGAAGCGGACAAGCGCGATGCACGAAGAAGAAAGAGAACGCCGGTCAATTACCACCACTGACGCAATTCAGCAAGTTCGAGAGATGAAAATGGCGAACCAGCCATCGATCAAGTAGCACGTTATCCGCTGATTCGATCACTTCTCTTCGTTCCTCCTAGCAGAGCGGTTATGTTGACACTGTAACAACTGCAAGAAAATTGGCATAATCAAACTCAAACTTCGATCATGTGAACACAATAGTACCAACTACGAGCAGAAAGTACTGTTAGAAAGGCATTTTGGCATATGACGAGGTGCTAATAAGCAGCAAAAAAAAAACAAACAAAAAAAAAAAACAAAACAACAACAGCTCTTGTGTTGCAGTAAAGTATGTTTTATAAACACTTATAATAAAAATATTACCATATATAATGCACAACTAAGAATCGAGCATTCTTAAAAAAGTAAATCACTGCAAACAGTAGACCGCTATCCCATTAATTTGGACTACTTATAATATATATATATATATATATATATATATATATATATATATATATATATATATATACCAGAATTTAATTTCTTTTTTTTAATCTTTTAATTTAATTTTTTTTTATCTACATGTAAACCATTGTTTATTTATATTATACTCTTTATATATTTAAAAAAAAAAGTAGTAACCTAACATTGAGAGATTTAACTTCCACGAACATCGACTGAACTTAAATTCAAATCTCGTATATATATATATATGTATATATATATATATATATATATATATATATATATATATATATATATGCAAAAGAAGATTTAAAATATTGGAGGCATTACTTATAAAAAAAAGGAATCCTACACTTAATAACATTCAATAATGAACATGGTAACAATGTTCTTACCGTGTTCGGAACTTACCATACACAAGACTCTATATGCATAAACGTTTCACATGTTAATTTACAAGTAAAACAAAATTAATTTTTGATAATGGCTAAAAGTATAGCTAAAAGCGTTCGAAAGTACAAAATCTTTGGATAATTCTAATATAATTTGAGTTCCGAAAAGAAAAAAATATACGAACACATGAAAAATGATATAAAAAAAACTTAATGATAATAACTTGTTTGTCATTTTTAATGAGACATGTATAAAAGAGAGATTGTTGCATAAATACACTATATATATATATATATATATATATATATATAATTACTTTTTGGTCATAATAAAATTAGATCAGTACACATTTGTATTAAAATGTGTTCGATACAATTATGTTGTAGAACGTTTGAATATTTTTCAATATTTGTTATTTACAAATTTTGTTTACAAATGAAATATATATATATATTTTTTCCTCTCTGTCGAGGACTGAAAAAATATATCTTATTTTATTAGATTTATTGTTGAGTTTTAAATCCGTTGCCGGTCGGACGACGAAGCCAAAAACTTGCTTGTCTATTTATTTTAGTGTACTAAGCTTTTTGGGCCGTCTTCTTATTCTCCAATGCTTGCTATTTTAGCCGGAGGTCGACCGGGATTAAGCTTAAGCAGGGTAAATAATAATGATTACATCAGCCATGATTCACAAGCAGACCCCAAAATGCGTCTTAGCGTCAAAAAGCCAGGGAACCATTATTGGATTTTATTCACGAGAAAAATGAAAGGAAAAAAGAAAGTATCGAGTCGAACAGTTGTCCGTCAATTGCGCATTCTCACACTCTCTGTTTAGCGTGAGTACGTAAAAACTAGTATCTCTAAAAAAAGATTTTCAATAAAATGTTTTGTGTAAATAATAGGCATGCTGCCATTGCTATCTGCTATCTTCCTCTACACGGCGTTGGGTCATCCTGCTCCTGTTGTCGCAAGTCGCCCTCTTCCCATTGACCGATCAGAATACAATGTTTAACGAGTGAGAAAAAGAATCTATTATCTGTTTAGATTGACAAGAGTAAGATAGTTATACACTACAAATAACCAGTCTTTCTTTTGTTGTTTTTGCTTTTCAAGATCAAGTCCTAAAAACACGTTGTTTTCCATTTTAAATTAAAAACAAAATTATAATTCTACTTCTGGACAAGAATGTAATGGAAAGCGGGTAGAAAATGGTCGACTGGGCCAAACTGTATACATAAATGATATCCTATAATTCTGATCGTCCATCCCTTTATTAGCACGACTGTTACGCCCTGCCAATATTTTCATAAATGAAGAATAGACTGTTTCGTTTTGGTTGTGCAGAAAGACGGAAATGACATATCGGAGACGCTAGCTGATGTCAGTGAGAGAAAGAAAGAAAAAAGAAAGAAGGAGAAATAAAAGAAAGAAGGTAAAAAGAAAGAAAGAAAAAAGTAAAAAAAAAGAAAGAAACCGACAGAAAGAAATACCTTGCCAATTCTTCTTAAAGAATGTTTTGATCTCAAGCAAAGACGGAAACGATATATCAAAGACGCTACTTGGTTTCAGTGAAAAAAAAGAAAGAAAATGAAAGTGTTAGAAAGAAAGTGAAAAAGACAGAAAAGATGAAGAAATAAAGAAATAACAAAGCACCCTGCTAATATCTCTTGAATAATAGTAGTTACCTCCACTCATTCTCGATACCTAAATTTAAATTTAATTCTTAAAAATAAAAAAATGTTTTCTTGAAGTTTTAATTGTAGCTTTAATTGAAAGCTAATAAATTAAATTTACTAATTCCAGTATCCAAAATATTCTGGTGTATTTCAAACCAAAATTATATTGATTGGAATCTAAACTTTTTCAGATTAAAACAAGTTCAATTTTTCGGCCATTTTTTATCGATTGACACATTTTGTAAACAGAAGCCAATTCTCGGGTTTAAAAAATCTTACGAAAAAAGACTGACATATTATTTGATTCAGAATAGCCAATTCAAACTTTCCTTAATCTGATTTGAAACAAGTATTACTTGATTAATATCTGAAATGTACTAAAAAGTGTTTCCTAATTACGGTAGCCTTTATATCAGGGCTTATCATCGTGTTATCAGAGGCAATAATTGACATGACAGACGGAAGCCGTCAAAAAATGCTAAGTGTGGAAGACGAATTTGACATAATTTTATGTAGCTTAATCGTAAGCTTTGTTTTTTAGTTTTTAACTATATAGTAAAATTAAAAGTTTAACACAATATTTTCAGTAATTATCCAATATTTTTAGAAAATTAACTAAGTTTAGCTTTATAGCTTTACGTTTGAAGATTTTTCATGAAAAAGAAAAATGAAAATAATATAAAACTTTCCTTTAAAATTATTTTAAAATTTAATAACAAGAGAATGAAATTATATAACATTACAGAGGTAACTCAATAATTTATGAAATGTTATGGCATTTAATAGTTTTTTATTTTTAATATCTATTTTTCATACACTTTTTAGATACCTTCACAAATTGTGTATTTCACAATTCTTTTTTTAACAAAATTAGGACACTATGAATGAAAATATAAAATTGACTTAAATTTTGAAGGAATGATTTGCAAAGCTTGTTAAATGTTGAAACGTAGGCCATATGAAACACGGAAGCAAGATGAAATAATTGTACCCTGCCGAAAATGTTTATATTTTTTCTTGTGAGTTGCATAACCTTTGAAACACATGACCTTACGGCCACACATGCATCACATACGGCCACCCATAAAAAAATATGTTTACCAATACACGCACAATTTCAATGTTTTAATTATTTTAAAAATCGAATGGCTTGATTATTTGTATTAAGCTTTTCAATTTTCAATTAGTAAATATAGTCTTCACGTATTAATTTAACAACCTCGCGTGAATGATGAAGAAGGAAATTTTTAAAGTTTTTTAAACTGTATAAATTATTATAATAAAAATGATAAAGATTCTTGTAAAAATTCATTATTAATTGAATTTTTTTCTTTTCAAACTATGATATCCTTAATATATATTGTTTATAAAACCAATTAAAAATTTATCAAAATAAAAAATGGCATAGTTTTATTGCATTTTTGTTTTCACAATTCGGAGCAGATTTTCTAAAAAGGGTTAATAAGAAAAAAACAAATAAAAAACTGTTGATTAGTATTCCGCAATGACTGCTGACTTTCATTCATAATAGGTATATGGGCGAACACTCGCAAATTTCTTGACATTACCCTCCCCCACCATAATTGGTGGGGGAGGGTAACATATGTAAAAAAATATTTTTACCCAGATTTTCTAAAAATAATTGTTTCAAAAATGATTTCAGTCATTTATGAATACGTCCTGAAATTTTCATCAAAATCCGACCATTATTTGATTTTTGCAAGCCTTTCCAAATTAATATGTTTTTCACCACCAAAAAAGTGACTTGCATAATCTTACGTTTGTCGTAATAAACCCTTGTAAAAATTGCGTCATTCACGGACGAAAGAAACCAAGACTTTATACCAAAATTTAGAACGTGTTAGAAAGAATTTAAACAAAAGTTTTAAATTAATTAAAAAAGTACTTTGATGTATCCACTTGATAATAACATGAACATTTTGCTGATAAAACTTTGTTTTTATTTCGTTCTGTGCCTTTTTCTTCATACTATGCTGTTTTACAGCGAATTCGTGGATACCTAAATAATAGACTGTTCCGTTTTGATCGCGTGGTAAACGGAAATAACAACTTGGATTTCTTCTATTTTTTGTCATATGAAGTTTCGAGAAGTGGGAGATCATGGCTCTCCACCCTTTCCTGATTTTTTTTTGCTCAAAAGAACTTATGACCCATTTCCATCTCGCTTTGTTCAAATTCTGCCAAATTCTGGTGAGGGGGATAGAACCATGAAGTTTACTCAAAGATGAAGAATAGTAGTGGAACAAAATGGCACATTTTTTGGTAGAATTAATCTATGTGCCCATATCTAAATATTGTCATTGAAATTCATTTAGAAAACGAAAGAAACCTTTGCTCCGATTCAATAAAAACAATTTAAAAAATCATTTTATACTGCAGTCCTTTTAAAAGATAGCCAGTTTAGAGTCGTTCAATATTACTGATTCTGGTTTAATGACATCATTCAAACGTTTTTCTTAAAACAGCTCAAAACTAACGTTGAAATATTGGGTTAGAATAAAAGTTTGTGGCTGTTTTCAATAGGAAAACAAAATTTATTACTTTTGATCCCTTCAAAGCCTGGTTTGAATCGGAAAAATGATAATGAGTACGTGGCTGGATTGGGAGAGTAATGTATATTATGAGTAGTAATGGTGAGCAGTAAACCATATCATACCTTACCTGGGGGCAAGCCTGACTGGAGACCCCGAGCAAGGCTTTGTGATCCTCGCTATCTTATCGGCATTTGTTTTTTCCTACCTATTTTATATATACGCTACAAATTAAACTAAGCAAAAACGGAATATTAAAGGATTCAAAATTTACGCAGATTTTGACGTAATTCTGGGGCCTTTATTTTTTGGAACAAATGCGTGAATTTGTTCTGCTTTTTCTAAGTTTCGAAAAAATCTATTTAAAATTCACTATTTTTTGCCCATAATTTTGAACTATTTACATTTTCAGGTACATTTGTGTTTGTTCAACACCCACAGAGCCTATCTGTGGTCTATAATGTTACAGTTCCTGAGAAACAGCGCATTACTAACATGAACAACAGTCTGAACAAAGCCAGGACGCTCAAACCCTCAACCACGATGACTTGTGACTTCGTACGAGCACAACCATCGACGGCTTCCTCTTTATACAGGGGGATCTTGAAAAGAAAAAACATTTTACTTAATTTTATATTCACCATTATTTGCAATGACTTGTTGCCAATTATCAGGCAGCTCTTCGACGCCTTTCGGTGCCAAATTCCGCTGGTTGTGATACAGAACGTTTTTTCTGTATCAACAAACTCTTGAATCTAGTTTTCATTCGGTAAAGTTTACCTCCACCCATCAAAGCGATTTATTCCGACACAGTATTTATTTATTCATTTTAATCATATTGCCCCCATTCAAAGCAATAAAGCCACTAAGACGCAAGATGTTTCTGAGTATGGAAAACAAAAACAAAAAAAAAAGTGAGAGATATTAGGAAGCGAAAAGAATAGAAAACTAATCAAGACAGTAGATAGTGACGGACGCTGCATTTAAATTTTTGGTCTGAAAGCAAGAGAAGAAACTGTTAGCATAGAACTTACAGTCACAAGTAGCTAATTTAACTGTGAATTGATGAGACCTTGCTGCCAATCTAATCAATCAGTCAGTTAATTGCCATATGTGATACACGCTTGGGTGATCATGTCTCTTTCGAGGTAGGACTGACTAAGCAGAAGATTTTCCCGCAGCAGGTTGCCATTAGTTTCTGCAGTAGGCTGGTCCCCACTAAGGCTATAGAACCCAATCTGCTATTTAACCCATAGCTGGAGGAAGAAGAGATAGACTCATACCTTTCTCAAAGGTATTTGTGCGTAAGTGAACTCGAACTCGAAGTGAACCTGGAACTGAAACTCGGCTATCCGATCTTTTATTCCGGGCCAATATCCATTACACCACAACGCACATCTAATACTGTGCTTAAATTAATCAAGTCTAGGATTCATGACGAAGAGTTCATCCCCAGTAACTACATGAAATCATTTAAAGAAAAGGTACGGGAGTGTACATTACGGCAGTCTGCAATTGAAGCCGAGACGCCAGGTCAATACGAATAATATTGCTGATCTTCTTTGTATTTTGTTAAGATTTTCTGATTATATAGCAGGAGCGCTAGACTTATAAATATTGAAATTATTTGTTTGAACATTATTTTTAATAGATAGTCGTATCAAACAGCACATCTAGATATTTATTTCTACCGGCCTGATTATTTAAATTTTGTTACAAAAATGTGTTACTCGGCAGGACTTGAACCTGCGACCCCTACCAACACAGCGGAAGCCACCAATATGATCTGGCGTGCCCCAGACCACTCGACCACGAATGACACCACAGCCCAAACGAACTTAAATCAAGTCTGTATAAAACAATTTTCATCTCTGCTCTGAAACGTATCGTAATGTCAACAAATGTAAACAGACACTGTTTGTGATATATAGGCTTGATTTGACTTCATTCGGACTGTGGTGTCTTCCGTGGTCGAGTCGTCTGAGGCGCGCCAGATTGATTGGTGGCTTTCTCTGTGTTGGTAGGGGTCGCAGTTTTGAGTCCTATTTAGTGACACACCTTTTCGTAACAAAATTTATCGTAAATAATTAGGCCGGTAGAAATAAATATGTAGATGTTCTGTTTAATTAAAAACAGACTATCTACTCAAATACGAGTATCGATGAAAATAATGTTCAAACAAGTAATTTCAATATGTCGGTTGTTAAAACCATTTCGTTAATCTTCGGGATTTTCCGTAACTTATACATATGCAAAATAGATTCTGGAGAGAAAAATTGTCTAGCACGGCACAAGGACTCGATTTTCTTAGCATCAAACCGAACAAGTCTTTCCACTCCATATCAACCGAGAAGGCGCAACGAGTCACTTTCTTGGAGGTTAGCATCAGCCATGCTTTTTGCGAAACAGGCACTTTTATTTCGTAATTCTGTGGTGAATAGAAATAAACGGATGATATTCAGATTTGAAAATGGGTATTTTGAAAATACGTCGGTGGGTGGGTACTGCGATATGGATATAGATTTTTTGTATTTTTCGTGTATAGAGGGAGATGAGAGGAATCATTAGCTCTGACCTTTGCAAACGCTGGAAATTTTAAATCCGATTTTTTTATAGTTGGCGGGGGGTCCATTAGTTTTGCCTGGCTTGTTGGGAAGGGGGTGATGTTTACAATCTAAAAAAAAATCACTCTTGCGGATTTTATGATCATTCATGCGATTAAAAGTGTTATCTTTCATTTCCTACGCGCTGGGCAAACCTATAACCGGCTTCGCACAAATCCATGTATGCTTTTTATAACTCTGTCTGTAACCAGTCCTTCTACACCTAAAATATCCACTTTTAAAAAATTAGTACTATAATTAGTGTATTTATGAAACTTTGCTTTATCAGGCATATAGTCTTTACTAGTAGTAGTGCGGAGTTGCGTCTTACAACACTAGTTTGCTAGGTAACCAAAATAAGAATATCATTTAAAAAAAACAACTATTTTTCATGTTCCATGTCCCTTCATGATGTTGGCGATTATTGTTCTCTACAAATTCATAGTCTGTCGAGCTGTAAGCACTGTTGATATCCACATCAGTCCCTGTTCTGCCATTCATTTTACACAAACACGTTAGCAACCTTCTCGGTGTCATCAGTTCTCAACTCGGTATCTCTGCTGATGACACACGCATTTTTGTTTATAATCATATCGCCCCAAGGCAGTTTACTGTCACTGGTGTTTAGATGGTTACACAGGAGGAAACTTATGAGAAAGAGTGACAGGTTATAGGTGGTGTCAGGAAGTGGGTAAGAGAAGGATAAGAATACTGATGAGAGTGGAGTGGACGGATAAAAGAGCATGAGAGAGAGGATGCAAGTTAGTGAGATAGGAAATGACTATTCACTTTACAGGCGGGAAGTGCGAGAAAAGAAGCTATATGAGTAGAATTTAAGTTTGCATTTTATTGGTTTCACAGTAAAAGGGTGGGCCTTAGTTACTAATCTTGTGGCTCGAGTAAATTCATATATAGGGGGCACTAGAGAGCTAAATTCATCGGAACAGAAGCCGTGAAAGTATTTGTAGAAGAGACACAGGGAAGCCACATTGCGCCGGTGAGAAAGTGACTGTATCTGTGCTGCCAATCGTAATCGATCACATTACAGATTTTCCGTTGGATTTTACCAAGGACCCTTAGGTGGATAGCAGGAGCACCCGACCAGATATGGTAGCAGTATTCAATGCTGCCATATATGCGCAGGATGGTTTCAAACTGAAAAAAAAAAACCTTTTTAGCCCAACATAGAAAACTGACCTTCTTAGCAGCGGATTTAGCTATGGATTCTATATAGTCATTCCACTTGAAGTCTGTTGTAAGAGTTAACCCGAGGTGGCGCAGTGTTTTGCTTTTAGGGAGACTACCCTGATCCATGCTAAATGGCGGGTAGAAGTCTGTGATGATTAATAGATAGCAGCTTCGTTTTAGAAGCATTAAAATTCACGATTAAAATCATTATCATTTACATTTGTAAACTAACTTTCCTCTATGCATCGAACATTGCTACCACATATGGTTTGGTGCTTCTTCTATCTATTTAGATATTTTTATAAGATTAAAAAAAATTGCATTGTTATTGGTCCTGACCTGGCATATCAGCTTCAGTTACTTTCCCACTGCCGTAAAGTAGTTTTCTTGTGTGTGTGTTTTTTTGGTTTTTTTTTCATGCTAATTGCTATGATGAAATTTGTTGGTGCCTAAACTTTACGAATTAAAGTGTAGCACTAGATTGGAAATTAAGTCTCATGATTTTACAGCGGAAATTGCTACATGCAACCATAAGTTCTATGCTAGCAATTACACATTTTCACGTTTCTCGAGGTCCTGGGTATGACGGTAAACTGCATCCGGCAGTAAGGTCTCTGATTGGGAGGTTGTGAGGAGCATGAAATCACCTCTTAATTGCTGTTGTTCCCAGATCCACCCTGACCCGGGGTGGTAACACTTATTATGGGCATATAGTTAACCCTCCAACTGGTATGAGCAAATAGTTAACCCTCCAAATAGGGGTCAAAACACTATGAAAGTATAAAAACAGACTTTTATGAAATATATGCATAAAAATTTTTGAAGGAACAATATTACAAACAAAATGTTTTTGAAGGAAAAAGGTTACCAACAAGAATATATTTTTTCAATGAAAAATGTTACCAACAAAAATACGTTTTTGAAGGAAAAATGTTACCAACAAAAATACGTTTTTGAAGAAACTAATGCCTCGGCATAAAATGACTCCAAGGGGCTGATATTTTGTAACACAAACTAAATCAAACTAAATCACGTTTCTCACTTGTCTGGCTTTTTAGCCAATTTTGATCTTCAAAAATTTAAATGAAATTTCAACGTTTATTTTCTGTCTTCCTAAATTATGTCATTTTATTGTCCTCTCGCCTCAACTCCATTTGTTTATTTCCTAATAATTTTTCACACTCGTCAAACCTTTCCTTTTTGGTGGCTGAATTACCTTGCTTTAATGAAATCCTTTCTATCACTAAATTTTTATTATCTTAAAAAAAAATCTTACAATTTTAAAAATCTGACTTTAAATAACTTGAGAAGTATTGATAATCCGTAAAAACTGAATCAACTAATCACTATCTGCTTATTGGGCTAGGGTCTGCCTTTTTGGGGTGGGGGAAAATATTTTATCTCTTAATTGTGTTTTTCTCTTCGGACAAATCGCAAAAAATAAACGAGGAATGCCTGGTCCTGGGGATCCAAACTCTGCATCAGCATCTCCCACATTCTATTAAAAATGTGTACAAAATGATCGGTGGGACATCGACACCAGCACAACATTGTTTACGGGGACTGGGATATTTTTGGCGTTAGCTTATGTGCCCACGCTCCTCACATAAAAATCGGCCTTGCTCCATATCCCGTCACTGTATGTGTAGGTGAAGTAGATACAAAAAGTGTAGTATTTGTTCTCTCCTTCTCTCTAATGATAATGGTAGAATAGGGAAATTACTGGAAAGTAATTGAAACTCATCTGAAGCGAGCTGAATGTGTAATGCTTCTCATGCTAATGACATTTCCATCGTGCTTCTCTAAGGCATAGGACTTCATTGAATTTCTTTTAATGTGTTCCTCTCGAATTTATATTTAAATTGGGGTCATCAGGAGAGAATATGCACCGTTTCGGGGCCTTCCTCTCAACGGCTTCACTAGCACACCGGCTTCCCTCACTGATGTGAGGCCCCATTATAACGATATACTAGTGTGTTGTAAATATATTAGTTTAAATGTCTAACAGCGAAATTAGAATTACGAACTATTTCGGAAAACGGCAAACCTTGCGTTCTGTGAATGCAACGTGAACCCCATTACTCATTCACGATCAGTCATGTCATGCCGTCATGTTCGCTGAAACGTTCCACGGAATATTTATTTTTTTCTATATTCACATAGAACTATTTTCATTTACTTCTATTAGGCGTAATTTGTAGAGAATATCTGCAACAAAACTCCTTGCTCCAACTTCCACTGTTCTAATAATTTTTTTTTTTTAATCATATCACCCCGAGCAAGGCGGTAACGCCACTGATGTGCAGGGGGCTACGTAATAGTGAAAAGATTGGAAAAGAGAAAGCTGGAAACCACATCCTAAACAGGGAACAAGGGATGAGCCTCTTCACCTGTTCAATAGACATGGGTGGAGTGTGAACCGGGTGATAGTTCAGCCTATCTACTCCAATTGAAAAAGAAAAAAGAAAAAAGAAAAGAGTAAAAAGATTGGAAAAGAGAAAGCCGGAAACCACATCCTAAACAGGGAACAAGGGATGAGCCTATTCACCTGTTCAATAGACATGGGTGGATTGTAAACCGGGTGATAGTTCATTTATCTACTCCAATTGAAAAAGAAAAAAGAAAAAAGAAAAGAGTAAAAAGATTGGAAAAGAGAAAGCCGGAAACCACATCCTAAACAGGGAACAAGGGATGAGCCTCTTCACCTGTTCAATAGACGTGGGTGGAGTGTGTTTTTTATTGTGACTGATGATAGTTCAGGGTCTGATTGGCAGTGATGGGATGTAACCAGTTTGGTTTTTGGAGGCATTGAATGTAACCAGCCAGTTTCTTCCCCATTGGGATGTTAGTGTTAGATTGGAAGGGAGGTAAGCTGCCAGTTTCTGATCATCAAGACTTTTGGGAGTGTGCCCATATATCATTGGTATAGATGCTTATAAATGATCAGAGTATATTCTTAGACAGATCATTTGTGTAAATCAGGAAGATGGTTGGTGTGAGAAGTGACCCCTGGGTGACGCCTGTGTTTATTACAAGAGCCTCGGAGGATTGGCCATTAATAACTACCGTCAGAGATCTAACTGTTAGGAAATATTAAGTAATGGCACATTTCCTCGATAATCCAGTACTCCATTTGCTGTTTATTATCATTGAGTGAGAGAGCTACAAGCTAGCATACTGATGCTAGTTTACAAATATAAGAAATCAATGTACCCATCATGACACCCAGTCTGTTAAGTGTATACCAAGCACATGCAACACAGCCAAAGGGTGTTCCTAAGTATCTAGATATTACTCCCATAATTACATTATATCTCTCTTTTATCAGCTCTGATTTCAGATTTTCATATTTATTAGTTTTATAATCGTCGCTTTGTTCCATTCAGCTTTCATATGGTATTGTTAATTCAACCAGGATGATTTGATAGTTCACTCTTCATGGAAGAACAATATCTGGTCGCAGAACTTTACTTGATATTATTTTGGGGTAATATTAATATTAATATTAAACGTTACCGTATTGGTCGATTGTATTATATAAAATCATTCTTTTAAAACAACTTTTTCCGGAATTTTTTTTTTTTTTAGTTCAGTCGCTGTTATTGCTCTTTCCACTATTAATGGTAATGTCTTTCTTAATCTTTTCGTCTGAAATAGTGTGGAACGTCAACATCTTGTTTATCAATTGGAGTAGATAGACTGAACTATCGCCCGGTTCACACTCCACCCACGTCTATTGAACAGGTGTAGAGGCTCATCCCTTGTTCCCTGTTTAGGATGTGGTTTCCGGCTTTCTCTTCTCCAATCTTTTCACTTTTCCTTATTTTTTTTCAATTGGAGTAGATAGACTGAACTATCACCCGGTTCACACTCCACCCACGTCTATTGAACAGGTGTAGATGCACATCCCTTGTTCCCTGTTTAGAATGTGGTTTCCGGATTTATCTTTTCCAATCTTTTCACTCTTACGTAGCCCCCTGCACACCAGTGGCCTTACCGCCTTGCCCGGGTGATATGATTAAAAAAAAATGTCATTATATTTTCTTCTAGTTACATGTGCTATCCATTTTAATTGTTTGTTGCTATTGAATGTTCTCAAGTGATGTGGTTTCTGTTATTTGGTACAGTTCTTTGTTTGTGATTCTGTAGCGCCAGTCTATAAGGTTCGCAGATGAGTGGCCCTTTCTAAGACGTATAGGGTCCATTCGATTAAAACCATTTTTAACCACTGATCTAAGAACGTGGTTGCATTGAGTTGTTAGTTTAGCAATTTCTGAACGAGTTGGCGCCATCATGGCCTCCATATGAAAGTCTCGATCTGACATGGCTATTTTAGATTATGATTTAAGCACTGAATAAAATGTTGAGTAAAGATGCGTGTATCTTTGAACGAATCTTCAAATAGAATGTTTTTCTGAAGAGCGCTTAGGTTGAGATGGTATTGATTATTTAATATATTTTGATATATTCTTAATTTTTTTTAAAGAACAGAAAAGCATAATTTTTAAAAAAAACTATTCTTCTTCATAACTTCTGATGGGCCATTTTTTATTGTAAGATGAAAGCCTCAGAGAACAAAGAACGAAAGATTTGTGGCGTCCCAAACAAGTGATTATTATTTCGGAAGATGGTGTACCGTCACGTAACTACGTACTAATAATCTGGAGCTAAAAGCAGTTTAGTTAGAATATTTCGGGTGGCTATCAATAAATACCCCGGTAACAAGTCAACATTTCGATTTAAGCCCAAGGTCGAGTCTGCAGTCGACAGCAGTCTCCGACACCGGGGAAGAAAGAGAAAGGGCAAAGATACTGGAGACGGGCCAACAATTCTCGCTCTTGACTATAATAAAACTCGGTCTACTTCCTCGTCTGTCATCTGCTGTAACGGGCCTTTGCTGATGTTAAGCAGACAAGAACAATATATTGGTTCCGTCTTTTAAAGAGTGGCCGGTGGGATGGTCGAATTGATTAGAGTTTATCGACAAGTAGATATTTGTAGTATGCTTTGTATTGTTAATTTTTCCTGCACAGACACAAATAACTTTCTATTTAACTCCATAAATATAAAACAAACAGAAACGAACAATTGCCTTAACTACACAGTCGATGAATAAAATAAACTGTTGAAAAAAATAATTGTTTTTAAGAATAAATCTGCTATTGTCCTCATCTCGGTTGCCATTTGTACAACGTTTCGGCCGTTGTACGTTCCGGCCTTCTTCAGGTGGTAGAAATTTTGAACAGAACTCTTTATTAGGAGGTTCTGGGCATGACGGTAAACTGCATCCGGCAGCAAGGCTTCTGATTAGGAAGTTGTGAGGAGCATGGAACCACCTCTTAATTGCTGTTGTTCCTAAGAGGTGCTACCATCCCTGGTCAGGGGTTCCAGCTATGGGCAAATAGTTAACCCCCAAACTCGGGTCAAAACACTATGAAAGTATAAAAATACTTTTATAGAAATATAAAAATAAAAATTCTTTTATAGAAAAATAAACATTTTTTGAAGAAAAATTATTCTCATCAAAACATTTTTGAATACAAAACTAAAGGACATTTTCTTTTTTCTAAAATAAAAAAGAATAAAAACAAAAAAAAATTCATTAAAATCTGACTAAATCAATCTTCTCACTGTAAGCGAACATTAAAAAATACATGAACCCCCACAATCTTTTGGAATCAAGTAACCCACAGAGGTTGATATGCCGTTAAACAAAACTATTTATTACGATCACTGGGGTATATCATTATCCGAATAATGTAAATAGTGTAAATACCACCTCATCTCAGAAATATAGACAAATAATAAATCTTCTTTTACATTATTTGCATTGTT
This sequence comes from Ascarosepion bandense, assembly GCA_037127315.1. Taxonomy (NCBI): domain Eukaryota; kingdom Metazoa; phylum Mollusca; class Cephalopoda; order Sepiida; family Sepiidae; genus Ascarosepion; species Ascarosepion bandense. The sequence continues at coordinate 4,743,177 of JBBBDQ010000275.1, forward strand.
CATACTGTTGTCTATATTTTTATTGCCATATTCACGACGTTTCAACCGTCGTATGCTCTGTCCTTCTTCAGGTGATTGAAATTTCAAACCGAACCCTTTATTTCGATAACTGGGTTATATTGTCCTCGTTCCATGACCCATGCCATATTGTCTGAATATGTTAATAAAGATGTGGACAACGGTCTGACCAGTGTAAATAATGTAAATACTACCCCATTTCAAAAGTATAGACAAATCCTCTTTTATTAGCGAGCGAATATTATATTAACATGTTTTCTTGCTCTTAGAGATAACAATATTTTTTCCAGATACAAATCCCACTATTCAACCCATAGCTGGGGAGACGAGATGAATTCATAACTTTCATAAGCTTATTATAACGAAATCAAGTGAAATTCGTACTCGGTTCTCCGATTACTCATTACGAACCTCTATCCATCACACGACCCACTCATTCCAAGAAAGATAAACAATAATACAAAAAAAAAATAATAATGCAAAAAATACAAGACGAAAAAGTTATAAGTAATCTAATACATAGATACATACCAAGTAATGACAGAAAAAAAAAACAAATTATATTCATCATTTATTTTAAAAATAAAAAATCTCCAAAAAATGAAAAAATCTCCAACAGGATCATCACCATTACTAACGACACACACACACACACACACACACACACACACACACACACACACACACACACACACACACAAAAAAAAAAAAAAAAAACAAGCAAGACAAAACAAAAAATCAACAAACTAACGTGATACATGAATTCGCAAACTCACTTGAAGAAAAAAAGATAATTCAAACAGCGCATATACTGGTTGCACAACTGCTACATTATCGTTCCATTTAATGTGCTATTTATCCGTTATAACTCAATTAAAACACAAATCACCAAGTAGTAAAGATTGAAAAGACAATAAAAAATTCAACATACTCTACCAATAATACAAAGATGCTATAACCTATAAACTGTAACATTGCTGGAGGCACTGAACATAAAAAGCAATATATATATATATATATATATATATATATATATATATATATATAAATGTAAATTGACCCTAGGGCGACATGCTCTTTCATGGTTAAACGAAATCTTCAAGCCTGAAGATTGCGTTTTAGCATGAAACAGACTTTAGCCGCTGACTGTTAACCTCAGTGTCTACTTTTATATTTCCATGGACTCTATCCCTGATATTGAAAACCTTAAACTATAAATGTAACTTACCTTCAAACTGTACACACACACACACACACACACACACACACACACACACACACACACACACACATATATATATATATATATATATATATATACATACACACACACATATATATATAACAATCACATCTTGTATGTCATTTTTAATAAAACCTGCATAAAAGTGAGATTGCTGCCCAAATGTACATATATATATATTATAAAAAAATTAAAAGAATTGACTTCATAGTCTCTAATAACCCTACAAGCACACAACTAAATCCTCTACAGAAACTAATGTAGTGTATCAATTTACATGCTTGTTCAGAGATTGTGTCTCTAGTACTAATAAGAAACCCACTACATATATTGGTTTTACTACAACCACGCTCTCCCATAGACTTACCTGTCACCTTTCTGATCAGAGTTCAATTAAAAATATTTCTTAGAAAAACATAGCCATGTAGGTAATATTAGACAGATTTTAGTCGATAACACAATAATACTCACTCACACACACAGTAAAAAGAACCTTCAGATATTGGAGGCCATCTACATTAAATAAAATCACATTTCAATCTGGTCATAACGCATTACAAATTTACGATCTCTGTCTATTATTCAGTGACTGTTATCGCTGCTTAGCAATGTTTCATGTCAACACTAGATGAAATCATCTTTGATGGTGGATGTCTTTATGTTAGCGTCCCTGTAACTTATCTGAGGATGGCTAATTAAAATTAAAGTCAAAATACGATGTTTGGAACGGCTCATGATTAAACATAATAGACATTCATTGTCTGCTATATTTAACAGTATATGTTTAGAAAATTATCTGCTGCCTAGATACACAACATATATATATATATATATATATATATATATATATATATATATATGCAGGTTTCATTAAAAGACAAGGTATTACAGTTAAGACTTTATATAATTTTTCATGTGATCATATAATTTTTTTTTCTTTTCAGAACGTAAATGATATAAAATTCTCCAAATGTTTTATTTTTTCGAGCGCTTTCGGCTATACTTTTAGCTATTATCAAAGATAAATTTTATTTTACTTGTAACTGAATAAGCATAGTATTTATGTATGTGTGTAGAATCATATGTATGCTTTATATTTTGAACATGGTAAGCACATTGTTGGCGTTTTCGTAGTTGACATTATTACATGTTAGATTTTTCTTGTGTTTATTAATAATACTTATATTATTCTTCGACTTTTTGCATGTGGATGATGCTGTTATATTCTTATTATCAACAATTATGCTGCGGATAGAGTTTAGTAGTGTATCTTTAAATGAGATCGAATTGAACTATGGTCTGAGTGATGCAACGTGAGTCTTCTTGTCAAACAAGAGGTAGTGCGCCCGATATTTCCTTTGATTAAATGTGTTCTTGATCAAGAACACATTTAATCAAAGAACATGTAAATTCATAAATAATATTGGTTCGCTGTAGTTTAGATCTTGCAGGTGAATTGCTATTTTTGATGATGAGTTTAGCAACTGTAAATTTTGTGTAATAGATAGTTATTTTGATTTTTTGTTTAAGTCACTTTTTGTTCAATGCGTTTTAGCCAGGGGTTTTAGTAATTTTTGATGTTGACTTCCTTTGTCTCACTTCCTCAAATGATCTCAAATGGAATCACTACATCGAATCTATAGCTGCATCTACTGCTAGGAAGGTTGTGTCACTGTGTCAGGCCATGATGTTTTTCACGTCAGATTACATTTTGCCAATTTATGAATCTACATTTCATCCGTGCATTGAATACTGTTATCATATATGGTTGAGTGCTTCTGCTGTTCATCTTGAGGTTCTCGACAAAATCTAGAGGATCTGCAATATTGATCCTGACTTGACAACTTGCCGTCAGTCACTTTCTCACCGACGTGATGTGTCTTTCTTCTGTCTTTTCTACAAGTATCTTCATGGTAACTTCTCTGACGAGATTTTTCCCTGGTTCTCCGACCACATGTGTTTACGTGTACTATTAAATTGGCATCGAGGTCCCACCTTTTACTGTCGAAATAATTAAATGCAACCGCCTATTCTACTTATTCTACATATTCTTTTCACGCACTTCATCCAAGACAACATATACAATCATGTAAACGAAAACAAAGTCACGAAAGAGATACAAAAAGTTATAAGTAACATCAAATAATTACTAAAAAAATGAACATACCTCCTCGCTAAATCTCATCCCAAAACACTCACATTATACAGACAGCCTAAAACACACGCACATATATATACACATTAGTCATCCACATACAAGCCCGTTTCGCTGTATCACTGCTAATCAGTGTAGCTAGACATATCCACTTGCTTCTGGCCGGGATCGAAACTCGACTGATTTGGTGTCAGTCGGAGTCTCTACTCCCTAAGCCATCGGCGCACGGGGTCAGAGGAGGGAAATTTTAACGTCTTGTATGTAAGCAGTGTATACAGACGCCAGTCACCGAGAGAACTCAATTCATTTCTGAAGAGTCACGCATTATATAGTGGAAACTGTTTTTAAAATTTTCTTCTCCAGAGAGCTCAATCGTAATGAGAGCATAATATATTATATATATATATATATATATATATATATATATATATATATATATAATTAAGCAGTATCCTTGGTAATTTATTAATTCCACGCGGAATCGTAATCCGATAAGAACTCAATGTTAGAAATTAACATAGTATTATAAGTAAAATAAATTGAACAAATTTAGAAATCTATCGGTGATAATTTATTTCATGAATAATCACGAATATATTCAACTCATCAGACCGAAATTTTTTACGAAAAAAACTGGCTGGTCACAGTAAATGAAAAATTTGCCAAAGAAATTGCCCCTGAAGTAGAACATTGTTAATTTTCTTATAGTGCGCGTGTTGTGTTTTTTACTAAATCTGTTTTAACGTTTAACCGAAAGGATGTTCAGCCCCTTCCTTCACCACATCAAAAATGTTATTTATTATTTTAAAAGTAGTTGTAATGTCGATTACATAAGCAGAACAACCCAACGTTTAGATGCTAGAATACAGCAGCATATATCTAGAGAAATCAACAATATAACATTTCAACTAAAGGACGTTCTGAAAAACACATACGGTTCCTCCATCGCGGAGCATCTTAAAAACCCAAATTGTGCCACTAAGGACTTGTTCACCATCTTGAGTCGTGCTCACTCTATATTGCAGATAAAGTTGCTGAAACAATTTACGTTCGGTCCGGACAGACCTTCCTCTGTAAACAGAGGGTGTGTCTGTCAGGACAAGTTATTTCAACTTAAATTGTATTCCACCCTCATTAATATTACAAATCTTTTTTATTTTCTTGCAATATATAATCCCTTGATTCAACTCTGATTTGAGTGAGGGCGAAACGGATCGGCTGTGTTTGTTTCATTTTTCGCATTTCTTTTTTAATCATGTAAAATAAAATAAGTCTAACGTTTTTATTGCAATGATAAAATTATGTACTCCACAGAAAATCATGATATATATATATCATAATATAAAGAATTTTGTCACTTAACCGAGCACAGTTATACTGACTTCGAAGTTTTGTGAAGGCATTATTGTGATGTCTTCACTCCTCAGGGTTACTGATTCTCTGCTGTTGCTACTTCCTGACCTTTTTTTATTCATACAGAGCTTGGTGTAATTGAATATCTTTGTACGTGAGTGGTTCTACAGATGGTTAATTGCTTTTTGTTGTGTCGGCCTCTTTTTAGTGTTGTTATAGTGTGGTTAATTGCTTTTTATTAATTTTTATTGTGTTGATTTCTCGAGACCAAATAGAAGCATATATTATTATTATTGTTATTATTATTGTTTTTAACCAATTGTTCAGCACGAGGCATTCTCAGCATCTTCCTGTATAACCACATTTCTGTTGCCTAAAGTCTCTTCTTCACCTTTGAAGAGATTGTCCATCAATCGTTGTCATATAGGTAGACCGATAATAAGTATAATTTCTTACTTTTTTTCCTAATGAAATTTTCCTCTTTCTTCATACTTAATATGGCACCATAAATAAGGCATTTTTCGCTATCCCAATACAGCTTCGGATTTTGGTGTCACACTTTCCGTTCTCTGTTAAAACACTTCCTAGATATTTAAATTGTTGTACTTACTTGATTTTGGGATCTCTAATGTGTAATTTGTATTTTAAGTAACCCCTTTTGCTGACATACATATATTTGGTCTTCCTGCAATTGATTTTTAGTCCTTTCCTTTTGCTTTCCTTCACTACCTTGAAGCTCTTGTAGTTTTCTTCCTGCGTCTGTTTTGTAAATCTAAATTAATGTATCTACTACATTAGAGTTTTCGAGATTTTAATCGAAATTTAATATTCTTTAGATGAATAAAGTATAATTTTTAACATTAAATACAGATAAATTTATTTTGAAAACGAATTCAGTGAGCTTCCATTTCATCAGAAGGGTCTAGATTTTGTGGTCTGACTTTTGTTTATACGGATTTAGAAAGAACACATTTAGTAAAAGATGCCTTTGAACTAATTTTGCCATATTTGCTTTATTTTATTTTATTTTATTTTATTTTATTTTGTTTTTTACATTTCGCCCGCTTTGTCTGTCGCGTTCTCACACAAAATTCAGACGAGCTTCATTTTAAGTTTTGTTAAAATATGTCTGCTGTCCATATTCTTCGTGTGTATGTTTATGACAATCTGATAGTGGCGTATTCGTTTTTCTGTCAAGAGACATCAAATTTTGGGTTTCACCTTGGAGACATAGATATTGGCCAATGAAGAAAACAGTGAAGAGATAAAACAAACGTGAACTCACCAAATGACAGCTGAATGTGACGCCATTGCATTAACTAGCGATAAGACTGATATTGTGACCAAAGGCGGAAAAAGTGAAGAAAATAAGGCTAAAAGTGATAACGAGAGCAGGTCGCCCGAGGTCATTAATAAATTCCAGAATATTAGATTTGTGCTTCATTGATGAAATGTCTGAAGCCGTAGTCCTGGTAGTTGATCTAGTGTCGGGAGCTTTCAAGCTTAGATTCATCCATAATCTCAAAACTGTGTTGCCTTTATGATGTATAGACATTGAATAAACCACTCACGCGTATATACAAGAGGTGGACAAAATAATAGAAACACCTTGAAATTTGAAGCAAATTTATTTCAATATAAGGAAGGGCCGACATTGGCAGTCATTACAGCTTGAATTCTGTGTAGAATTGACTTCAGTCAGTTAAGTGCCATACGTGATACACGCTTGGGCGATCATGTCTCGAAAGAGGCATGACTGACTAGGCAGAATATTATCTCGCAGTAGGTTGCCATTGCTTTCTGCGGTAGACTGGTTGCCGACCAAGGTTATAGAACCCAATCTGTCCTGCTATTTAACCCATAACTGGAAGGAAAAGACGGATTAATACCTTTCTCAAGGGTATTTGCGCATAAGTGAATACAATGGATTCAACTGGAATTCGAATTGAATTCTTTCCAGAGGAATTTTTATTCCTTCTTTAGCTAAAACAGTCACCAATTCTTTCATTGAAAATTATGGAGGATATGGACACCTCACTTGTTGTTTTCTAAAATTAACCATAAATGTTCAATGATGTTGAGATCTGGGGACTGTGGTGGCCAGACATGATAGTCTACTTCATTAGAACAATTCTCGTGCTATTCAACTACAATTTTAGCAATATGAATGTGTGCATTATTATCCTTAAATATGGCATTTATCTTCGGAAACAGTCCCTGGGACATTATAATGAGGAAGGAGGGCTTGGAGAATCTGATACTTACAGGTCAAATAGAGAGAAAGAGACAGGAAAAAGCAATGCGTAACATTCTTGACGGGCTTGAGCAAGTGAATGGTACAGTGGGTGGGTAACAAGGAAAGGCGTGCTAAGAGTCACCATAGATAAGGAGATGTGGTGTGTCATGATCGCTTACGTTCTAAAGGGACATGGCACATAAAATGAACCATTAAACGCCTAAAAAATATGAAGGGAACAGATTGATTAAACGTTTCATTGGATTCTATTTTACTTGTGAATTCTTTATTTCCGCTTCGTCGAATCTTAATCCAGTGTTCCAGGACTCGTTTCATTGCATCTCACTACTAAAATTTTCTAACAACGGCCATCATTTTTAATGGTACCAGTATAGTAGGGATTCAGTAAACGTTCTCCAATATCGAGCACTCTTTTTTTTATATAAATATATCAAAGTTTAAACAATATGTGTATCGGCTCGAAATGACAAATCGGGGAGCCGAGTTCGAATTCCAGTTGAATTCCTTGCATTCATTTACGCACAAATACCATTGGAAAAGGTATTAATCCGTCTCTTCCCCCATTTATGGGTTAAATAATAGGAAAGATTGGGTTCTATAGCCCTGGCTGGCAACCAGTCTACCGCAGAAAGCAATGTGCGGGATAATCTTTTGCCCAGTCAGCCCAAAGCGCTTATCATGTATAGCACTTAACTGTGTGCCTATATATGCGTCTATATATTGATTATATTGTTTATGCGTCAACATTACACGGAGAAAGTCGACAAGCCACCAAGAAATCATTTTTCATTGATATGTATATTATGGTAGTTTAAATTCCGTCTTTGCGGTATTGGAACAAAGCCTATTATTTATTTTAAAGCACATTGTTTCATTCTTGTTCGAGAGCGCGCATCCAACTCAAGCCTACGACTTCAAAACTTGGCTACAAAACAGTAAAATTTGTTAAAAATTCAAAGCACCAATTAAGAAAGAAAGGAAGGAAATACTGGAATATTCTGCTATTCGCTCCGACGTCCAAAGATGTAGCCAGACATATAAATAGTCAATCTGAATTATTTCAGTTGCTGCAAATGTTTCGGGTATCATTATTTGGATAATGTTAGAGATATCTTAAAAGTGCCTATGGAATTTACACAAGACTTTATTGCTTGTGTAATCTTCCTGCAGAAGGTAACAAGGAAAAGTGAGGAGAGCGGGCTAAACATAAACCCCAAGAAAACCGAATGCACGGTCATCAGCAAAGAGAGGTCCCTAAAATGCTAACTACACGTCGGGAACATTAAAATCAAACGCGTACAGAAGTTTAAATACCTGAGAAGCATTCTAAAAGAGGATGGAAAGTGTGACACTAAGATCCGAATACGCATTGTTATGTCCAAAGCCGCATTTAAAAGGCTGAGAATGAGAACTCGGGGAGCAGAGTTCGAATTCCAGTTGAATTCATTGCATTCACTTACGATGCCCTTGGGAATCCGTCTTTTCCCTCCAGGTGTGGGTTAAATAACAGCACAGATTGGGTTCTATAGCCTTGGGTGGCAACCAGTCAACCGCAGAAAATAATGGCAACCTGCTGCATGATAATCCTCTGCTCAGTCAGTCAAGCCTCTTTCGAGACATGATCGCCCAAAATGGCACTTAACTGACTGATTATTATTTTATTCACTGATTATATTTCATTTTCCCACAATAGTCACAAGAGTATAAAATGGATTTATTACGAAAATCCAAGTTAAAAAATTTTAAAAAAGTGACTAAATACAAAACAACTTTCAGCATTCAAACTTAAATAAAACCTGCAGTTTTTGCTGATTTTCTAGGCGCGGCTTAGTTGTATCCCATGGAAAGTATAAGGCACACAGTGAAGATCAAACTCACAATTCAACGGCAATTGATTTAGCGAGACCTTCCTGGCCATTACACCACTTCGAGATACCTTCGTGCGTCTAATATATATGCATGTGTGAGCTTCCATCCAATATATAATGATACTAGCAGTATAGCCCGACGCTGCTCAGGTGTAATGAAAGCTTTAAAACTAATCCATAATCCTGGAGCTCAGACTCTTTAGACGTTGGCACGAAAAACCAAAAAGCAATAGTTGTTTCCAGTTAAAGCGAACCGTAGACTGAAAGAAAAGTGAATGGATGTAAGTCAAATTTTGATTTCCTGGTATCGATATCAGATAAGTTTTTTTCGTCGTAAACTGAAGTTTGAAGGCTAAATAAGTCATCTGAGTAAATGGTATCATGGCTGAGACTAAGAACTACAATTATACCTACTTAGAGCCAAACCCGAAGCAAAAACTAAAATAAAAGGGCTGAAAAACGGACTTTGATCAGACCCGGTAGGATATCGGGATATCGATTTCCAATATCGGAGTCAAATAAGTCATCCAAGGATAAAAAAGCAACCTTGAAATTTCTGAATATCGTTTCTTATGTCTTTGTCTATAAGTGTATCAAATTTGATTAAAATCAGACCACTCCTTCTATAACTCGATTTTTTCGATAATCGATTTTCGATATCGAGACAAAACCTAGCAGACGCTTATAGTACAACTGTGTAAATTTTCAAGAAAATCGGTTAAGCCGTTTCGGTGTCTATAAGTAACGGACACACACACACAAACACTGACAAAATTCCATTTATAAATAAGTTTAGACATTTTAAGCGTAGGAGGTGCCCAAATCTGCCATATTTAGTGGGATTCAAATGAAATTCTTTATTAGATATTGCTGGAGCCTGAATAAACATGTTACTGCCCAGCAGGTACGTTGAGCGATTAAATAAATATTGATTAAATAAAATATTGGATTTCGAGGCAATGAATGATTTTATTGTATATTAAAGACGTTTCTTTTGTTTAATATTGTCGTAACAGACGATTATTTTTTACAAGAAATGAAAATTCTTTCGCATGGAATATATTCTTTACGTCTATCGTCATTCGTCTAAATTTTTTTCTTTCGTTACAACGCTCTTTGTCCGATCAGCAGTTGCAACAATTTCAAGATATGAAAGAGTTAATTGAATCAAAACCAGAAACTTTTTTATAATATAAATTAGCGTAATTTCTTTTAAATCTAAGGAAAATATTTTGATATTTATTGTTATTTATATTGTTCACACCGTTGTCCTTATTTTCAGGTTTACGACGTTTCAATCCGGCCTTATTCAAGTGCTAGGAATTTTGAACTGAACACTGTATTTCGATTACTGGGGTATATAATTCTCATTCCATGTGCGAGTTAAATACTTGGCAGTAGTTAACAAATAACTTAGAGAGTTAAAGGGAGATAACTACAAGGCATCCAGAAGTATCATCACATGAGAATGATCGAAATAAAGTCTTCTGTTCGAAAGGAAACTTGTAGCGAGCCATTATCACCTACGTCCTGAATGGACACGACAAGAAAAAGAAATAATCATTCAATTAAACACCACCTATCTTTCATCAGCACTCGATATTTTGGCATCGTTTGCTCTATTATTAGGAGGTACAGATTTTTAGTCACGTGCTTCCAGCTGGCGGTGTCTAGCACAAATTAACAGCAATGCCTTGTGAGAAAAGGTCAAAAGGTGAATAAAAAATAGGAACAGTAATTCACCATGTTCCCATTATACACCTAAACTCTTTTTTCTTCTTTTTTCTTTCTCTGTAATACCCTGCGTCCGCCAACAGCTTCGCCATTAAAACCAGGCCGATGACAGACAGAGTGAAAAGCTGAGATAGCTTTCGCCTCCTACCAGCGAAAAAAAAATGTTCTTCAGATAAATTATTCCGTTTCAGTGCTGTAATGATTTACATTTAAGATGTCCGTTTTGGTGCATCGGCTCGGAACGGGAAATCGGGGAGCCGAGTTCGAATTCCATTTAAATTCGTTGCCTTCACTTACGCGCAAATACCCTTAGGAGAAGTATTAATCCATCTCTTCTCCCTCCCGCTATGGGTTAAATAGCAATACAGATTAGGTTCTATAGCCGTGGTTGGCAACCAGTCTACTGCAGAAATAAATGGCAACCTACTGCGGGAAATTTTTCTGCCTAGTCAGTCATTGATCAAAAGAGACATGATCGCCCAAGGTTGTATCACGTATGGCACTTAACTGATTGACTGTCTGGCTGTTATGTCATCCAAGAGTGTATCACGTATGGTAATTAACTGATTGACATTAGCCTTACATGTCATGGTTCTGTCTATGTATGTCTTATACTCACATTTCAATCAGCTGAACTCGTTTTGCTAAAGACAGCTTTTGGGACTCAGATAAGTTAAACGTTTCATTAAAGTAGAAATATATCGTCATGCCATGCCCCGATACCGGTAACTAATTAAGGTTGTATGGGGAGGACACTCGCTTACTGCAGATTTAACATCAACTGTAGTACGTGGACAAGATAGCCCGTCGGAGCACAACACTTTTCAAGTTGGCTTAAAATTCAGATTTCCATCTCCTTGACTGGCTTCCACCTCAAGGCAAGAGAGCAAAGTCTACCTTGCTATTTAACCCGTATTTAACGAGATTCGTACCTTTTTCAAGGCCATTAGTGCAGATTGAACAAAAAAAAAACTCAATTTGTCGATTATACTTTCGGTACCAAGCGTGTAGGTCAATTTATAAATTGGGTCAGATGATAAGGATTGTTATAAATAATATAAATAATGATAAATAATGACAAATAATGTATAGAATGATAATTATAATGATAAATATTGATAATGATAAATAATGTACATAATGATAATAATAATAAATAATGATGATAATGGTAAATAAAGATAACTACATATAATGCTGATATTGATAAATAATGCAACTAATGACAATGGCACAAGGCTGGGTGTATGAGGCACCCAGTGAGGATCGTACCTATTTGCTCAGTCGTAATTGATCCAGCGGGGCAATCTTGTTACCAATTACACTACGTTGATGTGTCCCAAGCACCTAGCTTAGATGTAGCACAAGGTCGAAAGTATGAAACACTCAGTGATTACTGAACTCATTACTCAGTAGTAATTGATCTACCGAGGTAAGCTTGCTAACCATTCAGTCAGTTAAGTGACATACGTGATACACGCTTGGGCGATTATGTCTCGAAAGAGACATGACTGACTGGGCAGAAGATTATCCCGCAGTAGGTTGTCATTGCTTTCTGCGGTAGACTGGTTGCCAAACAAGGATAGAGAACATAATCTGTCCTGTTAAATAACATAACTGGAAGGAAGAGTCGGAATAATACATTTCCCAAGGGTATTTGCGCGTATATGATTGCAACGAATTCAACTGGAATTCGAACTCGGCTCTCCGATTTCTCGTTCCGAGTCGATATCCACTGGACCACAACGCACATTACATTGCATAAAAGAAGCGTCACGTCGAAGTACCCACTGTTCAGAGATATCTGCGTGTATACCTTTGTACCAGAACGTGTGTGTGTGTGTGTGTGTGTGTGTGTGTGTGTGTGTGTGTGTGTGTGTGTGTGTGTGTGTGTGTGTGTGTGTGTGTCAGTATGTACAATCTATCTATCTATCTATCAGTCTCTTTCTTTCTATCTATCTATCTCAGTGTATTTTAGTGCGTTTCTATGCGTTTAGTCGTGTGTGTGTGTCTTTTTGTTTGTCTGTTTGCTTTTGTGTGTATGCGTGCAAATAATCAGCATTTTTATTACTGTTCCTTTCCGGCGACCATTTCTAACTTTTTGAACAAACTTTGATTTCAGACGACAAATTCTTATTTTAAACGTTTTTGTGTTTTACTTTACCTCAGACTAAAATTGCATCATTTCATTTTGCTGTTGAGTGGTCTGTATTGACGATATCTCCATGAAAGTCAATAATAATAATAATAATAATAATAATAATTTACTATTGATAAAGAAAACTATAAGAATAATAATTTACGATTGATAAAGAAACGTCGCTTCGTCATTAGTTCTATATCAATTTTATATTGTTATAGTTCATTCATCTCTTATCTAGTTACAATGTGGATGTCGATGTGGTGTAACGGCTATCGACGCACTGAATAGAATCTGCGAGCTGAGTTCAAAATCTGGGCCAGTCAGTTGCGTCCCTTTCTCGTACAAATGCTCTTGTGAAATACACGAACCGTCTCTTCTACTCCTCTTTCGCCATAGCTAGTGTTTAAATAGCAGGACAGAGCGGGCTCTTTAAACATGGGTGTCAACTACTCTAAGGGAAGAAAAATTCTAAATTCCAAACCCTGAAGGAAGTAATTAGGAACTACTTCACTATCTTTCCAAAGAAAGCATGGTAATTTACAGATAATACGAACTTTCTTCTGTGGTACCCAGACTTTACTAATTTAAGCGCTGTGCTAGATTAGCGCGTTGTGGTGCAGTGGATATCAATTCGGAAGGACAAATCGGGGTACCGAGTTCGAATTCTAGTTGAATTCCTTGCATTCACTCACGCACAAATACCATTGGGAAAGGTATTAATCCGTCTCTTCCTTCCAGTTATGGGTTAAATAATATGAGAGATTTGGTTCTATAGCCTTGGCTGGCAACCAGTCTCCCATAGAAAGCAATAGAAACCTACTGCAGAATAAATCTTCTGTCAAGTCAGTCATGTCTCTTTCGAGACATGATCGCCCAAAGCGTATATCACGTATGGCACTTAACTGACTGACTAGATTAGCGGAAAGATCACATCTTCTTACAGTTGAAATGACTACCTGTAACCGTAATTTTTATGTTAACAATTTTTTCTCACTCATTTCTCGGTTGTGGAAATCTCACTCCGGCTTCTTGCTTGCCAGTCAATTTTAATCATCGAAAATTTAGATGGAATCGAAATCGTTATCTTTTGCCTTCTTAACTCCTGTTCTTTTATTGTTCTCTCTTTTTAATGTTACTTTTCTCATATTCTTTCAAATTGATTAACTTTTTGCATCTTAGTAGATTTATTACCTTGATTAGGGTGAAATTATTATAGATATATACATATATTACGTTAATTAACGAAGATTAACGAAACTGGTTATAAACAACCGGCAATTTGAAATTATTTGTTTGAATATTATTTTTGATCGATACTCATATTTAAGTAGATATTCTGTTTATAATCAAATTGTATTATATATTTATTTCTACCGGCCTGATTATTTACGAAACAAAAATAATTTTCAAACAATCCTTTGGTTATTACGATGAATCGGAAATTGTGTTATAGGCTTGATTTTCTTTTTGTCACTGAAATCAAATAGTGTCTCTCATATATCTGTTCCTTTTTTCCTAGTGATCAAAACCGAATGGTTCATTATTTAGGAGGTAGTGGCAGGCCGTAATATAGTTGCTAACTAAAGAATAAAGAAGCAAGTATAATTATGATTATTATTGTTTTGAATTTTACTCGCATAAATACGTTCAATGTTTACATATAAACGCAGGGATTACTACGTCTGATGTTTACCTATAGATTCAGGTAGGAAAATGATCAGTGTTTACCTATAGACTCAAGTATAAACCCGACTAATGTTCATCCACAGACTTAAGTATTAATACGGCCAAACATTTAAATAAATAATATAATTGTTGTAGAGTTGTTGTGGCAAAACTTTGCCGCAAAGTTGTAATGACCGGTTTGGCCGGAAGTAAGACACAGATCACAGGAAGCAGGTTCAAAAGAATGTATTAGTATAACAAGAACATATGTACAAGGTAAGTGTTAATAATCAGTAAATAGAAACAAGTCTGACCGGTACAGTTACGCTGCGTATTTTCTGACTCGTTGCTAGCTTAACTGCGTACTAGCTATCGTACTAACTGCCGTCCTTAACTGCGTTCTTAACTGTTCTCGGATGTCACGCAGGTGATTATATATAGTAAGAGAAAGAGTCCATTCCTCGTAGGAGGGCACCATAACAATAATAAATATTGTAAATAAACACTTTAATAAATAAATAGCGTTTATTATTTTTGTTGCCAATTCTCAATTTATAACCTGCCGAGGAGTGAAGATAGTTAAAATAATCGCAGTGTCAAGGAAAAAACACACCATTTGTTTTACGGACACAAAGGTTAACGATTGCCTTCTTTTTCATGATTTTCCACAACTTACTTGATTAAATAATTTTTTATCCTTTACTCTCTTCGTCTCTGTCCTGTCATCCGTCGACACTAACTAAAGTTTTTTAAAGTCATCAAGATGGCACCCTAGGTATTAATATATTTCCTGGATGCATAATTTGAATGGACGATCAAAGCTAATGTGTCCATGTTTTGGAATCTATAACAAAGCGTCACTGATAAGCTGATCCTTACTTCTCCAGGGTCAGTCAGTTAAGTGCCATATGTGAAACACGCTTGGGCGATCATGTCTCGAAAGAGACATGACTGACTGGGCAGAAGATTATCCCGCAGTAGGTTACCATTGCTTTCTGTGGTAGACCGGTTGCCAGCCAAGGCTATAGAACCCAATTTGTCCTGTTATTTAACCCATAACTGGAAGGAAGAGACGGATTAATACCTTTCCCAAGTGTATTCGTGCGTAAGTGAATGCAATGAATTCAACTGGAATTCAAACTCGGCTCCCCGATTTCTCGTTCAGAGCCGATATCCACTGCACTACAACGCACATCCGCATCTCCAGGGTACGTAACCAAATAGTTACAACGTTCGCTTTCTCGCCATGAAGCCCGAGTCACCATAGTCGATTTGTCAGGAAGGTGACTTCTTGATGTTATCACTCTGGAGGAGGCCATCCCAACAAGAAGTCTTGAGCCTTTGTTGGCAACCTTCCTTGAGAGGGTGTCTCGTATATAAAAACACCCAGTGACCCACGTCTGTATTAGCCACCGAAAGAGGTTCATGACGTCCACTCACAGTAACAAGGTCTAAGTACAGCAATGGTGACTTCTCCAGGATGATGATGATGATGATAACATCTACAGGTATGCCCAACAAAATGAGATATACATGGCCAGAGAGCTGCATTTCCAGTGCTATTTCTAGGATAGATTCAATGAAACACGTGGCATTTAGCTTCTTTCCAACCGTTTTCACAATGTCTGAATGTATTGTGATCTTCTTCTCCGGGTGTGAGACTTGGATTCTCCTGGCCAAGGCAGGAAAAGGGTCCAGGCGTTCGAGAACAAATGCCTACTGAGAAAGCTCCTCCGTATTTTCTAATGGGAGCACAAAACCAACGAGTGTCTACAGAGCACGATCGAAAGCTTCGTGGACCGACAGAAACTTTTCTTCGACAGTATTACACGTCGTAAGATGGCATACGCAAACCTGTAACTTGTAAATACCACTTGATACAGTGGGATGATGTAAATTAATTCTAACCATGAAAACGAAACTCCTGGAGAAATAGTAGTGAATACTTTTAACTAATTACAGTTTACAACAAGCTATTCACTACTATTTTTTTTAGTTATCAGGAAGGTGATTTTCTAAGCTTTGCAGGGATGTGGCACAAGGCTGAAAGTCTGGGGCATCCAATGAGGAGCGAACTTACTATCCATTCGTAATTGATCTTAGTGAGACAAACTTGCAAGCCATTACATCACATCGAAAATTCCCTGGTTGATTTATCGGAAAGATGACTTATCGATGTCATCAGCCTGGGGGAGGTAGTTCCAACTTAGACAACAGTTTCACAGAATAACCAGAATTAGTAAGAAGCAAAAAAAAAAATGCCACGAAAGATTATTCTTCAAGATTATTCACAGAACACTAGAAAAAATACAACGAAGGAATATATGTAACAATAACATAATTAATATCAAGAGAAATGGGAAAATTGTATCATTTCTGCAAAGATTTTCGCTTAAACGAATTTGTCATAATTGAATTTTATTTGTCCAAATGAAAATCAAGAAAAAGACAAACAAACGAATACAACCCGAAAGAGCAAACATGTTTTTTACGAAAACAAATTTCTGAAAATCATTCAATTAATTCTGTCGTGATTATCAAGTCTTCCATTTCGCATTCGTAATTACATCAAGAATTACATCTCGACAGAACTCCTTATTGCAATGAAGGAGAGACCTTAACCGCTCTGTAGTCTCAAAGATTATTGTTTTCTTTTAATTTTCGATTCAGTTCCATTTTTGTTTAATAGAAGAGATCGTCTTCACCGTCCATCGAGCAAACATCATTTCCGATAATCAGCAGCGTCATTCAACGCACGTCTTGCTGAGTAGTAGAGTATTAAGAGACAGGAAGATTTCAATGGAAACAAAGAAAAGAGTACTGAACTGTGATGTAATACCTGTTCTCCTGTATAGCAGAACCAAAGGTGAAGGAAAGACTCGAAGCAACAGAAATGTGGTTCTACAAAAGGATGCTGAGGATACCATGAAACTAACATGTGAGCAACGACAAAGATTTAGATAGGATGGAAACGAAAAGAAAACTTATACTTAGCATCAGGAAGAGACAGCTATGGTTTCTGGGACATGTAATGAGGAAGGAAGATTTTAGAATCTAATACTTACAGGACAGATAGAGAGAAAGAAGGACAAGAAAATTTCGTTGGAAACAAAAAGCAAAACAGTAACAGACTGTTATGTGATGTCTGTCTCTCAATATAGCAGCGAATGCTGGACAATCTTATCAAAGATGAAGGAAAGGTTTGAAGCAATCAAAATGTGGTTCTACAGAAGGATGCTGAAGATACCATGGACCGAACATGTGAGCAACGACAAAGATTTGGATAGAATGGAAACGAAAAGGAAACTTATAATTAGCATCAGGAAGAGATAGCTGAGATTTCTGGGACATGTAATGAGGAAGGAGGTCTTGGAGAATCTAATATTCCCAGGAGGAATAGAGGGAAAGAGAGACAAGGGAAAGCATTTCGAAACATACTTGATAGACTTGATCAAGTGGGTTGCGGAACGGGATTTGGGAGAGATACCAAGAGGAAAAATATTAAGTGATAGGGGCAAGTGAAAGCCCCTGGTCGCCCACGTCTTGAAAGGACATGGTACATAAAGAAGAAAATCTACAAAAAGCTGTTTTGGCGCGACCGACCTTTGCACAAAATATCTAACGAACCCCCTTCTGCGTCCCCTGGGGGAAAAATATAATGTGAGCCCCTTCCGTAAAAAAATGACGGTAAATTGTTTATATCGATATGTCGTTTAAAATGAAGGAAACATATATATTGATGTACCTACCATCGAGTACCTTAAATTAAGACAAAAATGAAAAACCAAAATAATCCAAACCCTCCACCTGAACGGGAGAGGAAGGAAATATGCATACACAAGGTGCCTCTTTAATAGAGCAGATTCATATATATATATATATATATATTAAACGCACACAACAGTTGTATTATAACAGAAAGGATAAATAACAAAAATATTCATTTCCTAATACTAATTTCACGGTTATATATTCTATTGTCGGATTTAAAATATATATAAAGAATGTCATATTGAATAGAACTCCCTGAAACGTGGTAAATATTAAATCTCATGCGTTCCGATTTGCAATATTATTTGTCATATTCTCCAGCTGCTCTCCAATTCTATGTCTTATTGTGTTTGTTTCTATTTTGTGGTATATATTAAAGATGACATCGCCTTCAATATAAAATTATTATATATTATAATGGTGTTGAATGCGATTATATGAAACATGTTCATTGTTATATGCCTATAATATTTTATCCCATTTAAATTCTAATTAGAAATATAACACACTTGTTTTTTTTATTGAAAAGACGAATGGCATGCTTTTATATTATTCAATAAATACAGATATACATATATACCTATGAGCTGAATATATGGTTCGGAATCCGACAAGATGATAGAATAAAGAAAAAGAAAAAATCAGAAACGCATTTCAATCTAATATGTCTCACTTTTATTAGAGCTCCATCAGAGGCCGCGAGAAAATGAAAATGAACAAAGAGACAGTGTAATGATATGTCGTGATTTGGGGTTAGTACTTATTGGTCAGATATGTGTCATATGTATAAAAGCAATAATTTTAAATGTATGTACGTGGAATATTTTGGATGGTAAAGCGTATAATAGTGTATGCGTGGGTTTGTATAGAAATGGTTGTCTGATTAGTTGTATGTTGGAGATAACGTTAGTTCATATATGTGTTTAAGTGGGTGTGCGTATTAATATACGTGCCACGTGTATTAAAGCAATGAACAATTTTTAAACATGTGTAACGAATATTCTGTAGTGTGTGATAGTGCATGTGTGTTTATGTAGAAACGCTTGTCTGTGTGGGTGTAGGTTGGACGTTAATATAAATATATATTATATATTTATATTTATTTATTTATTATATAATTATATTTGTTTTATATATATATATATATATCACAAATACTATTATATAATAAATAAATATAAATATATAATATATATTTATATCAAAGATAAATAAAAATCCGTTTTCTAATATTTATTTCACTGTTGTGTATTTTACTGTCTGATTTATAATGTGGGTCAATGAGCGTTTTAAACCTAAACGTGTGAAAAATTCTGAACTGAACCCTTTATTTCGATCTTAACGGATGGACGTGCGGAAGAGGGCAGCGTCAGTCGGGCTGGTTTAACCAAGGCGGACCTTGACAGACCAATCATCCGACAACGCGATGCAACCAGGTTTGGCAGATCTCTCCCGTCGCAGTCTCCTTTTAAGGGTGAGGCTTAGGGCCAATCTTGTGGACTTCTCCGTCGCGTAAAGTTGCCCTTTTTCTTTTATGTGCCGTAGGTGATAATAGCCCTCCACATTTCGCTGTCTTTTGTAGCTCTCAATATATGTTGTTTTGTCATTTCTCTCAACCCTGCTCTGGCATATATTTGCTTAAACCTATCAAGTATGTCACGCGCTGTTTTCTCATCACCCGCTTTCCCTCTATCCGCCCTGTGAGTGTCAGATTCTCCAAGCTCTTCTTCCTCATTTCGTGTCCCAGAAACTTCAACTGTCTCTTCACTTATGTTAAGCATAAATTTCCTTTTTGTTTCTATTTTCTCCAAAACCTCGTCGCTGCTCACATTTTCGGTACATGGCATTCTCAGCATGTTCTGTAAAACCATATTTCTGTTACTTTGAGTTTCTCCTTCATCTTTGAGGAGATTATCTAGAATTTGCTGCCATATTGAAGAACAGATATCACGTTGTTCACCAAAATCAAATTCACGCGAATGGCTTCGTCAAACTCTTTTAGTTCATAGCCATCTCCGCCACCACCACCCACAGGGGAGGGGATAAAAATGAAATAGGGAGGCTACTGGATTATTATGTCATGTCGTAAACCAACGCTAGACCATTATTCAGTAGGGCAATTGCTGTAGTGAACTTGGAGCTTTAAATCTAACCCGCTGAACAGAGTCGCAACTGCTGCTGCTGCTGCTGTTATCTGTCATGTTTTGTCTGCTGCTGCTTCTTTTCATTTGTCTTTTTTTTCTTTATTAGCGGCTCCCATATTGCATTTATTTTTCATTGTCATCATTCTTCGACTAACCATAGGTTGGTTGAAAATCCATCGGCAATCTTAGCCAACACTACACGAACAAGCATTTCTGTACTCAGATCTCACCTATCCAGCCCTGAGTCTCGGGCTGTTGTGCGCGGATACGTCAGTTTTCTTGTTACAACACTTCCAAAGAGATGCCAAAAGAGCAAAGAGCATCTACGCTCGATAACAATAGCCAGCAAATTGCAGCCTATTCCGCTTAATCTTAAGCGATAATCGTGTGATATCTCCGTGGATATAGGTCAGTGTTGGGTGGCATCTCCAACTGTTGCTTTGGATTTTTCACTGTATGTTGGTATAAGTTTTATTAAGTCGTTTCTCCAAATTAGCAGAGAATATCCAAGTTTTTGAACTATAGAGGAGAACTTGCTTAATCAAAGATAATTTATTTCTCTGCTAGGCCTATGAGGAGATTCTCATAGCCTAACATATGCGCTGATTCTTTCTTCGGTGGATTAAATAAAGGGTTCAGAATTCCTTGTAGTTTACAAATATCGGTATGCAATTGAGGAAGGTCTAGGAGCACAACGGCCGAAACATCGTGATAAAAATAACAAAGATGACGAGAATAGTCCATATATTAATAGTGTAAATAACAATAGCTCTTCATACAAGAAATTGAAACAGAAATTGTAGAATATTGATTTGACAGTTGAACTGTTTAAAACGCAGAATTGTTTTATTTGCATCCTTTTTTTTTTCTTATCGTCATCTTTTTAATATACATTGAATTACTTGCAAAAAAGATAGCAAATAAAACTTGAAATCACCCAGAAGACAGTATTACTCAAATCAGCAGGAAATACTAAGGAGAGTTCTGGTTTATTAAGAATATTCTGTAACTTATCTCTAGTGACAACAACATATGCCTGATCTAAACAAAGTAAGGAGCGCAAATAAGGTATTCATGATTTTGTTTTGTTGCCTTTTGTTTTATCTACGCTCACATTCAAAGATGCTTTTTATAAGCCGACGTTTAGATAAAATTCTGACGATACCGATTACTGATTTCGCGGTTTGATCAATTTACATTCTGGTATTAGTAAACTGTTCGTCCGACATTGTGCGCATTGAATACTGGGATTAGCCGGAACGGATGACTAATCGTCGTCTGCTCTTTGAGTCGAAAGCGAGGAACGAAAACAGAAAGGGAAGGATATTCCGTTCGTTTGCTGGCCAGTTTCTCAAGCTTTTTTCGACTTGGCTCTGTTTCGCATTCAGAAATTTCTACGATTCCCCACGTTTGTTGCAACCGACGCACACCACTCCAGCTTAGTGTCGATCAATGTCTACTTACTTATATAGCTCTGAATACGGTGAAAGTAAGATTAGCTTTGATTAGTTTTTTTCTTTTCTTTCAACCGTTCTATTTATTTACTGCAGAGAGGCTACTCTTCATCTTTTTTTTCTTAAAAAATATATCTATATTCACATTTGCCAGCAAGAAGAGAACTCTTTTTATCTTCCATCAGCATGTCTGATGCTATCCTCGAGGAGAGTGATTCATTTTACATTCTTGGATTAACATTTTGAGTTTGAATTTTGTTTAGCAACATATCAACTTCTGTGGGTTATTTAATGCCAAAAAGGTAGGGCTTTGTTTTAAGGTATTTTTTTTAAATATTCGGTTATAGTGAGAAGGTTGACGAAAGATTTTTTTTATTTTTAGAAAATTGAAACTGTCTTCTAGTTTTGTATTCAAAAATGTATTGCTGGGAATATTTTTTAACTTCAACAATGTATTGTTGGTAATATTTTTCTTTCAAAAATATATATTTTCCTATACAAATCTGTTTTTGTACATTCATAGTATTTTGACCACAGTTGGGGTGGGGGCTAATTATTTGCCCATATTTGTGGCCATAACAGGTGCTACCACTCCAAGTCAGAGTAGACTGGGAACAATAGCGATTAAGAGGTGGTTCCATGTCCCTCAAAACTTACCAATCAAGGACCTTGCTTCCGGATGCAGTTTATTGTCATACCCAGGACGGATTAACATTTTTTGCTGGCATGAAGTGGAAAAATTTTATTGAATCAATTGCTAGGAAAGTTGGTTCCCTGTGTTGTACAGGACAATTTTTCCCTCCATAATCTATCTTACATATCGTCCTTGCTTTGAATACTGTTGCCTCATCTGGTCTGGTATTGCTGTTATTTATTTAGATATTCTAGATAAAATTAAAACAATCTGCAATATTATTAGTCCTGATCTGGCATCGTGCCTTCAGTTTCCCATTGCTTTAATGTATCTTCCCTGTGACTTTTCTATAAATACATTCATGGTATTGATATTTCTAGCAGCTTTTAATAATCTAAGAGAACTCCTGTTTTTTTGTTTTTTTGTCTTTCATCAATATGACTGATGCTAACCCCCAGGAGAGTGATTCATTGTGCCTGATATATAGTTTTGCAGAAGGATGCTGGAAATACTATTGAGTGAGTATTTTAGTAATGACGAAGTTTTAATAAATCATGGAAACAAAAAAGACAATTTTACTTGGAATCAGAAAGATACAGTTGAATTTTTGGGGACACATAATAAGGAAACAGCGAGTAACTTAGCTAACAAGCGTTGCGTCTTAGTGACTTTATTATCTTACTGATGTGGACCGGTGATGGGACCACAAAAGGATAACTCGAAACACGGTGGTATGGTTAAATCATATATTTAGTCAAAAATAGATACAAGAGAAAAGAGTAAATATAAGCTTGGTTTACTAGTAACTGACAGACAGAGAGATAGACTGTGCTGAGCTGAACTGAAGCCACGAGAGTGATTAACTCTCAGTTAATATACTTGTAGGAAGAGTCCATAGTTAATTGGGTAACGCCCCACAACACTTACTTGGGGTGAAATGATAAAAAGTGAATGTAAAATGTAAAAATATAAACATTGCTTCGCCCTACAAAGTGTAAGAACCTTTATCACCTAATCCTGAAGGAACAACGCACACAAAAGAAACGATATTCGCTTATAAATAAGGCAAGGGTTCATTTGACTGCAGGAAAATCTTCTACCTGCTCAGTCGGAAATCGAAAGAGACATGATCACCCAAGCGTGTATCACCTATCCCAGTTAACCGATTAAAAATAAGAACTTTTTTTTGACATTCTAAAACACGTAATGTATATAATGTATATATACTTGTATTGATTAGGTTGCATAGTCGTGGGGTGATAGTGAGGACAAGCTTAGGTTCTCTATAAAATACTACAGTGGTAAATAGACTTTGACAATTAGCTTCAATCTGGAGAATGGGCACCGGCGGACAACTTGCACCTCATAGACAGCTACTTCCGGTAGATGGAGCTGGACAGCACAGTAAAGCCGGCCATCTAGGGGAAGGAAACGCCTGATTTTAGATCTCCGCTGCCTAATATGTGAACTAGTCAACGGGGATGTCAAATCTAAGTTCAGAAATTTAACTTTGTAGCATAATAACATAAAATAGAAAATCTGATACAGAAACCAGAAAGAACATCAAACGATGCTTTCTAGAAATTAAATAAACTTTCAAGAGTTCTTCTATTTGTTGATATACGGGTGGTGTAGTGCAGTATTACAAAGTGTAATACGCGTACGTGCACCGGTGAACGAGCCGTAGTCTACCAGCACGCAGGTAATTTCCAGGAAGCAAAGAAATAAATTAATAATACGACGAATGTTCAAATAATATTTTCTCGGACCGTTATTATATAAAGTCAGTTAAGTGCAATACGTGATACACGCTTTGGGCGATCATGTCTCGAAAGAGACATGACTGACTGGGTAGAAGATTATCCCACAGTAGGTTACCATTGCTTTCTTCGGTAGACTGGTTACCAACCAAGGCTATAGAACCCAATCTGTTCTATTATTTAACCCATAGCTGGAGGGAAGAGACGGATTAATACCTTTCCCAAGGGTATTTGTGAGTAAGTGAAAGCGAGAAATTCAACTGGAATAATTATATGGCACAAATATGGTACCTGTCCTTGCCACACTAGGAAGCATTGTTACGTCAATGACAACAGGAATTAGGATGAATAAGACAGCATGCCCTTCTGTTTAGTACAGATAGTCTCAAAATGACCTTAAAATAGAACATATATTTTTTAAAATATGAGGTAAACAGCGCCCATCTCCGAACTACCACCATGAATTGAAAAGCTCTGCTCATCGGTCCCTCGCAATTTGGAAAAAAAAACTGCTGGTACACCACATGAGAAGCATTGGTGTAGTGGATAGCATCTAGGGATGAGTAGTCGGTGCGTGGTATTTACTTACGTGCAAATAACGTTTGGGTAAGGTAGTAGTCAATCTCTATGGGTATCAGATTAAATAACTTCCCAAAAATGAATCTACTTGTAGAAGATTACAAGGTTTCATTTGATTTTTTGTTAAATAAAATCCTGTTACATTCGGAAGATGCTGCTATTTCCATCTTGTAATGATATCAGTGTCAGCCGATATCTTGTTAAATGAAAAACAGCTAACCTGTCACAGAAATAGTTCCTGATATTTATTTGCCCGATGATTATCAGCTAACTGAAGTGGATTTTACAAGTATTATGACAAACGGCACAGACGAAATGGGTCACTAAAAGAAGATGCAATTAGTTTTTAAATAAAAATGACGAGATAAAAGAACAATTTTTTCTATAAGATAGTGGCCACTACTAGTAAAAGACACCGAGGAACTCACGGAAAGTGATTTGTGGACTTCACAAGTATTATGACAAGCGGGCCGGACAAAGAGGGTCACTGAATGAAGATGAAGTTACGTTTTTAAATAAAGATTACAAAACAAAGAAAAATGTCTCTATAAGTCAGTGCTCACTGCCAGTAAAAGACACTGAGAGACCGAGGAACTCGTGGAAAGTGAGGAGAGAATATCTCGCGGCGACGCGAAATTGAAAACCTCACCTACGCTTCATCTATCTCACTCATCTATAGCAGTAAGTTATAACCAGAAAATAAAAATTGCTTACTGCTATGAAAGTCTCATGGTTTTATTTCATGAGTGAAGCTCTGGTTAAAGAATTATTTTTGAAACCACAAGCGTTTGATTGGAAGAAGATTTTTGTTTTTAATCATATCACCCCAAGCAAGGCGGTAACGCCACTGATGTGCAGGGGGCTATACACTCTGAGATCGTACCTGGTGTCTGCTTTAGCTGCAACGCTACAAGAACAAGCAAAATTGAAATTGAAAACAATGGTAAGATAAGAACAAGTAAAGATAATAGCTTTAAGATTGTCACAAAGAGAAATTCGAGGAAAAAAATAAGAATGAAATATCAACAAGGAAGTTTTTCAAGAAGCTTTTGAAAAAGATGATGAATATTAAAAACATTAGCTAAAGACATGCTATTAACCGAATTGCCAAATTTAAGTAACTTGTAAATTGGGAAAGAAGTATCAGTCAGTTAAGTTTTGTACATTTGAGTGACATGCCACTTTCGAGACATGGCTGACGAAACAAAAGATTTTCCCGCAGTAGGTTGCTATTACTTTCTGCAGTAGAATGTTTGCCAACCAAGGGTGTAGAGCCCAATTTTTCCTGATATTTAATCGGGAAAAGAATTTTCCTACTGTCACAATTTTGTGTCATGGTTTTATTACGTCGGTAATGGGCTCGCTAAAAATATATTTTCTGTGCATTAAGCCAAGAGTGTCCGACTGGAAGAAGGTGCACCCTAAGAACGAACTTGTTATTTGCTTAGAGCTGCAATTCTACAATAAAAAGCAACTTACAATTTCGTCTCATGGTTTTATTTCGTCGGTAACGGTCTGGCCAGACAGTTATTTTCCGTGTCTTAAGCCACGAGTGTCCGACTGGAAGAAGGTGCACCTTGAAAACTAATCTGGCGTCTTCTCTGAGCTGCAATACTACAATCACCTAATATAAAGACAATTTGAGAAACTTGTTTAAGCATATAAAATTATAAAAAAAATGTTGTGTAATAGATAATAAAACATAAACTATATTCTAAATGACACTTGAAAACATTTTACATATTTAAGATGATATTATCACCGAAAATCTAAAAACTTTATTTGGCTTTAAATTACCTGCAAAAGGGTTGATAAATCGTAAGAAAAAGCAAATCTATAAATCTTCTCTTTAATTCTTTTAACCGAAACAAGGGAAAATGCTACTATGTTGCAGTGGGTTACATAGAGTGAAAGAAGAGAAGACGTTAGTGATAAGAAGGGAGGAAAAGGATTCAGGAAAAGAAAAGCTGTCGATTGGCGTCGCGTTTAAATTTTTGAAGATTGTAAGTGGCAGAAGGGAGTTCCGCAGGTGATAATTGCGAGAAAAGAAACTGTTGTTCACCAGAAGTATCGCTTGTATCTTGCGAATTGTGATGACCTAATGGATTATGTTCTAAAGCTTCATAGCCTGAATTATTCCTTACCCTCCATATTCACTTGGTATCTCTCTTACTGACCATCACTTAATTAAGCATTTTAAGTTTTTCATACGCAATAAAACATTATCCAATAAGGAAGAAGTAATCGAAGCATTCAAACAGTTTATCTTATCGAAGGATGAGAATTTAAAAAAAAAAGATCAAAAATTTAGAAGTACGTTTTAGAGCAGTTATTCATCAACATGGTGCCTATTTCAACAAAATAAATTAGTTATTAAACATTTCAGAAACGTTATATTAATTTCCTTTAAAGTGCGTCATTTCATGTGTGACAATCTCTTTTTCTCGCATTTGTAATCTACCACAGTAGCACGTACATTTTTTTTTATAATTATTTCATCCCAAGCAAGGCAGGGCCGCCATTGGTGTCCAGGGGTTTACAGGAATACGAATAGATCGGCTTACACACGCACAACTGAAAAGATACGCAAATATACATCTATATTCTAAAATTCCGAAAAAGTAAAAGAAAAAAAAGGTGGGGGATTTATTAATATCAAGAATAAGAAAGATAGGAATAATCAGGAAAAGATTTGTGAAAGCGGCATCCACTTTCGATTGTCTACCATTGTTTTGATGTTTGCGAGGCGCCGACATGTGAATTGATGCCACCAGGTCATCCGTAAAGCCACCAAATTCCTCGGCTTCTGAATTCACCGCCAAATGAACAGAGCCCAGAAACGCGCTGCAAAAGAAACAAATGAGCCAGTGGGCGCGGTAGTGACGTAAGCACATTAGAATTGGACTATTTCTGATAGTGACAGACCATCGTCTTTCGATAACCGCAACAATTCGTGGTATGTGTCGTCAGAAGAAAGTGAAGCTAATTAATTAGCATTAGTGATAACTTATTGAGCTTCTCAACAAATAAACACATATTACTTGGCTGAATCGGAGTAAAAAAAATGAATATTGTATTAACGTTTATTAAAAATAATTTCTTCAGGTTCAAGTCCTACTATTGACTCTCTATTTTGTTGGGGTTAAGAGATGGACTCGCACCTTTCCCATGTGTATTTGCGGGTTACTAAACGTAACGAACTCGACTGAAATATCGAACTTGTTTGTTGGATTTCTCATTTCGTGCCGCTATACATTACACCACCAGTACACCCTTTTAACGTTGACGGTGGCAGACGACATTGGGTTATAATGCAATAAATATTTAAAGGAAACCATATTTTTTCCTATTGTTTTAAAGGTGTTTAACGTATCTGTATTAAAAGAAAAAATAAATATCTGGCTAATTAAAATACTTTGCAAACATTAAAATTTGATTTTTGTTTAACGGCATATCAACCTCTGTGGGGTATTTAATGCCAAAAAGGTTGAGTGTTAAGGGTTTTGGGGTTTTCTTAATCGTTATAGTACGAAGGTTGATTTAGTCAGATTTTAATGAACATTTTTTGTTTTTATTTTTTTTATTTTAGAAAACTGAAAATTTCTTCTAGTTTTGTATTCAAAAATGTTTTGCTGAAAATAATTTTTTTCCTTTAAAAATGTGTTATGGTAATAATTTTTACTTCAGAAACGTATATTTTTCTATAAAAGTATATTTTTATGTATATAGTTTTATAAAAGTGTATTTTTACACTTTCATATCGCTTTGACCACAATTTGGGAGGGTTAACTATTTGCCCATAGCTGGGACCCTAACAGGTGCTACCACTACGGGTCAGGGTGGACCTGGGAGCAACAGAAATTAAGAGATGGTTCCATGCTCCTCACAACCTCCCAATCAGAGGCCTTGCTGCCGGATGCAGTTTATCGTCATGCCCAAGACCATAAACATTAAACAACTCAAAAAGTTGTAAAGGAAAGCTAGAAAAAAGGAGTATAAGACGACAGAATATATGATTGTCAGCACAAAGATGAGCCAAACATTGACATAAAAAACTTAAAATTAAAAAATTAAAAAATACGAAGGCGCGTTGGGTTTAGCAAAAGCTAAGTAAAGTATTAAGAAACAAGGAAATTTTGATCGAAACAGAGAAAACATTGCTAAATTGCTGTGCATATATTAATCCTCTATCTTTACACCAAATGACTTTCGTTTTTACGAATTCAAACGTGTTACTTCTCGTCGTTTTACAGCTTACATTTTTCAGTTAAAATGGCAAAATGTAAGCATAAGTTCGAATTTAATAGTTTCTTCTCTCGCGCTCTTTGCTCATGGTACTCTCTTCCTGCTTTTTCATTTTAAATGCAATATCAATCATTATCTTCTATCTTCTTAATTCCTGTCATTTATTATTGTTTATTTCTAATAAGATTTTCCTTTTCATAATCTTTCATATTCATTAATTTGTTGCTTCTTAGTGGCTTTATTGTCTTGTTTGGGGTAAACTTATTTAAAATATATAAGACCATATGACTATATATATATATATATATATATATATATATATATATATATATATTGTAACTTTTTAATTACTATGGTTTATGAAAGCAATATATCACTACACAAAAATTTTCATGTTTCAGAACAATGCTGTTTTTCTTCAGGTGATATTTTAAGATAAATGGCGAAAATTATTTATCTAGAAAATGTAAGATGAATTCTTATAATTCTTATTATTCTTATATAAAATGAATTCTTATTCTTATAGTTGGAGAATATGCTTGTAGATGTGTCAATATTGTTCAATAAAAAATGAGAATTAGTTTAAACTATGAAAGTGAAAATTTAGGTCGCGAAATAAAATAGAGTAGGCTGACGTCAAAGCATTATACTTATTCATTTTGTCAGATACGAAGGCTGTCAGAAGATATGCAGAAGTATGTTTATATGGACGTTTTGGTCTTATTTTGGTGTGCGGAACCCGCACCCAAAGTTTATAAAGTATATATATAAGGTTGCGTCACTGTGTCGGGCCAGGATGCTTTTTCCTCCTGAATTGATCTTGCATATATACAAATCAACCATCCGTCCGTGCATGGAATACTGCTGTCATATATGGCCCTCGCACCCGCTGTTCATCTCAGTGTTCTTGACAGGCTCCAAAGGAGAATCAGTAATGTGATAGTTACCGACTTGGCTACTCGACTCCAGCCACTTTCTCACCGACGGGATGTGGCTTTCCTCTATCTGTTCTACAAATATTTCCATGGCTTCTGCTCCAAAGAACTTAAGTCACTCGTGCCTCTGCCGCAAGTGTTTACTAGTGCAACCAGCCTGCAAACTGGGTCCCACCCATTCACAGTTAGATCAACCAAATTCAGACGATAATTCTACTCCAGTTTATTTTCTCGCACTTCCCGCCTGTGGAACTCGCTTCCTTATTCTTGCTTTCCTGACGGCTACAACCTCCAGGAATTTAAATGCAATGTGAATAGCCATCTCTTAACCATTTGACTCTAGTTCCTTCTACATCTCCCTGTATATCTTTCCTTTCTCCTGTATTCCCATCCTTCTCTTGCTCCTTTCTAACTGGTTCGTCTTTCTCTTTACTCTCCTCTTATCTATTCTTTTCAATTTTATGTAGTCCCCTACACATCAGTGGCATTACCGCCTTGCATGAGGTGATACGATGGAATATATATATTGTTGTGACCTTATGCTTTGATGCTTCTGATAACAATCTACATTAACTTCCGAGTTCGAATTCCAGTTGAATCCATTGTATTCACTTACGCGCAAATACCCTTGGGAAAGGTATTAATCCGTCTCTTCCTTCCAGTTATGGGTTAAATAGCAGGACAGATTGGGTTCTATAGCCTTGGTCGGCAACCAGTCTACCGCAGAAAGCAATGGCAACCTACTGCGGGATAATCTTCTGCCCAGTCAGTCATGTCTCTTTCGAGACATGATCGCCCAAGCGTGTATCACGTATGGCACTTAACTGACTGACTATTTATTTGCATGAGGGATCATGAGAAATATTTCTGTTCTCATAATTCATTTCTTGCTGAATTGCATTTATTAAATAAATAAACTTTCTGGTCATGCAGATTTAATACGACAAACCCATATTTTACTAAAAAAAAAGCTTGTAAAGGTATTTTTGATACACCTTGTATAAATACAGCATTTATAAACGTCTACAAGCATCAAGAAAGTCTTTGATGCATCTGGTAACAATCAACAATAACTTTTCATTTTATGAGTAATGCCTACTTATCTATTTGCATGAGGCACCACGGGAAATATTTTGGCACTCATAATCCATTTCTTGTTGAATTGTATTTATTAAATAAATAAACTTTGATTTTGCCGATTTAATACAACAAACGCATATTTTACTCCCAAAGTTTGTAAAGGTATTTTAGATACACCCTGTATATCTACAGCATTTATAAGCGTCTACAAGCTTCAAGAAAGTCTTTGATGCTTCTGATACCAACCTACAATAACTTTGCATTTTATGAGTAATGTCTATTTATTTATTTGCATGAGGCATCATGGGAAATATTTCTGCTCTCATAATCCATTTCTTGTTGAATTGTATTTATTAAATAAATAAACTTTCTGGTCATGCAGATTTCATACGACAAGCGCATATTTTACTCCCAAAACACAAGACAGATGTGACGATGGCAGCCCGAATGACTAATTTTCCTAACTTTCATCTCAACCGTATATTTGCACTAAATGACCTTGTTATATACTGCATGTATCAGATGTCTCTTACGCACTAGTCATAGCTATAGCACTGTCGTTAGTCTTTAGAATACGGTCATTCGCCCAGAGTACAAAAGAAAGCACCAAACTTAACAAAACAGCATGGAAACTTACGCATTTCAGAAAATATTTTCCCGTGAATCTATAGGATACAAATCTTATATCATCTAACAATTATGTCAAACGAAAAAAGTAAAATTGCACACCCGCAAAATCGGATCAAAATGACTAAAAACATTTCAGAAAAAAAACAGACAAATTTTACAAGTCTGTGAAATTAAGATTCTGGATTTTGATTGGATAGGAAATAGCAAATTAATCTATGATTCCGATTAATTTTTCTTAACGCCTATAAAATGCGTATGCTGTCCAATCCAGTCAAATGACTAGATTTCCCTACTCAACCACGTTTCTTGACCGGTCACAGACGCCGACCCAGTCATGCCTCGTCGACATACATTCATTCTTCCTCCTTCCAATTGTCCTTTCTTCGTCTTCACTCACATGCCGCCAAAGAAACAACAACAACTAGATCTTCAACTGACTCCTAAAAACTAACGTCCGATAAGTACAATCTCCTTTATTGCTTAACTTTCCTTTGCGCTCTCTTGCCGGCTAAAATAGGGAAAGAAACACAGACATTATTAGTAGTCTGATTAATCTTTTTACATACATGCATACTGCTACTATCAACCATAAGCTAGATTTCATTTAACTCCCTACTACTATTTTTCTGGAACATTTAACTACGGACATTTGTTTCTTTGAACAATATCTTCTTACAAATTTTTGATTCAGTTCTGTTAATAAAATTCAACTTATTTTACAAACAAAACACTTTTATTTTTCCAACCATTCATACAACCTTTTGATATTTTAAATTGTAGGGATTTCGTTTGTGTTTAGCACAAGGTCAATTTGATAAACATAGCCGAGGCCCCTACAAATCCACTTAACACTTTTGAGTTCTTTGTGGTCGGTGCAGGACAACTCAACAGCGCCAAGTCAAAACCGCTGTCAATTCAACACCAAGATAACTCAGGACTGAGGCAAAACATTTTTATAATCAAATAAAAGTTATTTATTAAGGATTAAAGCCTTAATTAGATAATATTTATACTTTATTACAAAACTAAATTTATTTGCAATTTACTTTATTAGAAATAAAAACTCTTTGGAGAAACTAGTTTGATTTCCCGTTGAATTCGTTACACGCAAATACCCTTAGAAAAAGCATTAATCTGTCTATTCTCCCCTCAGCTATGGGTTAAATAGCAGGACAGATTGTATACTATAAACTTAGTTGGCAACCAATCCACCGCAGGAAGCAATGGCAACCTACTGCAGGACAATCTTCTGTCCAGTCAGTCTTGTCTCTTTCGAGACATCATCGCCTAACCGTGTATCACGTTTCAAATACTTTATTTGAAGAAAAATATGCACGGAATATCCTTACCTGGTGCTATCACCTCGGCCAGGTCGTCCGCCTATGCTGATAACGTTTCGGTTATTGTGTCAAGCAGAGTTGAGAGCGATGAAATCAACAAAGAGATTAGAAAGTACGAGGCGGTGACAGGGGCCGAGATCAACCGAGATAAGTCTGTTGGCTTGCAGTTGGACGCGTGGAAGGAAGTTTCTCTTCCCGAGCCTTTACTTTGGACCGACTCGGTTGGTCAAGATACTCGGCGTTTGGTTCGGTCCCGATCTTTTGATTGAAATGAATTAGTCTGAGGTGCAGAAGAAGGTCCAGGCTACCGTTCGTCTGTGGTTCCGAAAAAGATTTCCTTAAAGAGATAGCAGATGTATGTGTTTCGCATATCTACCCAATTATCCGTTTCCAGTTGTCCTATCGTCCTATCCTGTATGCAATACTAAATACAAATGTGCTCGCAGGCTGATGGGAACGGTGAATTGTGGAAGGAAAACGCCAGTAAGAACTTCTCGTCCCAGAGAAGTGTGCACTCGTGCGAGGAGGAAGCTTATCGTTTACCTCGAGACGAGTGACCCTTCTATGGTAAATATCGGTTAGCTCTCAAGTTTCTCTTAAGGGAGACAGATGGGCTCCCTGACATCCCGGAGTTGTTTTGTTAGGTATTATATCAGGTGTTAGTGAGGGGCTCCATACAAAATGATCTGATTGGTGAGCTCGGTTTAATAAAACAGGAGGCGCCTGGATTAAAATTCGTCACTAACGATGAGGTATGACTCTCCTAGTTAGTAATGCGAAAGGCCCTCTGGGTCGGGAAAAAAATTTTCTTCAGCGAACTTGGGAGAATTCGACAAGTAAACAGAACAATTATTTATGTCTAATCTACGTACCTCCAAAGAATTTCTAAAAAAGAGCATGGCATGATAAAAAAGAACACAAACTTGATAAAAACAAAGTTTTACTGTCAAAATCTTTATTAAGGAGAAAGACCAAAATATTTTATTGTTACTTTTTAATTTTTTAATCTTTTCTATCATGTTCGAAATTTTAGTTAAAAATATTGTTTTTCTTGGGCGAAAGATTACTATTGAAAATTTAGCATCTTTTTTTTTTTTTTTGAATAAAAAACATTATTTTAAAAATTCTTGTGAAAATCAAATAATTGTCGGATTTTAATGAAAGTTTCAAGAATTATTCACAGATGAATTAGATTATTTGTTTAATATGTTGTTTTGTTTTTCTTGGAACGGATATATATATATATATATATATATATATATATATACCTCCACTTATAAATTTTAGCAAATTTCGAGAAATTAAAATTTCAAGGTCTTCGTAATTATATTAATTAAAAGCAAGACTCCTTGAAGAATTTGAATCATAAATTCTTTTTCAAACTGAAACACCATTTAATGAAAATTAACAAACCATTATAAAATACTTATAGTTTTTTAAGTATAATTTTTACAAGAATTAGGTATGCGATTCAAGCGTTTACCATGAGGTTTTATTTAAAATTCAATATAGGCACCATATTTTTCTACCAGCTTCTCGAGCCGCCGAAGAATTGGGTCAACTTGTTTCACCAGAAACTCTTGTGTTATGGAAGACATAAGTTCTTGTATTCCTCCTTTAAGTTATTCTTAATTCTTGGTTTGGTATAGTAGACTTTCTTTCTTAACCAACCCGCAAAGAAAAAAGCCAGTGTTAAAATCAGGATTCATGGATGGCCATCCGTACATAAGTTACTTTTCAATCACCCTGTATACATAAACTGGGTTATTGAAAAGTAACTCCCTATTTTATGTTTGATGGACGCTCCCATTTAACTATAAGTTTTATAAGATGGGAGAGGCCATCAAACATAAAAAAGAAAGCTACTTTTCAATCACCCTGTGTATTATAAAAAGGGATTCGAATCTCTACTCGTCACATACTGTCTGGGTGTGACTTTCTATACACGGTGCCTATGTCTCGGTTGGTGTGATTAGTTACATGTGCTTGTGCTATTTATTTACACGCAAGTACACGCAGATACAAACACAAGTTATTGAAATAAATATTGTAAATATTAGCCGTACAATTGCTTACACTAGTCTGAAGAATAAAATAATAAAGTTGGGGTAAATAAATAAATAAACAAGAGCAGTCGAAGACCGCAAACCAAGACAAAATCAACAATCAGCATAGTATTTTAAATATTGAAATGATTTAGATTTGAAATTTGATCATCTTGTCTTCGGCACAATAAAGGCGACCAAAACTAGTAACAATACTATCTAATGTCTTGGGGCACTCCGACGTGGTGTAATGGTTAGCAAGCTTGTCTCACTCGAAACTAATACAACTGAGTAGTGAGTTCGATTCTCACTGCGTACCCCTTGTGCCACATCTAAGCGGCGCTTAGAAAATCAACTATCTAATGTCTTGGTCAGATCACGACTGTTATATATATATATATATATTTTTTTTTTTTTTTTTTTTTTAATCATATCACCCCGAGCAAGGCAGTAACGCCACTGATGCGCAGGGGGCTACGTAAGGGTAAAAAGAATGGAAAAGAGAAAGCCGAAAACCGCATCCTAAACAGGAAACAAGGGATGAGCCTCTTCACCTGTTCAATAGATGTGGGTGGAGTGTGAACCGGGCGATAGTTTAGTCTATCTACTCCAATTGAAAAAAAAAATAAAATAATAAAGGAAAAGAGTGAAAAGATTGGAAAAGAGAAAACCGGAAACCGCATCCTAAACAGGAAACAAGGGATGAGCCTCTTCACCTGTTCAATAGATGTGGGTGGAGTGTGAACCGGGCGATAGTTTAGTCTATCTACTCCAATTGAAAAAAAAAATAAAATAATAAAGGAAAAGAGTGAAAAGATTGGAAAAGAGAAAACCGGAAACCGCATCCTAAACAGGAAACAAGGGATGAGCCTCTTCACCTGTTCAATAGATGTGGGTGGAGTGTGAACCGGGCGATAGTTTAGTCTATCTACTCCAATTGAAAAAAAAATAAAATAATAAAGGAAAAGAGTGAAAAGATTGGAAAAGAGAAAACCGGAAACCGCATCCTAAACAGTAAACAAGGGATGAGCCTCTTCACCTGTTCAATAGATGTGGGTGGAGTGTGAACCGGGCGATAGTTTAGTCTATCTACTCCAATTGAAAAAAAAAAATAAAATAATAAAGGAAAAGAGTGAAAAGATTGGAAAAGAGAAAACCGGAAACCGCATCCTAAACAGGAAACAAGGGATGAGCCTCTTCACCTGTTCAATAGATGTGGGTGGAGTGTGAACCGGGCGATAGTTTAGTCTATCTACTCCAATTGAAAAAAAAAAATAAAATAATAAAGGAAAAGAGTGAAAAGATTGGAAAAGAGAAAACCGGAAACCGCATCCTAAACAGGAAACAAGGGATGAGCCTCTTCACCTGTTCAATAGATGTGGGTGGAGTGTGAACCGGGCGATAGTTTAATCTATCTACTCCAATTAGTTTAATCTATCTACTCGGGAACCCCTTCCTAAACTAGAAACAAGGCGATCAACTCTACTCCTGTCCAAAAGAAGGGGGTGGAGTGTGAGACCTGGCGATAGAAGGTACTATCTACTCCAATTAAAAAAAATAAATATGTGACTGAAGTTAATGAAGTTTTAACTTAGTATAAGTCAAACCTAAATTTCATAATTAAGAACAATTTACACAAAAATTAGGCAGAAAAGATATATATATATATATGCATCGCTCATTCAATAATGAATTAGAGCACTCTGGCTATTGGGCGGGTATAATGATAATATACGCGCTAAAAAGTCTGCCTTCTTCTACCGAGCGCCCATAGCCCAGAGGTAGAATCGCCGACTGACGCCAATTCTGTCGGATTTCAATCCTGGGTTAAAAGCAATCGGAGTCTAACCGTACTGATGAGCTGTGATACAGCGAAACAGATCTGTCTGAGGATGACTATATATATATATATATATATATATATATATATATATATATATATGTTGGATTTCTCTTGGGGTTTGTTGTATAAATGCTCTTTATTCATACTGAAGCGAAACTCACAATATTAGTAACTAATTAGTAAAATGCGTATCACTAAATCATTATTATCTAAAAAAAATAAAAATAAAAATAAAAACAATCTTACAATATAAGTGTTTTCTGGCTTTAAATAACTAGCAAACATTTGATAAACCGTAAAAAATAGATGAGTCAATGAAATACTGATAAGCTACACAGGTATGTATTTTAGATTTAGTTACATTCTCCGGAATATAAATGTATAGAAACTACGGTGGCCAAAAAGTGGGGAATCATTTTATATATTGCTTGTAATATAGAATTGTTCTCTCACTTTATATTTACATTATAATTTCTTGATTGTTCACCAAATCATGATTAATAAATTCACATCCTCTTGCCCTCTCCACCAGCTACAGGTTAATTAGTAAGACTTGTATCACTAAACCACTATTAACACAAAAAATTCTTACAATCTAAAACATTTTCTGGTTTTAAATAACCAGCAAAGGTTTGATAAGCCGTAGAAAAGGACTCAACCAACCATTAAAATCTCATTCAGTAACACTCTATATTGAGTGACTCTTGGGCCTCTTATTGGGTGATTCGAGTAAATTTAAAACAGATTGGTTAAAAATCGTATGAACTTCAACCGCGTGAATTTATGATATCAGTAATAGCAGAATATGGATTTATTGCGAACACTCCTATCATTTTATTTTCTTTTTAATTGTTTCATGAAAAGTTGATGGATCGATGCAAAATGACAAACTATTTGGAAACAAATGAACACATAAGTGCTAGAGAAAATCATAGTGTCAAAATTGCAATATGAGATCCGGTAAAAAATACTAGAGAAAAATCATTAAAATCAAAAATTGCAATATGAACTCTGGTAAAAATACTAGGAAAAATCCATTAACATCAAAAAATACTAGAGAAAACCATTAACATAAAAAATAGCAATATGAACTCTGGTAAAAAATGGTAACTGAACATTAGGTTTATAAGTCACAGAAATTCAGTTGTTTTTATCCTTAAGGACATATGGCCCAGTGGCTATAGACGTTGGTTATTTCCAGTGATTTAACCCAAAGAGTTGTAAGTTTGTAATAGGAACGGTCAGCCATGTCCGGTAGAAGGCCAATTCACAAACACAGCCGACACTCCCCACAACTTAGTGATTATCAGAAGGTCATCTGAAGGTGGAAGTTTTCCTCTTGGAATGTGGAAGAATAAAAGTATTTCGTTTGTAGGTTTAAAGTAAATTTTATTAACTAAACAGAATAATATCAATTTGTAAAAGTTAAGTGTTCAAAGAGAAAATGTACATATGTAGTTAATCAATTTGTAAAAGTTAAATTTTCAAAGAGAAATGGTAGTAAAGAGTAAAGCGTAAAT
This sequence comes from Ascarosepion bandense, assembly GCA_037127315.1. Classification (NCBI taxonomy): domain Eukaryota; kingdom Metazoa; phylum Mollusca; class Cephalopoda; order Sepiida; family Sepiidae; genus Ascarosepion; species Ascarosepion bandense. The sequence continues at coordinate 4,781,593 of JBBBDQ010000275.1, forward strand.
GGATTAAGAGCTTGTAGTCATAAGTAGCAGAATGTGTGTATGTAGAAAGATTAATAGGTTACTAATAAAGTCTGTGTTCCTTTCCTTTTTATGACCGGCGAGAAAATGAAAAGGAAGGTGAAACAATGAAGAAAATTGTACTTATCGGACGTTAGTTTTTAGGAGGCAATTGAAGTATCTTGTTGTTGTTGTCGTTTTCTTCTTTGTTGACTGCGAAAATGTTGAGAATAGAGAAGAGGTAAAGGAAAATAGCACGAATGAAGAAGAAGAACGAAAGAGTGTCGGGACCTTATGTCCTGGTCAGTGTTTGAAGTTTTTGTCACATGTTGCTTGTGTATGATATCGCTGCTTCCATCTCACTGACTGATTCTGATTTTGTACTTTTATAGCCATTTAGTTTTTTCACACTGGATTGATAACTTTTCTCTCAGTTTTTCAGATCACTTCCTTCCATTGGTTAGAAAATTAATTTAACATCTGATCACGAAATCAGACTTCGTCTTTTATTTCATTATGGGGCCAATCCTTTTCTTGTTTGTAAAAATTAGAATTTCACACGTAATTGTGAATTTTTGTAAAAGTGAAGAAGAGAAGAGAGTTACTTTTAATTTTTAATTCCCTATCCACCACAAGTTCAATACTACAGGCTATAGCAGTGGTGAACAAGTGAGTCCGGTTAGAGGGAGATAATTCTGGGAATGAGAATAATATACCCCATTGATCGTAATAAAGGATTCAGTTCGAAATTCCTAGCACGAAACGTCGTACAAACGGCAACAACGATGAGGGCAATGGTCCGAGAAAGTGCTGCCTCATCTCGGAAATATAGGCAAATACTGAACACAGAAAATTTGTAATTTGTAATTTGAGCGTGTGGTGTAGTGGATGTTTGAGATATAGACGGAGATCGGCGTCAGTTGAAGCGAGTAAAGGTCGGGGTAATGCGAAGTGAAAAACAAACTCTCCATCAGCAACGGCTGAGATTTATTAAATGAGTGACATTATAAATCCATCAATCTATAAAGATAAGTAAATAGATATATGTCGGGTTAAAATAAATAAGCAGAATAAAATAAAAACAGTGGCAAAAACAAAGATTACTAGACGAAAGGTTAGCTGCTTGGATTTTGGATGGCTTGCTGGTTGATCAACAGAGATCGATAAACAAATAAAGATACATACAGTCCATTCGAAGTTATTGTAAGGATACAAACGGCGAAAGCCTCCATTTCGTTGAGATAGCCATGAGGGTCACGTGAAGGCGAATAACGTCAGGAGATAAAGTGACGATGGGACTTGCGATGTAGATTACAGAGAAGGACCTCCCTAACCCACTTACAGAAAAAATACATATCCTAAAGAGAAACCGCAATGACTTGTTTTCTTATTGATAAATATTACTAGTAAGGTTCCCCTACTTTTTTGCATATATGTTATAAATTCTCTGTGTGGGACACGCGTATATGTGTATATATGTAAATTTGTGTACGACTTAGCATTATAAAACTGTGTGAGAACTAAGCTTGTTTATCATTCTATTTCTTTTTATCTATTCAGTTACGCCCGTGAAGTACGGTGTTATTATATCAAAGATATAATGATGCCCATAATGGCGGGGGAACTCAAATGTGAGAATGAATCTTTCTTTTATAGCAACTTCTTGTTATATATATATATTTTTTTTTAATCATTTCACCCCGAGCAAGGCAGAAACGCCACTGATGTGCAGGGGGTTACATAAATGTAAAAAGATTAATTAGAAAAGAGTGAGGAGTACAAGCTAGTTAGAAAGGAACAATAGAAAGCTGAGAAAGCAGGTGCGATGACAGATACATAGGTGGAGAGAAAGTGAAGGTTATACAGGGGAGGGGAGAGAGCTAGAGTCCAGTGGTTAGTAGATGAGTATTAACTTTGCATTTAAATTTCTGGAGGTTGTAGCCGTCAGGAAAGCAAGAATACGGGAGTGAGTTCCACAGGCGGGAAGTGCGAGAGAGAAAGCTGCAGGAGTAGAATTGTCGTCTGCATTTGGCTAACCTGACTGTGAATGGGTGGAACCCAGTTGCCAGTCTGGTTGCACGGGTAAACACCTGTTGAGGAGGCATCAGTGACTTAAGCTCATCCGAGCAGAAGCCATGAAAGTATTTATAGAAGAGACAGAGGGAGGCCACATTTCGACGATGGGGAAGTGGCTGCAGTCGAGTCGCCAGATCAGTACCTATCACATTACAGACTCTCCTTTGGAGCTTGTCAAGAACACTGAGGAGAACGGCAGGGGCACCTGACCATAAATGGCAGCAGTACTCCATGCACGGACGGTATTATTATACAAATCACACTTACCTGAATAACTCGAATTTGATTTGAATATTTTTTATCAAATTTTTAACATGACATCAAGACAAAGCTTGACCTAAATTTTCATATATTTTCGACGGATGTTATTAAAGTTATTGAATTTATTATAAAAACTGCATCCTGAATTTATTATGCATATTATACTAATATGAGTTTTAAGCCCATGAAATCTATTTAAAATAAAAAACAACTATCTTTTTTTTCTATAATATACGTTGAAACACAGAAAGGATCTAACAAATGATGGAAAACAGAAAATAGCAAAGTTATTGAGTGAGGGAATGTCCACATTTGAGATATCACATGAGTTCTGCAGAGATTATCAAACGTGAAAGAGGGCTCTTGAAAATATAACTAATTTGAGAACTAGAAACACTTTAAGAACTTGTCCCCTCGAGGAGAATTTAAACTAAAGCTAGTCATAAAGACAACAACCACTTTTGACAAATGCTCATATCTTTGAACAGACTGGAATAAAGAAAGTCAAGAAGCTCAAAAGATGTCAAGAAATCTCCTTGCCAAGCTCCTCTCAGTAAAGCAGATATTTGAAAGGCTATCTGAAAGTATTTGTCCATATTTCTGGGACGAAGTGTTTTATGTAATTTTATGTAATTATTTACATTTACATTATTCAGACTGTTGTCTTCATCTTTATTACCACATTCACAACGTTTCGGCCATTGTACGCTCCGAACTTCTTCAGGATCTGTCTATATTTCTGAGTTGAAAAACTGGAATCAATAACACCGTTTACATTGTTCAGACTGTTGTCTTCATCTTTATTGCCAAATTCATGATGTTTTGGCCATAGTAAACTCCGACCTTCTTCAGGATCTGTCTATATTTCTGAGTTGAAGAGCTGTAATTACTAACATTATTTATATTGTTCAGACTGTTGTCCTCATCTTTATTGCCACATTCACAATATTTTGAGAATTGTACACTCCAACCTTCCTCAAGATCTGTCTATATTTCGAGTTGAAGTATTGTAATTACTAACACTATTTATATTGTTCAGACTGTTGTCTTCATCTTTATTGCCACATTCACAACGTTTCGGCCATTATACGCTCCGACCTTCTTCAGGATCTGTCTATACTTCTGAGTTGAAGTATTGTAATTACTGACACTTTTTACATTGTTCAGACTCTTGTCCTCATTTGTCTTGCCACATTCAAGACGTTTCGGTCGTTGTACGCTCAGATCTTCTTCAGGTGATTAGAATTCCGAAGTAAACAGTTTATTTCGATCACTGGGATAAATTGTTCACGAGTAATAGAAAGAGTTAACAGATTCTGAAGAACAGAAAATAACAAAGTTATTAAGCGGCGTAATATCCACATTGTAGATATCAAAGGAGCTTTGCAAAGATCATCGAACGAGAAAAAAGACTGTTGAAATTATAAATAAATTGAGAATTAAACGCAAAGGAAAAAGCTTTAACTTTTCTCCTTGAGAGTAATGTAAGTTATACCGAAATCAACCACTTTTGACCAGATATTTGAACGGGCTTGGAATTGAGAGAGCCAAAATGGAAAAAAAAAGTGTAGAATACTTTGCAATCTGGGGTTCGTCATAAAATCTCTTCTCGGTAAAGTAAATATTTTAAAGCGTCCAAACTGGATTAAGAAATACATGAAATTTGAATTTTCTAAAGTATTTTTACAGATGAATCTTTGGCGACACTCGACAGATCTGCCAAATTATACATTTATAATTTATAAATCTACTATCCGTCTGTGCATTGAATACTGTTGCCGTGTTTAGTATATTGCTGACCCTTCTTTGAATTTTGTCAAGAATCCCGAGATATATAGCAGGAGTACCGAACCAGACGGATTCTGACCAGAAAAAAAATGTCTGGCACAATACAGCAAACAAACTTTCCTATGTTACGACATAATTTCCCCATAATAAAATATGAAAAGAAAATTAAAAAGAAATGTTACACTTGTTGCCAAGGGGTATGGCCAATGTTTCTACTCCGGTAGTTGGGGTTCTCTCGCAGAGTCAGCTACACAGATAAGGAAAATAACCAACAACAAAAATAACGAACAACAAAAGACGGAATTATATTTTAACATTTAATATAAAGCAACAACAATACGAAGAAACATGTATGTGTGGAAAGGTATGTGCAATGTATGTGATATGAGGATAAAAAGACACATAGCTTTTGCCCATAGTCTAAAATAAAAAAAATACACTTTTTTCTTTTTCTTCTCTCTCTCTCTCTCTCCCTCCCTTTCTTTATTATTTCACTTTTCTTTTCTTTTTCTTTAGTTTAGTTCTTTACTTTCTTTCAAAAATTGTAAGCTTCTGTTACCAAATGATGTTCGCATCCTTTTCGCAGTCTCGAAAGCATAAAAAGTTTTCTTTCAATCGTAAAGATTTAATGCTGAGTTGACTAATGCGTTCTCAGTTTTACTTAACTGGAAGAATCACGCATGCCCTTACGTTCGGTGATTAACACACTTATTAATTCACAGTTGCTTTTTGATATATGACTAGTCAATCTCCGTATGTGGCATAGGATTAATGCTAGTGAGTTACATGAAATGTTCGATTTCTACATTATGCAACCTCCTCATATGTTGTATCATGAAAAAGGAGTACTTATTCCTCGAAGTCAAGTGTCCAATTGGGCCTCAAGTTTTTTTTCCTGCGCAATCCTTTCTACTAGGTCACGTGACTTCACACGTGTGTGATCTGTAATTTTTAGTCATCAGTGTTAGAATCATTGTCTGGCTTATGTTAATTTAACTGCTGATTTCGTAGGGTCACCAGTGAGAGATAAATGTCACAGTTAGTGAGAGAAATAAATAGCGATAGTTTATTGATAGCATGACCGTTTAGTATGGTGAGGGTTAGGAGTGAATGCGTGAGAATGTAACATCCCACACTCAATAGAGAAAAAATGAAATTTTTTTTTCTCTCGGCCGGTCTACGATCAGATACGTAATAATACATCCGCGCATTTATTTTCTTTGCCTGAATTATGTCTAATCTTTAAAGTGAATTCTTGTCATACTAGACTCCACTCTAGAAGTCGTCTTTTTTTTTTCATCTCAAAAAACTAATGGGTTTTTCTCAATTGTCAACTGCGACATTGTCAAGTAAATTTCGAAATGTTTTAAACTGAGAACTTCTTTCTCAATCATGGAATATGTTCTTTGATGCTTGTTACGTTTCTGAGCATTATAACTAACTGGGTATCTTTTATTTTGATCATCTACTTGCACCGATTCCTTGCTTGCTTGCATCAAAGCAGTATCAAGAGGCTGACTAAAATCCGGAGTTTTAAGCACTGGATATGTACTTAACAAATCTTTGATTTTATCAAATGCTTCCTGACATTTCGAAATCCATATAAACTTAACTTTCTTTCTTAACAAATCAATGATAGGAGAAAAAAATTCAGAAAAATTTCTACAGTAATAGCCTACCATTCATAAACTTTTCACATTGTCAGAGATTGGATATCTCGTAATGTCCTGGCGTCTGTAAGCGTCTAATAGAGAGACACTCCCGTTCCCTACAACATATCCTAAGTATATTATTTCCGTCTGACAAAAATAACTTTGTACTTAATTAATAGTAAGATTCTCTAATCTAAGACTTCCAAAATTTTTCGCAATGTCAAGAGGGGATTTTCCCAAACATCAGTATATATCTCGTTGTCGTTGATATGTGTCAATTCTCTGTATATTTAGCGCTGGTTTCTTTAGTCTTACTCTCCGTTCCGAAAGGCATAACATAATGTTCATGAATCCCACTTGGCTTACAAAGGCTGATATTGCTTTCACCCTGTCAGTTAATGGTACCGCCCAATAACCTTTTAAAAGACGACATTTCGTAATATATTTAGCTTTTTCAATTTTGTCTATACAATCATTCATACGGAGAATAGGATGGGAATCTGTTTTGTTAAGCTTATTTACTTTTCGATAATCTGTACAAAATCTCATCGACCTGTCCGGTTTTTCTCCTAATATGCATGGTGAAGCTCATTCACTCTGGCTGGGTTTAATAATCCCATTTCTTAACATATATTAGGTTTCTTTTAGAAGATTTGTTTTCTGTGGATTCATCCGATAAGGATGTTGTTTTATTGGCTTAGAGTTTCCAACATCCACGTCGTAAGTCGCTATAGTAGTCTGACTAGGTGCGTCAGAAAAAAAAAAACACTTATATTCCGAGAAAAGGGTAGTTCACCAAGCTTTCCCAACAGTAGTTAGGTAAGTGTGTTAATTTGCCGTCTCGGCCGGATAGTACCTTAGAGTCTTTTTTTAGTTTCTGGGAATGATCCCGATCTACATAGAATTCTCTTTTTGGTTTAGGATATATATATATATATATATATATATCCTCACAAGGTTTTTGGTTAACTAAAATGAGTCTATTATTTATTTTTCTGAAATACGGTTTGATCATATTCACATGCCATTTTTCTGTTTCCTTCTTACGATCAGCCGTATTCAATATATAATTGGGGTTATTTATAATCGAGTCGCGCCCGTTTTTTGGTTTCTGGAACGACCAAAATGTTAGCTCTACCACCTTGTGTGGTACTTGTTAGGGCCAGAAATAAAGACACAAAAAAGGAATAGCGTAAACAAATAATTTTTAAAAAGACAGTAGCACAAACCTATACCAATGAGAGATTATTAGTGTGACTGTTAGTCCGGCTGTCAGAGTTATCTGCTGGAATAGATTCCACTCTCACTTTCTCCTCTCTACAAAGCAGAACTGCCGTTTCTATATAGTTTGGAAGAGCTCATGTGTCATATGGGTAAATCACCATAACAGTATTGATCACTTTTTCTATTTTGGTCTATCATTGCTACTTTTTTACTACTAGTTCCCTATAAGTAATATTTAAGCTCTGTTAAGTTGGGGTGGTGAGTGTCTTGATAGGGTTGAGCACATTTTTAGATTTTTTCTATATTGTTACCTATATGGCATATTTTCCCACGAGATGCTTTAATTATCCTGACTTTTCATTGAGGAATTTTTTTTTACACTAAAATTAAATCTTTTTTCCGTTAAAGGGTTTTTCCCCCCTCTCTCTCTCAGAGCATTTATGGATATTTTTACATCTTAACCAAATTTGGCTATTGCTCTCTATCAGATTGCACGATACTAGCACCCCTATGTTTGTTACCGCCTTACACTCGCGTAAGTTTTAAATATTCCTGAGTTGTTTAGCCTAACATTCCGGTGACCTGACAATTGCACATACGTGTATGAAACTCGAGTCGGGGCCGGTTTCAGGTTTTGGAAACGACCAAAATGTTGATTATATATATATATATATATATCACTTTTTACTTTTATATGCGCTATCTCTTCAGGAACTGAACAATCTTGGCTTCCACAACGTCCTATCCTTTGTATCTCTTAGTAATGTTTATATACTCCTAGTCCGTGTTCTACCATCCACATATGCAAACACGTCTGGTAGGTTACTCGATGTTATCCTCTGGCATCTCTTACTATAAGTATGTCCTGTGCGTGTCAAATTCTTTAAGCTCCCTTTCCTCATTATGCATCTCATAAATTTAAACTGTTTCTTTCTGATTCTTTCTCGCCTATAAACCTTCCGATTTATTGCGCCTACAACTCTCAAAAATGTAAATGCAACGTCAATCACCATCTTCTATCTTCCCGAATCCTGTTCTTTTATTGCCATTGACCCTCATTAATGTATTCTCGTTCGCTTTCACTTCCTGTAACACCTTGCGTCTTAGTGACATTATCGCCTTGCTTCGAAGTGATTAAAGGGAAAAGGAATGCTGGTTTGTTTTAGTAGAATCGTTTCGGGTGTGTTGTAGAACGTTTAAATGATGATAGTGACCGGTATACAACAAATTTGAAAATATATGTATCGATTATTTCTTCTTGCATAAAGTATTTCTAATGGTTGAATAACGCAGCAAAAAGATATCGATAATGTCTGATCCACTTCCACAAATGAAGGAAGTCTGGTCAATAAGTTGGCGAGTTGTCGCTGAAAAAAAAGTCATAACTGCGGCGTTATTTTACTTTATCTTATTTTTTAATTTCCATAATTCATGATGAGAAATCGACCTAACAGTAAATACGCCAGTAGACAAGTTGGAAAACTGTTATTCTCACATGTTTCGAAGGTTAAAGAGCTTCATCAGAAAAATGAATTTTTTAAAGTTTCATTTTTGTTCCCGTTTTCCTTAAAACTTACTAAATGATCACATATTTCACCTATGGCATTCTCAGCATCTTTCTGTAGAGCCATATCACTTTTTGCTCAAGTCTCGTCTTTATTTGCAAGAAAAATGTCTAGTATTCACATTTATATTTCATTGTGTATGATACGCTCCAAACTTTTTTAATCGTTCCCCCAAGCAAGACAATAAAGCCACTAAGATGCAAGGGGTTACTGAATAATAGGGGATATGAGAGAAAAAAAACACTATTAAGGATAGAGAACATTAAAAGAACAAAGATCAAGAAGACAGAAGATAACGAATGACACTGTATTCAAATATTCGAAGGTCAAAGTTGACTGGGAAGCAAAAGGCCGTTAAAGAATTCCACAAGCAAGAATTTCGAAAAGATATATTGCTAGCATAAATTCTAAGTATGTTTCTGTTTGTTTCCATTTTCCTAAAAACTTTTTGCTTGCTCTCATATTCTAAGTTATTCTCAGCATCCTTTTGTAGAACCATATCTGTTTCCTCCAGTCTCTTCTTTACTTCAAAGTGGTTTACCTCTGTCTATTCTACAAATATTTTCATGGCTTCTGCTCTGACGAACTTAAGTCACTGGTGCCCCCGCCACAAAAATTTACTCGTGCAACCAGACTGGCAACAAGGTCCCACCCACTTACAGTTAGATCAACCAAATGCAGCCGACAATTCTACTTCATCAGCTTCTTTTCTCGCACTTCCCGCCTGTGGAACTCCCTTACATATATTTGCTTTCCTGACGGCTACAATCTCAAAGAATTTAAATGCAATGTCAATACCCATCTCTTATCCACTTGACTCCTGTCCTTTCTACAGCACCCTGTATATCTTGTTCTTTTCCTTTTTCTCTACCTTTGCAACTGTCTTCACTTCTGTGTTCTCATCCTTCTCTTGCGCTTTCTCTGACACTCCCTGTAACTGGTTCGACTTTCTCTTCATACATCTATTGTCTAAACATTTACTCTTATGTTGCCCCTCCGCATCAGTGGCGGTACCGCCTTGCTTGAGGTGAAACGATTACAAAAATGTCCTACATTTACTGCCACTGATATTTAATTATGTATAATACGTACCAAATTTTTTTAATAATTTCACACCAAGCAAGGCAATAAAGCCACTAAGACTTCAAACGCCATTTAGGAGAATTATATTTGCACAATCTGGTTAGATAGTTTTCTTGATATAATATTTTCACAAAATGATTTATTTAAAATATTATCTTTTTATTGAATTATATGAAATAAATCAAAATATGGTTTATTAAAATTACAAATATTACTTCGTTTGATTAGGATTTTCTTCTGAACCACGCACCAAGGTTATAATTTTTACTTTCTATGACTTCAACCCAAACAAAGCTTAGCTTATGACTAAGTTATAAGCACCTCCAAAGAAACGCAATGCCTAAGGTTTTAAATTAATTTTTCAAAATTAAAATATTTCTTGAAGCTTTTATTTTAGTTTTAATTTCAAGCAAATAGATTAATTTTAATATTTCCAATGTGCAAAATGCTTTGCAGCATTTCAAGACTAACTTAAATTGACTGAAAGGAGTTTTTTCGAAATCACTAAACACAACAGGTTTTGACGCCATTTTTCAGCCATCTGTCATTACACCCTAATTCTCGTTATTAAAAAAATCTTTAAAAAAAAATTCTGTAACTTTATTTGAGAAATATTAACTGATTTCAAATTTGATTAATCTGACTTTAAACAAATATTACTTCTAGTCTAAAATATCACAGAAATGTATTTTTTAACACAAAAGAGTTGTTTATTTTAGATGTTGACAGGTTGAACGGCTTGACTGACAGACATAAGTTTATCTAATCTTTTTACAGTGGACATATCTGTAAAAATGACTTGATGAATATTTTTTTCAAATATTAGGGGTCTATAAATTGTTGTAAGCTTTTCCATCTAGGATTTGTAAATATAGTGTTTAACAGTACCACCTAGCCCGTAGAAATTAATACAGAAATTTTAATGTTTTTCTTAAGACTAGCGTCCATAAATTATCATATCCATAAAAGCTTTTAAAAGCTTTTCTAATTAAATAATGTCTTAGTTTTATAGTATTTTTTTAGTTTACAATTCCGGGCAGATTGTCGGTAACTGGGGGTTTTGATCTGCCAAAATAAATTGATGGAGAATTTAAATTCTCCAAGGAGTTCTTCGAAGAACGAATATAAACATTAAGCGGTATAAAAATTAATTTTTCGATATTTCATGGAAGTGTAACTAATGTAAAAAAAAAGTTTATACCAAGATTTAAAAAAAAAAATTCTAAAATAAATTCATTCACTTGTAAATAAGTCATGAAATTTTCATTAAAATCCATCCATTATTTGATTTTTGCAAACATTTTCAAATCGATGTGTTTTTTCACCGCAAGTTTCCTATATTAACCTTTGTTCCCGCCATGAACGCAAGAAAAATATGATTTTTAACCAAAATTTCGAACGTTCAAGAAAGGATGAAAAAAATATCATTTAATAATAAAAAAAAACCTTTGGCCTTTCGACTTAATAATAGCATCACTATTTTGACGATAGAACCTTGTTTTTATGATGTTTGGGGCATATTTTCATTATGGTATGCTCAATTTTAGCGAATCTTTGGCGATACCTAGATATAACAAATTTCAATTTTATTTTTATTATTATTATTACAAGACTTTTAACCAAAATTTCGAACGTTCAAGAAAGGATGAAAAAATATCATTTAATAATAAAAAAAACCTTTGGCCTTTCGACTTAATAATAGCATCACTATTTTGACGATAGAACCTTGTTTTTATGATGTTTGGGGCATATTTTCATTATGGTATGCTCAATTTTAGCGAATCTTTGGCGATACCTAGATATAACAAATTTCAATTTTATTTTTATTATTATTATTACAAGACTTTTAACCAAAATTTCGAACGTTCAAGAAAGGATGAAAAAATATCATTTAATAATAAAAAAAACCTTTGGCCTTTCGACTTAATAATAGCATCACTATTTTGACGATAGAACCTTGTTTTTATGATGTTTGGGGCATATTTTCATTATGGTATGCTCAATTTTAGCGAATCTTTGGCGATACCTAGATATAACAAATTTCAATTTTATTTTTATTATTATTATTACAAGACTTTTAACCAAAATTTCGAACGTTCAAGAAAGGATGAAAAAATATCATTTAATAATAAAAAAAACCTTTGGCCTTTCGACTTAATAACAGCATCACTATTTTGACGATAGAACCTTGTTTTTATGATGTTTGGGGCATATTTTCATTATGGTATGCTCAATTTTAGCGAATCTTTGGCGATACCTAGATATAACAAATTTCAATTTTATTTTTATTATTATTATTACAAGACTTTTAACCAAAATTTCGAACGTTCAAGAAAGGACGAAAAAATATAATTTAATAACTCAAAAACCTTTTGGCCTTTCGTTTTAATAATAGCATAAATTTTTCGACAATAGAACCTTGTTTTTATTATGTTTGAGGAATGTTTTCATTATGGTACGCTCAATTTTAGCGAATCTTTGGTGATACCTAGATAAAACTAATTTCAATTTATTTTTTCCATTATTATTTATATATTCACTTATTTTAAGATTTTTCGCGAGACACTTTTCAACGGTAATTTAGTAATGACGGGTAATAGATACGCAATATATCTTGACAAAATAAAAGTCATATTTAATTTATCGCAATGAAATAATATTTTAGTCCTGAGCAATATTTTAGCAATTAAATGTGACTTTTATTTTACATGAGTAATGTTTGGATGAAAATCTAAGCGAATGGTAAATATGTAAGACAATTCGGAAAGCGTTCTGTTTTGACACGTCTCGACAATGAACCGTATTCATCAGTATTGTGGATTCTGGGTGAGGAACCGCACAAAATAATGAACAACAAACCAGATATTTGAGATAGAAAAATAAGTATATTAAACGTAAAGATACAAACTTGAACATAGATTAGTAATCCAGGAATACGATTAGTAAGGAATATATATATATATATATATATATATATATATGTACAATTCTTTGAAGTGAAGACGTAGTAGAATTAGTATGTCCACGTCGAAAGTTGACGGGTGCTGTGTAATACTATGCTGGCTGAGTGGAGCTCAGAGCTACTATGAACTACTAATGCTGTGTTCTCCGTGAAACTTCGGTATCTCTCGTTATCTGTCGGTATCTGACGCTAACCTACGGATCTCGACCGTATCTCATAATGTCAGGAGTATATGTATACTCAAGTCGAGTCCATTATCATAGAAAAAGGGGAGCTCCCACAACAATAAAAAATATATTTTTATTATAATCTACATCAGCGAGACAAATCGCGACTTGGGATATCTTACTGGTTGATCGACAAGGAACGATATGAATAGTAGATGGTTATATATGTGGTTTTATTTATTTATTATTTCTGAATATCAGAGAAATCCTTCAGGTTTACGCTCATGTCACGTTACAACACCAGTCCCCATACGATCACCTAAGTTAAAAAATATCGAGTCTTGTCTCTACATAGATGGGTGCCAGTTTGAGAATACCAGCTACCATAAGCTTGAATACGTCTGTGGTGTAATGGATAACAACCCTCGTATCATGTTCTTCTTTTCTATTCTACTCTCATGCAGCTCTCTTCACACCTGTATTCTCCATTCTTTTCTTACTCATTCTCTGACACCCTGTAACTTGTTCCTCTTTCTCATCACTCAACTTGTGTAACCTCCTACGCACCAGGGGCAGTTCTGCTTTGCTTGGGGTGAAATGATTATAAAAAAATTTGGAAGTCGGAGAGCCGAGTTCCAATTCTAGTTGGGTTTCGTTATATTCACTTACGCGCAAATACTTTTTGAAAATGTATTAATCTAGCCATCTTCCCCAGCTGTGGGTTAATTAGTAATATTTATATCAGTAAATCATTATCCCCCCTCCCACAATTCTTACAATCTAAAAATATTTTCAGACTTTAAATAACTTTAAAAAAAAACTTCTTAATTGTTTGGGACCACTCCTTGTAGGATGCAAGAATGGACTCGCCGATGTATACATATTATCGTGCCTATATAGAGAGGGGCAGTGGTAAAGTTGCCTTGCAACGGGCTACTATGACACTGTCAGCTCTCTACGATCGGGTAGAGGGCGCTCTCTGCTTCCGAGCAGAGAGCCCAAACCCAGTCGTGGTTCCGCCGAAGGGTAGAAGCACGACTCGGTAAAAATAGACAGACATTTTTTTGGCCCGGCTATATGGCCGGGAATAACCCACTATAAAATGACCATGTGTCACATCCGGCCTTGCGTGGGAAGGCTAGTAAATACAGCAACCGGCTACTATGACTCTGTCAGCTCTCTGCCTTCGGGTAGAGGGCGCTCTCTGCTTCCGAGCAGAGAGCAATAACCCAGTCGTGGTTCCGCCGAAGGGTAGAAGCACGACTGGGGAAAAATAGACAAACATTTTTTGGCCGGGCCATATAGCCCGGAAATCCCACTTATAACTGACCATGTGTCACATGTTGCCCTTAGTGGGAGGGACAGCTAAATATAGTGATAGAGTTGATTAGTTGTACAGCCGCTTAGTTGGTCAGTAAGGATATAGACTCATTACCTGGACACTTCTTCACTACAAGACGATATATATTGATTTTTACTAACAGTATCCCCAGTATTCCTGAACTGACTAACCCGTGTTCCAGTTTGTATATTTTTGTTCAATATAACTTAGATTTTCTATCTCCATATCTGTTTTTGTTATTTATTATTCTGTGTGATTTCTCAACAAGAATCCACAACATTAATAATAACAAAGATTTTCACGATAAGACTTTGTATAGGATATTTTTCATCATGAACTCTTTGGTGAGAAGGTACCTTCAAAGATATATTTCCTGATAACCGAGCGTCCATCCATTTCATTGGTTGTCCAGACCAAAACTGTCAGACTCGCGAATATTTTCCTGCAACATTTCATTTTAAAGATACGCTGAGCGTTTCAGGTCAGTTTTAGTTGGAAGAGGCGATTTTACCTTTTCCGTAATATAAACAAACATACTTTTAAGCTTATTTTACCGGTCTCACAGATTTAACACAGAAGTTTATTTTTACCATCAGTTTTTAAGACAATTTTAATTTTTTCCGCCATCAATTGTTAAAAGACAAGTTAGAATCATTTATTCATCAACATTTTTTAAATATAGCAATCTCTGTATATTTTAATTACTTCAGACATAACAGTCTCTTCAAATCCAAAACTTGCCCTTGGACATGATTTTCTTACCAATACAATTTAGGTGAACCCACTGAAGACAACAGTCACAGACCACAGAATCAATGCTGTTTAAGCCCTGCCTACACAATTTACACAACCAATGCGCTGACGATCTCAGGGCCCCATAAACATGATGTTGAAAATAAATAAATGTGTTAAATTTGTGTTGCTGTTTTTAACATTACTAACAATATTTACTAACAAAACAGATTGGGGGTCTGTTTTACCGAAACCAGTACTATAAGCTTAAAAGCACATTTGTGTATTTTACTGAGACCGGCAAAAAAAGACCATTAAATAAACTCAAAGCATATTTGCCTATTTTACCTGAACAGGTAAAATAGCCTAGGGGTCTATGTTATCGAGACTGGTAAAATAAGCTAAATGCATATTTGTCTATTTTACTTGGCCGGCAAAATAACCTATTCGATTTTAGTTTGCATTTTCTCGATCAATTTGTTGTTCAATTGTTGGCAATCCTCAGTCCGACGGTTTTGGTGTAAAAGAAAATTACTGCGTAGAAGCAACCCAGGCTCATAGCCAAACAGTAAGAAGAAAGTTCCTATCGCCGCTCTTGCCTGGTGGGCGAGATAGTTACCTATTTGGCCTTACCATATTCATGGGGAATTGAACCTAATTAAAAGCCAGGACTTTGACAATTCTTTAAAAATACAATGATATTTCAAACAGGGAATGTTGTTGTGTGTAGTGACTATCGTTTCTGCATTCCAAGACTATCGTTACTGCTATACGTTTTTTTTTTCTCTGAGTGCCACGTCTCCTCAGAACATAGGCAAATATGATTCTCCACAACTACCTGTCCCTTGAAGCTCTTAATAGATTTTGCCTTTCTGTTATTTCTCTTAAACCCTGTTCCACCATCCATTTACTTAAGCTCACCCAGTGTTGTGCACTGTTTTCTTCTGTCACTCTTGCCTAAAATCTGCCCTGTGAGTATCAGATTTTCCAAGACTTATTTTCTCGTTATAGCCCTGAAAACCTCATTTGTCTCTTTTTGGTGTTAAGTATAAATTTAGTCTATGGTATTCTCTCTATTCTTCTGAAGAACCACATTTTTGTTGCTTCAAGCCCCTTCTTCATCTGTGAGGAGATTGTCCAGCACTCACTTTCATGCAGGGGCACAGATATTACAGTTTGGTACAGTTTCTATTTCTTATTACTTTGCTTAGCTTTTAGAATGCCACTTTGTCAATCCTAATGCGCCTTTGGATCTCAGTAACACAAAGGATTTTCTAAGCGCAGTGAGGATCGAATTCACTACTCAAGTGTAATGATTCTAGCGAGACAAATGATCTTCTAAGCCCAACTTAGATGTGGCACAAGGCCGCGGCCTAGCGAGACAAGCTTGCTAACCATTAAACCACGTCGAAGTACCCTACACCACATCGTGATGCCCAAATGACTTTCTAAGTATAGCTTAGATGTGGCACAAGGCTAAAAGTATGAAGCCCCCAATGAGGATTGAACTCAGTACTCAATCGTAATTGTTCTAGATAGACAATCTTGCTAACCATTAAGCCACACAAGATCGACGTTTAAAATAGGTTTAAGGGCAATACTGTGGAAAAATTGTGCAAGCCCCCCTCGGCACTTCCCCCTTTTGTAGACGCCTCAGTGAGAAGTACTGCCTGGAGAAGAAGGCGGAGGCTTCTTTGACTTGAGCTTAATATTAATTTGAAATTACCCCAGTCTTTGCCATGGTAGTATGAGAAGCACAAAGATTAATTTTTATTAAAAACTTTTAAAGTATATTTTCTGTTTTTTTGTTTTGTTTTGTTTCTTTTTGTTTTGTTTTTCAATTATTAGTATACATCTGTGAATATTCAAAGAATAGACAAATGGTAAATAAAATATATCTTGGAGGGATCTATGTTCCACATCCTTTGTAGCTTTTAGCAATGCTTGTATTTTACTTTCCCGCCCGTCCCTGTTCTGTCAGCCATTTATTCAATTTTGTATTGGCGTTTACTCTCTCTTCCCTTATGTCCTGGGGCACCTCGGCGTGGTGTAATGGTTAACAAGCCTGTCTTGCTAGAACCTATTAAAACTGAGTAGTGAGTTCGATCCTCACTGGGTACCGTATACTTTCGGAATTGTGCCACATCTAAGCGACTTTTAGTAAATCAACTGTTCCATTATGTCCTGTTTGCTTTCAATACGTCCCGAGAGTAGAACATTTTTAAGTTTTTATCTTATTTTGTCCTATTTTCCTCAAAACTTCCTCATTACTCACATGCTTCGTGCATGGAATTCCCATTATTTATTTATTTATTTTTTTCCAAGGACATCTCTTTTGCTTCAAGTCTGGGGTCGGGAATTACTTAATCTTACTCGTTCCCGATGGAACTCCTTTTAACATCGTATCAGCGAACGTCAGCGAACGTGAATATAGCAGAAGTTCCAATGGGAATTTGGATTTACAAGCGATCCCTATCCATATATATGGAATTCAGAGCTTTTTTTCTCCGAGATCAATTGGTATCCAAGGTTATAAAATTCAGTTTGTCCTGCTATTTTACGCATAGCTGTGGGAGAAGAGCTGGATTGATACCTGTGAATGTAATGAACTCAACTGGAATTCGGTTCCATAAACGGAGCCGTTAACCATTATCCCACCGTTCCTCCACGGGGTCGGGGTTCATTTTCTGTAGATCAGCTACCAGCCAAGACTACCAGCCAAGAAATTCACATCTACTCTCCCAGAGTAGACGTGAATTCTCTACACTTTTGAATTTAGGGGTACCTTTTTCCGAGACTAGCCGCCACTCGGTCCCATTTTGTGGAAAAGTAATAAATCCATATTTCCCTTACTCCCTCCAGACTTGAGCCCTGGAGGAATAAGAGACGGAGTTATGAATTTACCAAGGGTAATAGTGCAAAAAGAACACAACCGTCTCAGGCTCGCAGATTCCGTTGTCCGCGCCGATAACCGTTACTTTACGGTTCATCCAAACATTTTAGTTTTCCTTCTTGGTGGGGTGGGGGGCTAGGGGGCGTTTTTTTTTTTAGATTTGACTTTCACATGAAACCGGAAACTGTCAAGTTACAGAATTTCCGGTTTAACCCACAGTCGGTCTTTATAAATCAAACAGCCACTTTGTAGTCAGTGCGCTGTTATTTTGCACCCAACAACGCCATTCGGCTTCCTTTGTTTTACGTTTGGTTGGCGTCTTTTTTCTCTTGCTACTCCGTTCTTCGAGCGATTTATTATTTTCATTTTCACACTATCACACGCACATACACGCACACACACACACATGTGCACACATATACGATTACACACACAAACACACATACACACATATATTTATATATATAAATATCTACCTATGTATCTATCTATGTATCTCTCTTTCTCTCTCTCTCTCTCTCTATATATATATATATATGTATCTCTTTCTCTCTCTCTCTCTCTCTATATATATATATATATATAAAGTTTTATATCTCCTTTGTGATAATACCTCTTTTCTCCGGTTTTTCTTTTTCTTCTTGGTCAGCCAATCTTCTCTCTAGCATTTTTATTCCCCCTTTTTTTCCAACGTAGCTCCTCTCTTTTTTCTCTCCCCCTCTCCCTCTCTCTCTCTCTCTCTCTCACCGTTTCTCTTTCTCTCCCTCTCTCTCCTTCTCTCTCTCACCTTCTCTCTCTCTCACTTTCTCTCTCTCTCTCGCTCTCTTATACACACTTTAACCTCTCCTTCCACATCGATTCGCTTTTATTATTCTTTCACATTCTTTTCATTACTATCTATATTTTCTTCCATCACGTTCTATCAATTTTTTTCGTCCTTTTTCCTTTTTCTCTTTCTCTTTCGTTCTCTTTCATCTCCGTCGTGTTTACAAACGGAGTTTGTAAAGACGGAACGAGCATTAGTGTTTATTATCCAATACTACAAACGACTATAAACGAATAGACGTTTTCCCCACCTTCCACCTGGACAATTTTCCCTCCATTGCTTACTGTTAAGACGTGTGTGAAAGAGCGGGAAAACCGTCAGAGTTGACCAGCAAGCGCTAGAGTCTAAAAGGATAGAAGAGCATAATCAGCAATATCAACAACGGCTATATTATTTCAAAGAATTTACGAGGGTTGGGTTGAAAAATATTCGAACCGACTAAGTATATACAACTATTCATCACTCGATCGTTGGAATAGGGTGTATTGTAGCGTAATGGGTGAGCCCTCGTCGCTAACGAAAGTGACACAAGGTCGCTTCAAAGTGGATATCCTTTAACGTAGGTACCTCCACATCAAAGATGAAGGAGAGGCTTGAGGCAGTAGAAATGTTGTTTTACAGAAGAATCCTTAGGATACCATGTACGGAGCACGTGTGCAACGATGAGGTGTTGGAAATGATACAAACGTGATGCAGAGCCAAAAATGGGTCCACGAAAATATAACACGGAACACGAGGTGTAGATTAAAGAAAGATGTATTTACAGAAAAGGTTACAAAGAAGAAGGTACAGTAAGCAGAGCTTACGAATCCAGTATAGTCCTTGGTAGTCGACTGCGGTCATGCGCACAGTGCTACTGTCTGATTCCCCCACTACTGCTATCACACACCTATTAATATAGCAGTGGGTGAGTTCATGTTGAGGTGAGTCTGGGTTCCACAAGAAAACGAGAAAAAAAACTAATACTAAATATCAGTAAAAGACACATGAGGTTCCTGGGACACGTAATGAAGAAGGAAGGCCTGGAGAACTTGATACTCACAGGTAGGATAAATGGAAGGAGAGACAGGGGAAGGCAGTGCGAGACGTACTTGTTAGGTCTGAGCAAATGGTTGACGGAGCGGTGTTTAGAAGAGATACCAAGAGAAAAATTGTTGATAGCAACAAGAGACAAAGCCAAGTGGAAGTCCATGATCGCCTACGTCCTACAATTTCGTTCAAAATGTATTCAATTGAAGGTATACAATTCTGTTCTAAATGTATTGATTAAAAGTCATACCATTCCGTTCAAAATAAATTGAGTTGAAAGCATACAATTTCGTTCAAAATGTATTGTGTGGAAGGCATAAAATTTTGTTCAAAATGTATTGAGTTGAAGGCATACTATTTCGTTCAAAATATATTCAGTTGAAGGCATACCATTTCGTTCAAAATGTATTGATTAAAAGCATACAATTCCAGTTCAAAATATATTCATTTGAAGGCATACAATTTCGTTCAAAATATTATGAGGCGTACAATTTCGTTCAAAATGTATTGTGTGGAAGGCATAAAATTTCGTTCAAAATGTATTGAGCTGAATGCATACAATTTCGTTCAATATGTATTCAGTTGATGGCATACAATTTCGTTCAAAATGTATTGAGTTATATGCATACAATTTCGTTCAATATGTATTCAGTTGAAGGCATGCAATTCCGTTAAAATGTTATGTGAAGGGTAGCATGTGATAAATTTGTATTCAGTCAGTCAGTTAAGTGCCATACGTGATACACGCTTGGGATTCATGTCTCGAAAGACTGGGCAGAAGATTATCCCGCAGTAGGTTGCCGTCACTTTCTGCGGTAGACTGGTTGCCGACCAAGGCTATAGAACCCAATCTGTCCTGCTATTTAACCCATAACTGGAAGGAAGAGACGGATTAATACCTTTCCCAAGGGTATTTGCGCGAAAGTGAATACAATGGATTCAACTGGAATTCGAACTCGGCTCCCCGGCTTCTCGTTCCGAGCCGAGATCCTCTGTACCACAAACGTTCTTTAAAAAATATAAAATAAGAAAAAAGTATATTTGCGACACTAGAAATGTGAACCCGTTGGTCATCCAGTTTCATCACCCACACATTCACGCTTATAGTACTTAGTATTCCTAAGCGGTCACCCATCTAGGTACTGTTAAGATTCGACGTTGCTAAACTTCGGCGCTCGTACGGGAACCGGTGTTACAACAAGACATGACCTTAAACCTGAAGAATTTCTCTGACATTCAGAAATAATAAATCAATCCAACCATTGTGTTCTGAGTATTACATATGTAAACGCATATAAGCATCTATTTTTCATATCGTTCTTTGTCGATCAACCAGTAAAACATCCAAAGTCGCGGTATGTCTCGCTAATATAGATTATATTGAAATCCATTTTTCTGATGAATAAGCTTCATTGTGGAAACATGTTAAAACAGAACGTTTTCCGAATTGTTATACATTTACCATTCGCTTGGATTATCATCCAAACTTTACTCACATTAATTCATCTTAATAAAATAGAAAGTCATACTTAATAGCTAAAATATTGCTCATGACTAAAATATTATTTCATTTTGATAAATTAAAAAAGACTTTTATTGAGATATATTGCGTATCCATTACCCGTCTTTACTAAACCGGCGTTGAAACAATCTTAAAATAAATGAATAAATAAATAAATAAATAAATAAATAAAAACTAAACTGAAATTATTTAAATTTAGGCATCGCCAAAGATTCGCTAAAAATAAACATACCATGATGAAAACATTCCCCAAATATTATAATAACAATGTTTTATCATCAAGATATTCATGCTACTATTAGGAGGAATAAAAATCAAGATCTCCCAAACACTTCCTTTACTAGAGCAAACCACTGGGCTTAGAATTTTTCCTCATTCTTTGTGTGTATGGGGTTGAGAATGCATGTTTAAAATGACATGTTGAAAATGACTATTTTCTTTATAAGTTTTATTTTAATTTATATATATATATATATATATATATATATATATATATATATATATATATATATATATAATGCTATTATTAAGTGGAATATGTAAATAAAAGATAACTGAAATTAGGTAAAATCTAGCTACCTCCAAAGATTCGCTAAAAATGAACATACAAGATGAAAAAATACCCCATTAAAAAAAAAACAACAGTTTTTGTTGTCTAAAGCTTTGTTATTATCAAGAGGAAAGACTAAAGGATTTTTGGATTATTAAATTATATTTTTCGTCCTTTGTAGAATATTCGAAATTTTCGTTAAATATTTTATTTTCTCTGTGTCAGTGGAGGGCCAAAGGAAATTGTATCGTTCTTTTTGCGATGAAAAACACATTGATTTGGAAATTCTTGCAAAAATCAAATAATTATCAGATTTTAATGACAGTTTTCGGACTTATTCACAAATGAATGAAATTATTTTAGAAATGTTACTTTTTTAGAAAATCTTAGTAAACTTTTTTTCTATCTGTTACCTCTCATTATTTAATTTTATGAAATTTAAAGAAATTCAATTTTGTAAAATTTAATGTTTATATTAATTAAATGCAGAACTTCTTGGAGAATTTAAATCATCAATTTATTTTGCAGATCAGAACACCCAGTTATTGAAAATCTGCTCTGAATTGTAAACGAAAAATGCAATAAAACTAAGACATTATTTAATTAGAAAAGTTTTTCATTGGTTTTACGAATAAGATATTTTATAGATACTGTTGTCTTAAAAAACATTTTTTTCGATGAATGATGAATTTTTAAAAGAATAGTTTCATTTTTTTAAATTTTAATTAGAATAATTCTTAAAATTATACATCTTTTAAATTCGGAATTAATTTTTAATGGCTAGGTGATGTTGTTATTAAGTAAAAACTATATATACTAATCATAAATTAGCGACCACCAATATTTATTCTTTTAATTGTATTTTTGGTGTGTGTATAACCGAGTTGATTCAGAAAAGAAATAGGATAACTTTAAATCTAAAGTCCTTAAAATTCAACAAAACATTATATTCTTTTTCTTCCATGTGCCTTGTCCCTCCAGGACGTAGGCGATCATGGCCTTCCACATCTCCCTATCCCTTGTCACTATTAATACTCCTTCTCCCGTGATCTCACTCAATCCCCGTGCCACCATTCATCTGCTCAAGTTTGTTAAGTATGTCATGCGTTGCTTTCCCTTGTCTCTCTTCCCCTCTATCCATCCCATGAGCTTCAGTTTCTCATTCAGTCAGTTAAGTACAATACGTGATACACGCTTGGGTGATCATGTCTCGAAAGAGACATGACTGACTGGGCAGAAGATTATCCCGCAGTAGGTTGCCATTGCTTTCTGCGGTAGACTGGTTGCCGATCAAGGCTATAGAACCTAATCTGTCCTGCTATTTAACCCATAACTGGAAGGAATAGTAGGATTAATACCTTTCCCAAGGGTATTTGCGCGTAAGTGAATGCAGTGAATTCAGCTGGAATTTGAACTCGGCTCCCCGATTTCTCGTTCCGAGCCGATATCCAATGCATCACAACGCACATCCTCATTACATATCCTAAAAACTTTAGCAGCCTTTTCCTGATGTTAAGTATCAGTTTTCTTTATTGTTCCCCTCCTCTCCAAGACCTCGTAGCTGTTCTCATGTTTCGTCCATGGTATCCTCAGCATCCTTCCGTAGAACCACATTTCGTCTACTTCAAGTCTTTCCTTCATCTTTGATGCATTTACTGCTATATTGAAGGACAGGCATCATATATGAATCCAGTACTCTCTTCTTTGTTTCCAGCAAAATTTTCCTGTCTCTTAATATTCTACTCGGCTGAAATGTATCCATAGCCATGCCATGTATCCATGACATGGCATGGCTATGGATACATTTCGGATCTCCGTACACTTCGATCTCCGTATCGATACACTTCGGATCTCCGTATCGCACATTCCGTCCTATATTAAAACACTTTCCCGGTATTTAAATTTGTTCACCTGTTTGATTTTAGTATCACCAACTTGTAATTGGCATTTTGAGCTCTGATCTTCTTTTTTTACTGATTACTGTGCATTCAGTTTCTTTGTAGTTGATATGTAGTCCTTTCATTCCACATTTTTAACTACTTCTTGTAAGAGAATTTGTAGTTTATTTCCTGTATCTGCTATCAGCACTGTATAATCTGCGTAATGACGAATCTTAGCAGAACTTCTAGAGCTGTCAGAATTGTCTCGCTGTATAGATTAAATAGATCTGGTGAGAATACACATTCTTGTCTTACACCGCTTTCTATTTTTGTGCATCTGCTGAACTCGGTTCATGTCCGTATGCAGGCAGTTTGCTGCCAGTAGATGTTCTTCATTAACTGTCTTTCCCGGATATGTCAAGGTTGCTGAGCGTTTCCATCAGGTGTTTGTGCCGTACTTTGTCAAATGTCTTTGCATAGTTGATGAAACACTGGTACACGTCCTGTTGCATTTCTGATAACTTTCTAAGCATAAATATCACGTTCCTTGTTCCAGTTTCCTTGAAGAAAACGCAAAATCTTCTCTATTATAATACAGACTGTTGTGCACATATATATAGATATAGAACCTATATATATATATATATATATATATATATATATATATATAGAGAGAGAGAGAGAGAGAGAGAGTTAGGTTAATTAATAAATATACATCTGAGGGTACACATATGTATAGTATCATTATTCAGGTGTTAATAAAACTGTGTTTCAGTATGAACATAATTATCTTATATATATATATATATATATATATATATATATATATATATATATATACTAGCAGTATAGCCCGGCGTTGCTCGGGGGTAATGAAAGCTTTAAAACTAATCCATGGTCCTGGAGCTCGGACTCTTTGGACGTTGGCTATAAAGACTAAAATGCAATAGTTGTTTCCAGTTAAAGCGAAACCGTAGACTGAAAGAAAAATGAATGGATATAAGTCAAATTTTGATTTCCTGGTATCGATATCAAATTTTCTGCACTATTGTAACCTGCAACCTTGAAACTTCTGAATATCGTTTCTTATGTCTTTGTCTATGAGTGTATCAAATTTGATTAAAATCGGACCTCTCCTTCTATAACCCGATTTTTTTGATTATCGATTTTCGATATTTGTCGGGAGTACCTCGACACAAAACCTAGCTAAGAACACTCGCAGACGCTTATAGTACAACTGCGTAAATTTTCAAGAAAATAGGTTCAGCCGTTTTGGAGTGTATAGGTAACAGATACACACAGACACACACACACAGACAAAGTTCTATTTATAAATAAGTTTAGATATCGTCGGTGTAAGATTCTCTTCGGAGTAAGATCCTCCGTCGAATTAACCTTACCAATTACAATACTTGATTATATATATATATATATATATATATATATATATATATATGTTAACCCTGGTTCAAGTTCACATTTATGGGGCACCCAGTGTGAAATGAACTCGTTATCAATTGTTTGCATGGCTATAACCATTACCACTGTCAACGCATCATTTGATGGACGAACACAGTTTCAAATAAGAACAAACAATTTCTTCCTCTTCACTTTTTAGGCCAGTCGGGCCTCCATAAAATTCGCTGTATGGGCGTAGTTTGATTATCTATAAACTCTACCTGTGGGTCATTTTTGATTTTCTCCCAAGCGTTTTCGTTCATCTTCCTTGCGTTCGCTCACCGGCTTTGGCTAAATTCTTGGCAATGGATTGACCGGATCTCTGGCCACAGCAGTCCGGCCAACCATCTTGTTAGCCACGGCTTTTCTTAATGTTATTTGTGACGCACTGCCGCCACCACTACAGCCTGCACCACATCAGCTCTCTTGAGCCCTCATATGCCAAATCCGCGTGTGGCGCCATTAATAAGACGCAATCAGCCAAATTCACTTACAGCTATTTATAGTCTCGGGTCTGCCTGATGGCTGGGGTTGTCGCATATTTTTTTACCAGTGTTTGTTGGTTGAGCTCAAATATATTTAAAATTGTGATTTTCAAGCATGTGTTTTGGAGCAATTCAATCTTCCTTCCTGCCAATTCAATCTTCCAATACGACTTGCCAATGCAATCTTACTACTCAATACAATCTCCCTGATAATTTATTTTTAAGTAATAAACCGACCCCCGGTACTAAACTTCAAATGGCACGTGACAAAATTTGGGCACAATCGGATTATTAGTTTACAAATTACAGTTATTCAAGTGAAGCTACTGTTGCAAATTTTAAAAAATGGAAAAATCTGAATTTCGTGTGTTGATAAAGCATTGCTTTCTGATAAGAAAAAATACTGTTCAAGCAAAGCAATGACTTGTTAATTGTTATTCGTACTCTGTTCCGTCGGAAACAACTGTTAAGAAGTGGTAGGCTGTTTTAAACGCGGTCATTCAAACACAAATACTGCTGAACGCTCAGGTCACTCAAAATTGACAGTTTTCCTGGTAAACACCAAACAAATCCACAAACTCATTTTGACCGATTGTAAATTGAACTTGCGTGAGATAGCAGAGGAGTTGAACATATCACAAGGCAGTGTATTCACCATTTTGCATGAACATTTTTCAATAAGAAAGCTGTGTTCAAAGTGGGTACCGCGTTTGCTCACAGTTGATCAAAAAACAACGCGTCGACGATTCAGAGCGTTGTTTGCAACTGTTTCAACGCAATGAAAAGGAGTTTTTGCGTATGTGACAATGGATAAAACATGGATCAACCACTACATTCCGGAGTCAAATCGGCAGGCAGCTGAGTAGACAGCAGCTGGTGGAAGCCGTCCAAAGCGATCAAAATAATAATCCTAGCTAATCGTAGTCGCAATTAATGTTAAATTTCTCACAGTATTCAGTATTTATTGAAGTTATCGCTAACATTTTTGGTCAAGACTTACAATCTCTACCTTTCTTTCAATTTCGCAAAGCGATTCGGTGAAATTTGAATAAGTTGATTGGTTTGGAAAAATATTTTGACAAAGTCCTTACTTCGCGGTTTGTTTAATTTAATTTTCTAGAACTTCAAAGTAAAAAATATTTTTAAAAAAAATTCTTTTTTCTTTTTCTTTTTTAAAAAGATTTCTTACTCTTGAGCATGTAACATACAACTAGCCATGGGTAAATATTTCTTTCTGGAGCAAATTCCAATTTTCGGCTTAGTGTTTCGTATCACAAACTTTTCGTCTCATATACTTGTATATATATATATATATATATATATATATATATATATATATATATAAAAGATACGCAAAAAACAATATTGCTTTTTTACTGAATAAGTATTTGTTATTTTTATAATTAATCTTTTTTAATAATGGATGTATTTTGTATGTTAAATAATAAAACTTTTAATTTTTCTCCCCAAAAAGTAATAATTAAAATTCATTATACTAAACTACGCACTCTAGTAAAAATCATCTGTTTGCAATTCTCCTCAAAATTTGATGTCGAACGGTCAATGAATGTATGGCCATTTTAGAGAGTGTGACAGACGTAGTAGTTATTCCTTGGGGATCAATTTATTACTTAATGACAATAGACAGAACCTCCACTTTTTTGCAGTTCTGCTATTTAAACGATAGCTGGTCACAGTAGGTTCTATAGCCTTGGATGGTAACCATTCTATAGATGGTGAATTGATTTATGCATAGATCTCTTAGCCTGTCTGGCTCACCTGTGGGTGTGATATTTTTAAAAATAATACTCATCCTGTAAAAGACCTAAGAGCCAATCGAGGTAGAGTGTTACTGGGGATATGTGGGGAAGATAATGGTTAAATCTAGACTTGAACAGGTTCAGATTATAGTCGGCCAATGAAAACGAACAGAGACTGAAATTCTTCAAGAATGCTAGTTGCTCATTCTGGCGATGGCAGAGATAGCATGCACATTTTTTTTTCCTGATAGAATCTTAACTTATTTTTCGTTTATTCATCCGATCAAAACTAACGCCATACTTTCTTAAATATTACTAGCAGTATAGCCCGGCGTTGCTCGGGTGTAATGAATGCTTTAAAACTAATCCATGATCCTGCAGACTCTTTGGACGTTGGGACGAAAGACTAAAAACAAATAGTTGTTTCCAGTTAAAGCGAAATCGTAGACTGAAAGAAAAATGAATGGATGTAAGTCAAATTTTGATTTCCTGGTATCGATAAGTTTTTTTCGTCGTAAACTGAATTTTGAAGGCTAAATAAGTCCTCTGAGTAAATGGTATCATGGCTGAGACTAAGAACTACAATTATACCTACTTAGAGCCAAACTCGAAGCCAAAACTAAAATAAAAGAGCTGAAAAAATACAGACATACAGGCAGATAAACAGACACACACACAAACATCTTGCCTTTTATATATGTATATATATATATATTATCGATTTTCTGCACTATTGTAAGAACTGCAACCTTGAAATTTCTGAATATCGTTTCTTATGTATTTGTCTAGGAGTGTTTCAAATTTGATTAAAATCGGACCACTCCTTCTATAACCCGATTTTTTCGATTATCGATTTTCGATATTTATCGGTGGTACCTCGACACAAAACCTTGCTAAGAACACTCGCAGACGCTTATAGTACAACTGTGTAAATTTTCAAGAAAATCGGTTCAGCCGTTTTGGAGTCTATAGGTAACGGATACACACACACACATACACACATACAAACAAAGTTCCATTTATAAATAAGTTTAGATTATAAAGTTTTCTCTTATGAGTCTTTAAATATACTTTAGATTGGGTTGGTTGGTTATATGATATGTCAGCACTTGGTTAATTTAATACCGAATTTTATAGTGGGCACCCAACGAAGATCGAAACCGGCACTGTTTAATAAACCAGGCGCAAACGAATGTGAACTTCCATCAAACAATCAGTTTAATGAGCTACATAACAAAACTAATCATTCGGATTCTGATGAATAGAACGTGCAGCAGAATCAGACCAGAGGGGGGACAAGAGCAATGTGGGTTCTTCAAAGGTACAGGAACAAGGAAAGCGATCTTTTTTGCTCAGAATATTATCAGAAAGGGCAATACAAATGCAGAAGGACGTCTACTTGTGTTTTATAGACGACACAAAAGTGTTCGACAAAGTACGCCACAAAAACTTTTTAGACTTGTCCGGCAACTTTGACATATTCGAGAAAGACATTAGAATAATCAGGAACCTATACTGGCAGCAAATCGTCTGCATACGGACAGGAAATGAGTTCAGCAGATATACAAAAATAAAATTGGCGTGTAAGGCAAGGAAGAGACACACAATGAGGAGGAAGGGTTTCGAGAATTTGATACTCATAGGGCGAATAGAGGGAAAGAAAGACAGGGTAAAACAGCGTGACATACTTGATTGGCTTAAACAAATGGATGGCAGAGCAGGGTTTGGAAAAATAATAATATATTAAGAGCAACAAGAGACAGGAAGAAATGGAGGGCTATGATCAGATACGCCCTGAAGGGACATGGCATATAAGAAGAAATAATGGTCAATCAGACTAGGCTAGTTAATCATTACTCAGTGGCTTTGTATGGTTTGCCTAAGAACTGAGAAATTTGCCAAGTTAGAACTTGGACACAAATCAGACGATTTTTTAAAAAGTAACCAAATCAATTAATTGCAGAGACATCGTCAATAAAGTGTATTAATACCACTAAATAGAGTCAGTCTTCTATGCCCGCTTCTGGATCAATAATGCTTATAACTAATCATTCAACGAAGTCTGCCAGTTGTGACGTCAGCTGTTCCATCGTCACTACTGGGACTCACGTCAGATGCTAATTGCTAAATTAGTGATAAATGCAGGACTGGTGCTAGGGTCTCGTTCTCCCTACTACCGAATCTATTATACAGGTTTCCCACTCTACTAAATCTCAATTTTCACAAAGTAGTATTCATATAGAATACAAATTTTATTGTAACCTTATTATGTGCAGTAATGGATCATACGTAATATAGGTGAACAATTCAACTAGAAAGACTGAAAATAAATACCATGTATCTAAGTACAAATTAGAGATATGTCATTCCATCTTAAATAAATCAGTAATGTCGGATGTGCGTTGTACAATGGATATTGACTCGGAACGAGAAATCGAAGAGCCGATTTCGAATTCCATTTGAATTTTTTGCATTCACTTACGCGCAAATACCCTTGTGAAAGGTATTCATCTGTCCCTTCCCTCCAGTTACGGGTTAAATAACAGGAGAGATTGGATTTTATAGCCTTGGGTGCGAGCAATCTACCGCAGAAAGTAATGGCAACCTACTGCGGGATAATCTTCTGCCCAGTCAGTCATGTCTCTTTCGAGACATGATTGCCCAAGCATGTATCACGTATGGAACTTAACTGACTGAATGTTTTGCGGCATCTTTTAACATCAATTTGACATTTTTCTTGTTAAAAGGTAAAATATTTTTGACACGTTTAATATCATGGATATAAAATTCTGAATTTAATATATGTTTTTGTGAAACTTAACAGGAGCGTAACAAATCATGGATTTAAATGAAACAAAAGAAAATCCAGAATTACGTCAAAATTCGCAAAAAATATTCCTCCTTTCATAGTCAGTTAGTTAAGTGCCATACGTGATACACGCTTGGGCGATCATGTCTCGAAAGAGACATGACTGACTGGGCAGAATATTATCCCGCAGTAGGTTGCCATTGCTTTCTGCGGTAGACTGGTTGCCGACCAAGGCTATAGAACCCAATCTGTCCTGCTATTTAACCCATAACTGGAAGGAATAGACGGATTAATACCTTTCCCAAGGGTATTTGCGCGTAAGTGAATGCAATTAATTCAGATAGAATTCTAACTCGGCTCCCCGATTTCACGTTCCGAGCCGATATCCAATGCACCACAACGCAGTCAGTTGTACTGAATTTAATTTGTAACGTATATAAATGTAGGTAGACGAAAAGCGAAGGTTGATAAGATAGAGAGTCACAAAGCACTGCCCGGGGATCTAGGTACATGTTATTAAGTGCTTATCTAAGATATACCGAGTGGTAAGAGCAGCGTTTCTTAACCTTTTTACTCTTGCTTAACCTTTAAAATAAATTGCATGTCTCAAGGAACCCCTTTTGTAAAAAACAAAATTATATACCATATTTTTCTCATTTTATTTACGTCGTAGTTCACATGGCAGATATCAAAATATATATTTTTGAAAAACAGGTTTAAGGAAAAATTAATACATCTTTGTCACATTTTTCGATGTGTTCGAAAAGTAATTATTTTTTTTTTTCATAATTACAAATACTTTGATTTTTCCCCTTAATAATAACATTTTGACGATAAAACTTTGTTATTATTAAGCCTTTTAACATCATGTATGCTGTTTTTTCAGAGAATCAGTAGAGAGGTACCTAAGTGAAAGTGGATACACTGGCACCATATATCACTAAATATATTCCCAATGATTATATTTTTAAACGTAATGGGTTAGATGGGAAGATGTATATATTACAATATTACTATAACCAATAATATATTGTGCGTGTTTGATGAAACTAAATAAAAAGTAATAAGTGGATTAGCTTGTCTCACTTTTCGCAGAACCCTTTGGGACTTTTTGCAGAAATAATAATAGACAAATGAAATTCGCTAACAAAAACACTGTTCAAGACTGGTATTTACTACTATAGCTGGAAATGGTAGAGAGAAGAGAAAACAGCGAGAGGCCTTGGATATGCAGGTAGTGTAAGGGTTAGCAGTTCAGAATGATTAATTATTGATTGATTGATTCGTTTTCTCCGGCTTTGCAGGTTATTTAAGTCCAGAAAATACTTTTAGATTAAAATATGTTTATTTATTTATTTTTTAGATAAAAACGATTTAGTGATACAAGTCTTACTAATTAACCCATAGTTGAAAGGAGACGAAGCGGATTCATACCTAATCAGATTTTGATAAACAAACAACTATAATGTAAATATAAAGTGTGGGGGGGAATCAATTCTACATTACAACGAGAAAATAAAATGATCCCTCTCTTTGTGACCACCCTAGTTTTTATACATAATATTTTTGAAAATGTAAATAAATCTAAAAGTCATACCTGTGTAGCTAGTCAGTATTTGATTGTTGCTTGATTCGGTTTCTACGGTTAATCAAACCTTTGTAATTTATTTAAAGCCAGGAAATATATTTCGATTATATTTTTTTTGTTTTAGATAAAAATGATTTAGCGATACAAGTCTTACTACTTAACACATAGTTGGCGGGAGTAGAGGTAGATTCATACCTAATCTGAATTCCATAAACAATTATAATGTGAATATAAAGTGGGGGATCAATTCTATATTGCAATCATTATATAAAATGATCCCTCACTTTGTGACTACCGTAGTTTCTATATATTTATATTCTTGAGAATGTAAACAAATCTAAAAGACATACCTGTGTAGCTAATTAGTGTTTGATTGTTGCTTGATTCGGTTTCTATATTTTATCAATCCTTTGCAATTTATTTAAAGCCAGAAAATATTTTTAGATTGCAAGAATTTGGGAGGGGCGATAATGGTTTTAATGATACAGACCTTAATAATTAACCGATAGCTTTGGGGAGAAGAGGCGGATTCATACATTTCCAAGGGTATATACACGTCATTGAACATAACGAACCCAACTCAGCTCTCTGATTAATAATTATGAGCGATTGTCCATTACATTACCCACACATTCAAGTTTACAGGAACCGTTATTTCAAAGCGGTCTAGGTACTGACTAGGCTCGACGTTACTTAACATCGTTGATCGTCCGGGAACCGGTGTTTCAACGCTATATGGCCGTAAGCCGAGTTTGAATTCCAGTCAAGTTAATCTCTTCCATATCCAAGTCCTTCCCAATTCTCTTGGAGGAATCTCTTCCTTATTAACCATATCTTCAAGGATGTGACCTTACTCAAGACGCTTGGCCAGTTGCGGGTTTTGTGAGACTATTTAAGCCATAGTTGGAGGTTTTCAATTCAGAGTTTTTCATTTCTTAGACCAGTTGCCCTGAAAGGCTATAGGGCTCAGTCTACCCTGTTATTTTTCCGTAAAATCAGAGAAAAGATGGGTTCATATCTTTCCTAAAGGTATTCGAATGTAATTGAATGTAACGAAGTCGAACTTAGATCCAGTTTTTCACAAATATCCTAGGTAAAGGTATAAATCCATTTTTATCTCTATCAATTGATTCAATAGTTAGGGCAAACTGGGCTTTTCAGTCTTGGTTGACAACGAATGTAGGAGAAGGAGACCTCGTCGCTGCGCTTTTGGTCGACTCTAGAACCGTAAGATTCGTTACACTGACTGTAGCCGTACATGGAATATGCTATTTTAAGGATGTGGGCTTTTCTCAATGCCATGTCACTTCAAGATCAAAGCGACTATGGCTCTTGTCAGATTTCCTTCTTTTATTACCCGTGATTTGTCATCCATTCTTAAGTAAGAATACTGGAATGCTTTCCCGATACCTTTTCCAAGGTTTTTGATATTCAATATTTTCTTTCTCCTAGACTGGTTGTGAGCCAGGTTCTGGTCGCTAGGGTTTTGGGGCTCAACAATAAACAGTGGTATCGTCTGCTAACGAGACCATCGCTTATCTCTAGTTGCTCGCACAGCTGAAAGGGGAAGAAACTGGCTTTTAACATTCAATATCCACTAATATCAAGCTAGTAACGATTCGTTGTCATATAGCAGGCACTGAATTTTCTCTAGTCGTGATCAATACACTAAATGCGCCTTCTTGCTTGGAGTATATGTTGGGTCTCGGGCTCACTGAAAACCCGAAATGGAACTCGTATTGACGATAAGATAGCTTGTGGTACAGAGGATGTCGACTCAGAACGAGAAATCGAAAAACCGAATTCGAATTCCAGTTGAATTCGTTGCATTCACTTACGCGCAAATACCCTTAGGAAAGGTATCAAACCGTCTCTCCTTCCTCCATCTATGGGTTTAATAGTAGGTCAGATTGTGTTCTACAGCCTTGATTGGCAGTTAGTCTACCACAGACAGTAACGGCAACCTACTGTGAAAGAAATTTCTTCACGGTCAGTAATGTCTCAATAGAGATATGATCGCCTATGCGTGTATAACGTATGGCATTTAACTGATTGACTTATATACGATCCATCGCTAAATATACTGGAAATAAGAGCTCTTCTCTGTATCACTCCCTACAACACCATCATTTAGTAAAATTCTATCTTGAGTGGTTTTTAGGCCTTGTAGTGGATGAAGAGTGATGAAAGATCTGAGAAGAAGGAAAATTATGCTCTCAAAAGTAAACAAAGCGCCTTTGTGCTGAATTGTCAGACACGCTTTTGTAAAACTCGAGTTAACGTCAGGAAGTAAAATATAGAAGGAGACTGGCATTGCCGTAAACCGGTTCATATTAGCTGCTGTGTTATGAAACGAGCGTGTGATAGAATTGAGAGACGTATTTTACGGATGGCTGATCTGCAAAAATTACTTTTGAAACAAAAGGCTTTCACAATCTGATCTCCTTTGAAGTTCCATATATTTCGCTTTTTCAGAGCCACTGTTGCGTAATTCCACTAAGCTCGTCGAACACTGGATTGAGTATTCTTTTTCTATTCTCTTTGTTATTTGGCTTTTATCATTTATTACCTTAAAAAGATGACATTGGCATTCGTATGCATCAGGCGTTTTGCTTCCAGAATGTATCACTGACATTATTATTATTATTATTGTTATTATTATTATTATTATTATTATTATTATTATTTCCTTTGATTTTCGTTGTACACACATTTCTGTCAGGGTCCCAACCAGAGACTTAAGGTAAGAAATGGTGTCATGATATTTTTCACTAATCATATCTTGTAAAAAAAATGTTTAAGATCATACACATTTTGCACAGTTAAACCTCTTCGTAATGTATGAACTGTCCTTGAGAGTACAATATTTTTGTATTTCTTTATGACTTGGGGTACCAGCGATCTCTTCAATTAGTCTTTCGGACCTTTTCCTACTCAAACTGAGAGCTCCAACTACAACTAAAATCATTGATGTCCTTATGTGCCATATTTTTTTTACATTTTAATTTCAAGATCCTTGTATTTTGATAGTTTTTTGAAGATCCTCATAGATACGGATGCTGTCTTTGATCACCTTGTTATTATTTGTATGTTGTCATTTTTCATCATATTTCACTTTCTGCTATGTTTTCATAACCAACCAAGTCTGCGGAAAGACCTAAGGCAGGTCGTGGTGTGTTGTTATGGCTCCATTTCATGTTTTTTCTACCTCCCCTAACATCCCTAGCGTTACATAGACAAAGTACTCCTTAGTGTGTGGTCTGTACATAACAAGACAATTTTTTGTATATCTCTTAAGCTGGCGTTTCCAGGGATTCCTTCGATGTTTTTTTTTTTTTTATCATTCCAAGTGCACTCACTATCACTGGAACGATACTTGTTTTCAATTTCCACATTTTTTCTATTTCAATTTCCAGGTCTTTATATTTTGACAGTTTTTCGAATTCCTTGGTTACTATGTTACAATCCGCTGGACAAGCCATATCAATTAATAAGCAAGTTTTTTCTTTCTGGTTTTAACAATAATGTCCAGACTATTTGCTTAAGTTTTTCTGTCTGTATAGATGGTGTAATCCCATAGAATAGTGACATCTTCTATTTCTGTAACCGGTGCTGGGTGATGTTCATACCAGTGTTTGTTTACATATTTTCCATGCTGTTTTCACATTATTATTATTATGTTGTCATTTTTCATATTTCGATTTCTGCTATGGTCGCACTACCTACCAAATCTGCGGGAAGACCTAAGGCATTGTCGTGGCGTGTTGTTATGGCTCCATTTAATGTTTATTCTATCTCCCTTATCATCACTAGCGTTACATAGACAACGTTCTCCTTAGTGTGTGGACTGTACTTAACAAGACAATTTTTTGTATATCTCTTAAGCTGGGGTCTCCAGAGATTCTTCCAATGTGTTGTTTTGTTCCTTTTTTTATCATTCTAAGTGCACCCACTATCACTGGCACGATTCTTGTTTTCAGTTTCCACATTTTTTCTATTTCAATTTCCAGGTCTTTATATTTTGACAGTTTTTCGAATTCCTTGTTTGCTATGTTACAATCCGCTGGACAAGCCATTTCAATTAATAAGCAAGTTTTTTCTTTCTGGTTTTTAAAAATAATGTCCGACCTATTTGATTCAATCTTTCTGTCTGTGTAGATGGTGTAATCCCATAGAATAGTGACATCATCTATTTCTGTAACCGGTGCTGGG
Source organism: Ascarosepion bandense (assembly GCA_037127315.1). NCBI lineage: Eukaryota > Metazoa > Mollusca > Cephalopoda > Sepiida > Sepiidae > Ascarosepion > Ascarosepion bandense. Next base: position 4,817,454 of record JBBBDQ010000275.1, read on the forward strand.
TGATGTTCATACCAGTGTTTGTTTACAGATTTTCCATAGTGTTTGCACATTGCCCAATGTAAATATTGCCCTACTCTATCGTGACGATTTTTATATTCATTTGGGGCAAGTACAGAACATCCTGAGATTAGATGATCTATTGTTTCTTGGTGTTTATCACAGAACCTGCATTTTGGATCCATATTATTATGTATAATATTTGCCTGAAAGTTTCTAGTGAAAAGACTTTGGCCTTGCGCTGCAAGAATAAAGCCTTCAGTCTCAGACTTTAATCCAGATGCACGTAACCATCGATGAGTATTAACTTTATCAACATTGGATTTATTGGCACGTACTGGATATTGGCCATGCAGAGGTTTGTCTTGCCAGCGCTGTTTCATCTTTTCAAGAGCTTTATCTTTGGCTTTCATTTTCATATTCTTTGCCGCAATAGTTGGTTCTTGGCTTCTGTTTTGCTTTTCTACAAAATATACTAACTGTAAATCTTGTTTGTATTTACTGCCTTCTTTTATTATTGAATATTTTTTCTTTCTTTCTTCATGTTGCTTGACTAATTGTATCATCCAGTCCTTTGTTGTTTCTATGTATGTTATTATTATTATTATTATTATGCCATTTTTCATCATATTTCGATTTCTGCTTTGGTCTCACTACCAACCAAGTCTGCGGGGAGACCTAAGGCAGGTAGTGGCGTGTTGTTATGGCTCCATTTCATGTTTTTCTATCTTCCCTATCATCTCCAGCATTACATAGATAAAGTTTTCCTTAGTGTGTGGGCTGTACTCAATAAGACAATTTTTTGTATATCTCTTAAGCTGGGGTTTCCGGGGATTCTTTCAATGTGTTGTTTTGTTCCATTTTTTATCATTCCAAGTGCACCTACTATCACTGGCACAACTCTTGTTTTCAATTTCCACATTTTTTCTATTTCAATTTCCAGGTCTTTATATTTTGACAGTTTTTCAAATTCCTTGATTGCTATGTTACAATCCGCTGGACAAGCCATATCAATTAATAGACAAGTTTTCTCCTTCTGGTTTTTAACAATAATGTCTGGCCTGTTTGCTTCAATTTTTCTGTCTGTGTAGATGGTGTAATCCCATAGAATGGTTACATCCTCTATTTCTGTAACCGGTGCTGGGTGATGTTCATACCAGTGTTTGCCTACAGCTTTTCCATAATGTTTGCATATTGCCCAATGTAAATATTGCCCAACTCTATCGTGACGATGTTTGTATTCATTTGGAGCAAGTTCAGAACATCCTGAGATTAGGTGGTCTATTGTTTCTTGGTATTTATCGCAGAACCTGCATTTTGGATCCACATTATTATGTATAATATTTTCCTGAAAGTACCAAGTGAAAAGACTATGGTCTTGCGCTGCAAGAATAAAACCTTCAGTCTCGGACTTTAATCCAGATGCACGTAACCATCGATGAGTATTAACTTTGTCAACATTGGATTTATTGACACGTTCTGGATATTGGCCATGCAGAGGTTTGTCTTGCCAGCGTTGTTTCATCTGTTCAAGAGCTTTATCCTTGGCTTTCATTTTCATATTCTTTGCCGCAATAGTCGGCTCTTGGCTTCCGTTCTGCTATTATTATTATTATTATTATTATTATTATTATTATTATTATTATTTTTATTGCCGCTCTCAGTTAAAGCGCTGATCATGAAGTTGTTATTTTTAATAATTTTTAAAGTGTTTTTCTTTAATCATTTCATCCCAAGCAAGACAATAAAACCACTAAGACGCAAGGGTTTACTGTGTGTGAAAGAATAAGATGAAAACAAAAAGATTATTAAAGAGAGAAAACAATAAAGAACAAGAATGAAAATTTATCTACCTAACCATTCTTCTGTAAAGAACTGGCAGTTATGCCTCAGCTCCTGACGGGATCGTAACATCTCTTATGGCTGTAAAGGCACACACGGAAGTGACACTCTCGATTGCAATGGATGCATATAAAGACTCTCTCATAATGTTGTCATGTTGCTTTCTTTCCTTTGATCACGATTGTTCCCTATCGCAAGCCTCCGTTTTTACTCTTCTCGCTTCAATCTTCGGTGTAAATCGCGTCGCCAACGTAAGGGATCGTTGGTGACACTTCCCACCTCCCGATGTTCATCTTCATTGCCCTCATGTCCGCTTTACAGAAGTCCTCAAAGCGAAGATAAAGTAGCCCTCGTGCCCTCTTGCTAGTGGCCAGTTCTTTGTACAGAAAGATTCCAGCCATCTGATGTTGTGCAAAGGAAAGTTCGATACAGTTGCAAGAATTGTATTATTTAGCCATTAACAAAATGTTTCAAGCATTTCAACCTCCCACCTCTCTCTCTCTCTCTCTCTCTCTCTCTCTCTCTCTCTCTCTCTCTCTCTCTCTCTCTCTCTCTGTATATATATATATAGTCGTTGGTGAAACTCATTGTTGATTATTGGGGTGTTCAGCGACATTTCCTGTTGTGAAAAATAGGTCCTATGTTATGGATCTGAAGAGACGAACGCAGCCACCGCGTGGTAGGGTAGAATGGCCTAGGGAATGGGGAGCCCTAAATTTTCTTTCGTATCTTTCCGTCTCTTCAACTTGTATTCTGGTGTTTTTGAAAGATATTAAAGAAAAAAGACTTTGAGGATGAAAGCCATCATTACGAATTGTTTGAGGCGGTCCATGGGTCAACACTCCATAGCACACACACACACCTCTGCTGAAAACATCTGCTGCGTTAAAACCCTGGTTTTACAGCCAGGTTCTTGATAACAACTTGCATCGGGCCGTCGACTTGTTCTCGTACATAGAACGTCGGATCGTGCTTAGTCTGAGTTTTACCCTCCTGAATCCTTACCGTCATAGTTGACCATGGTTGGACCAGGAGGTGAAGTTTCCAACGGCATTACACTCCGGTTCGTCGAAATGCGCAAGCTCTGCCATCATGATACAATACAGTGACTATCTACGGGGGATTTTTCTACCACAGAAAATCCAACTATAATCAAAAATTACATTGGAAGTACTAAAAACACTTTCAAGTCGCGATTGCATAAGCATAAGCTATCCTTTAATAATTGGCCCTATCGTAACTCATCTTCACTTTCCAAATAATATTGGCAATTAAAAGATGCACATAAAGTATCCACAGTACAATTGGAGATATTAAAAAAGTTAGAAAATGTAAATCGTTACATGAAAGATGTTTTCTTTACTTACAAGAAAAAAAAATATAATTAAATTCCTGAAAACTAATCTATTAAACTAACGTAATAAAATAACTACTTACTGCTACCACAAAATAATTAAATATAATTAAATATATAAAAAATTATCTGAAGCCGTTTACTATATTCTATACTATATAATCCTACCCCTATTATTAAATATATATGCTTCCAACCTAACGTTAATTAACGATTACATAGACCTTTAACTTTACTTTAACCACTACATAAATTGAGTAATTCATCAATAAGTAATTAAAATCATAGCTTTACGTTTATTTTCTTCCATAGACTTGAGTTTTAATATTAACAACACTCTTTAAAACAAACATATTATTGTTTTAATTTGCAATCTCGGAGCATTTCAAATCCCGGTTCACACTCCATCCAGGTCTATTGAACAGGTGTAGAGGCTCATCCCTTGTTCCCTGTTTAGGATGTGGTTTCCGGCTTTCTCTTTTCCAATCTTTTCACTTTTCCTTATTTTTTTTTCAATTGGAGTAGATAGACTGAACTATCGCCGGGTTCACACTCCACCCACGTCTATTGAACAGGTGTAGAGGCTCATCCCTTGTTCCTTGTTTAGGATGTAGTTTCCGACTTTCTCTTTTCCAATCTTTTCACTTTTCCTTATTTTTTTCCTTTCTTTCAATTGGAGTAGATAGACTGAACTCTCGCCCGGTTCACACTCCACCCACGTCTATTGAACAGGTGTAGAGGCTCATTCCTTGTTCCTTGTTTAGGATGTGGTTTCCGGCTTTCTCTTTTCCAATCTTTTCACTTTTCCTTATTTTTTTCCTTTCTTTCAATTGGAGTAGATAGACTAAACCTTCGCCCGGTTCACACTCCACCCACGTCTATTGAACAGGTGTAGAGGCTCATCCCATGTGCCCTGTTTAAGATGTGATTTCCGGCTTTCTCTTTTCCTATCTTTTCACTCTTACGTAGCCCCCTGCACACCAGTGGCCTTACCGCCTTGCCCGGGGTGATATGATAAAAAAAAAAGAAAAAAAAAGCAGCATTTTTGTTCGATCATAATTTAAACTGATACAATGATTCTGTTCTGTCTACATGCTCACCTCTCACACCGCTACGCATAAATGTCTCAATATCCATTGGTTTACACACACAAATCTTTTAACTTCTAATAACATGCCACTCCACCACTTTTACCTAATATGGTAGTATCTATGTTTTAGATTTTAAATTTCCGTAATATTATATATATGACCCCGATTCTTTGAGAATATTGTCAAGCATTCACTATCCTCTATCAAAACATTCCTAGATATTTAAATTTGTGTACTTGCTTGATCTTGGTATCTCCAATTTATAATTTGTATGTTTGTCTATTCTTTTTGCAATTGATTCTTAGTCTTTTCTTCTCAATTTTCTACACTACATTCTTTAAGAATTTCTTACGTTTCCTTTCTGTCTTTGCTATTATCAACACTGTGTAAGGGATGGTGCAAGGGTTTCGTGCTCCCCTCAAAATCTATGATACGCCTCTCCACCGAATCTATGGGACGAGTCTCACCCTATTACATCTCAATTTTCATAAGGTCAGTCAGTTAAGTGCCATGCGTGATACACGCTTGGGCGATCATATCTTTAAAGAGACATGACTGACTGGGCAGAAGATTATCCTGCAGTAGTTTGCCATTGCTTTCTTCGGTAGACTGGCTGCCAGCCAAGGTTATAGAACCCAATCAGTCCTGTTATTTAACCCATAAGGACGGATTTATATCTTTCCCAAGGGTATTTGCGCGGAAGTGAATTAAAAAGATTCCACTGGAATTGAACTCGGCTCCCGGATTTCCCGTCCTGAGCTGATCTCTACTGCGCCACAAATCTTATTGTAAAATTATGTACAATAACGTATCATATGCAATAAAGGTGAACAGTTCAAGTAGAATAGTTGAAAATAAATACATTGTATCTAAATACACTTCAAATTATCTCTTGAGAAAGAAAGTTTAAAATTACTTTTTTATTACCGTAAAAGACTACTGTTAAATTTCTGTTGGAGACAATACTATCTTTTATTTATTGGTTTTGACCCTCGTTTTCTAAATCTTTGATTGTTACCGCAGGGTCTATGCTAATAGAGGAGGTTTGTTGTACTGATCCTCGTAAAATTGTGATTTTAGTACAGACCAAATTCTATTCCAATAACATCATTGAAACATTTAACTGTTTTTTTAATACCTTGTAGCTCACTGTCATTCCTACATTACAATTTTATTCATAAAGAACACCCAGTCAGACCCCCACTACATATTTAAAATTACTTAATTCCTGTCAATTTTATTGTAAAATTATGTACAATAACGTATCATATGCAATAAAAGTGAACAGTTCAAGTAGAATAGTTAAAAATAAATACACTGTATCTAAATACTGGGTTGTCTGGAAAGTTCATGCCGTTTTTTAGTCGTTCAGGTCCCAACACGTTAGAAGACGTCAAATTTATCGACATATATATTATACTTACATTTCCAATTAGAGTACACTTCAAATTATCTCTTGAGAAAGAAAGTTTAAAATTACTTAATTAGTCTCAATTTTGCAGCTCTATGAAAATGGAAGATCATAATGTGCATTTTAGATATTTGAGTTTTTTTTTATTACCGTAAAGGCAAAAATGCCTCGCAAACAACAGAAAATAAATGTGTCGTATCCGGTGAAATTGTTTCAGCTATGAACTGTACAGAAGTCGTTCACTAAGTTTACAAATAGTGATTGTAGCCTTATTGATAAACGATATCCAAACAAACGCCCCCTCCACACTAGATGACGAGGATATCAAAACGTTGACTGAGAATAACTCGCTTTAAACAACGCGAGAATTGGCAGAAACACTAAATCTATCGAAATCTCCCATCCATGGGCAATTAGTGAAGCGCTACGATGTTTGGGTACCACATGATTTTAGTGAAAAGAAACTTTTGGATCGCATTTCTATCTGCGTTTTGCTCTATATACACAATGAAAATGCATCCTTCGTGAAGCAAATTGTGACGAGTGATGAGAAATGGATGGTTTACAACAACGTTCAGCGAAAATGATCCTAGGGAAAACTACATGAGCCAACTTTAGCCACCCCAAAAGCAAGTCTTCATCCTAAGAAAGTCATGATGTGCATCTGGTGCGATTTGAAAAGAATTCTGTGCAATGAGCTTCTGCCAAGTAACCAGTCAATTGATTTTGAAAAGTACTCCTCACAAATGGGCGAATTAAAAGCAACAATTCAAGAAAAATACCCTAAATTGGCTAACAGGAAAGGTGTTGTTTTCTATCATGATTATGTTAAACTTAACGTTTCTTTGGCGACTCGGGAAAAATTGGTGCAGTTTGGCTGGGATATGTTACCCTATATACACCAGATATTGCTTCTTCGGATTTTCAACTTTCAGCTCCTTGCAAAATAATTTCAACGAAATATTGCAAAATAATTTCAATTTTAATTATTTGAATGACATAAAAAAACACCTAAATGAGTTCCTTGCCGGAAAACACCGAAAATCTGGGAAGACGTTATGTTTAAATTGAAGGATAAACGAAAAATGGTTGTGCAACAAAATGGTTAATATATAGTTTAATATTCAATATTTGATGGCATAATTTTGTTTTGTATTCTAATTTTCCTTAAAAATTGGTATTAACATTCCAAACAACCCAAAACAAATTAGTAAAATGTCATAATAGATCATTTCAGCTTAAATTAATCAACTATTTCTTGTGGCAATTTCTTTACATCAGCTTGAGATTTTTCTTTTTCAAAAGTTGAAAAATTTTATCACATTCAACGTTATGGACAAAAATATAATGAATTTTTATAATTTTTTTTTTTCAAGACTTAGCATTAGCAAAACAGAATGAACGGATTTAAAGAAAAAAGAAAAGATAAACAAAACAGATTGACATCAAAATCCGAAAATTTTTTATCCTGCATTATTTATTTATTTTTATTTTAATTTGTAACGCAAATAAATGTAGATAGGAAAAAAACAAATGTTGTTAAAATAGGGAGGGTCACAAAGCACTGCCTCCCAACATGTCCCCAACACCCGGCCAGGGGTAATACCCATCGGACATGGCAACAATAACTTCCATATGCATTGTCAATGATGACAGAGAAAAACAATTATATTTTGAATTAAAATGTAAATATAAATATTCCGGAACATGTTTGCTCCAAGGAGAATAGATATTTGAGGCGTTCAATGGAAAATCACAGGCATACATTCATATAAATACATGCAAATACTGTCTATCATCCGTCTATCTCGTGAGATATGGTAGCGTTATATTTGGTCATGTTTCAGTCCTATGGTGGTTAAAGAGGAAAGATATTTCAGGGGGCCAGTTTGGACGATGGCATATATGCACTGACCAGACCATATGTTCTACTCTAGGTCGTACCGACAGGAATACAGCTCATTACATTCGGGGCCGTCTCAGCTGCAGAAGTTGCCGGAAGTTTGTCATGCGAATATAGGATTATGAATAACGTTTTTAACGAGCGTTACTAAACCCAACCAAATACAGACGAACAAAAATGCATTGGTACGCACCTGAATCAACTTGTCATGGCGTTCTTATCCAAATCCGATATTGTATCAGTGATATAAGAAGCAAGATTCTTTGGTGGCCATATCCGGAATTCTTTGACAGAATCTTATCCATCGAGTCACGAAGTTTCTTTAAAAGTTACAAAGAAGAGTAAACTTCAAACGAATGATTTGTAGCGAGTGGGCATGCGTGCCTGTAATTATAAGAAGAGATATTTTACTTCTTAGCTTTGAAATCGATATGTTACTTGGTTGTTATTGCTATCAACGGTACGTTGATATTTGGGGTGCTACAACAGACAGGGGTAAGAGAACTCGTAGAGAGTCAATTTTCCAAAGAGGAGAAAATGCTTACCTTGGAAATCAACATTTGAAATCCTACAGTTTTCTTCTCATAGACTCGATCACCGATTATTAGCACCACAAGAAAAAACGCAGCTATCTAACAAACTTGTCTCATTCTCTCTCTCTTCATATATATATATATATATATAGAGAGAGAGAGAGAGGGGGGTAGATAGAGATATATAGAGAGAGAGACAGAGAGATGTGTTTTTCCTAAAGAATTAATGTATTTATTTTTAATACATTTTATTGCGTAATTCTTATTATTTAAACACTACAATAACGTTCAGTCAGTCAGTCAGTTAAGTGCCATACGTGATACACGCTTTGGGCGATCATGACTCGAAAGAGACATGACTGACTGGGCAGAAGATTATTCCGCAGTAGGTTGCCATTGCTTTCTGCGGTAAACTGGTTATAGAATGCTATAGAACTCAATCTGTCCTGTTATTTAACCCATAACTGGAGGGAAGAGACGGATTAATACCTTTCCCAAAGGTGTTTGTTCGTAAGTGAATGCAAGGAATTCAACTGGAATTCGAACTTGGCTCCCCGATTTGTAGTTCCGTTAGAAGTAATGAAAAAGCATACATGTATATCCATAAAACAGAACCTCTCACTTTATCTCTCCCCTATTTCTATATATATATACAATTTAGAAGCAAGGGTGACTTATGGAAGGAAATGGTCAACGTATCACGTGAAATTACATCAGAGATCCAGAAATTGACATGTTCGATGAAACAGCGCCTTTTCCAAGTCATTTAAAAGGCTGATCACATATCTCATATTAACCCAATTCACTAACATTTATGAACAGTTACTTTTTGGCGATTTAATTTCATCTTAGTTACCGTATGTATCCATAAAAATCTGTAATGAAGCAATTAAAGTGTTATTTTCTTTTTTGACAGGGGTTTTTATTACACCTTGCTAATAATTTAACACACTAACAATTTAAGTAATTTGGGTAAATGATCGTAACCTCTACTCCTTTTTATAAAACCTTATAATTTTTACAGAGTATATGTACACTACCGGCGATAATTATTAGGCCATCACGTTTTTTTTTTTCAGAAATGATGTATTTTATACTATTTTTAGTATTTATTGTCAAGTGGATAATTCTAAATGAAAATAGAATGGTTCTTTTATTATAACTTTGCAAAATTTGCAAGGCAAGGAAGCAAAGATGAACTCGTCCGAATCACCCTAATTTTTTTCATTCTTTCATTGACGAAACTGCAATATAGGTAATTATTAAATATTTATAAATTCATTTGATGCACATGTTATTGTGCAGTATTAACAAAAGAACCATTCTATTGTCATTTACAACTATTTACTTGGCAATAAATACTAAAAAAATACTATGAAATACATCAATTTTTTAAAACACATGGGTGACCTAATGATTATGGCCGGTAGTGTATATACATGTTGTCATCATTCTCTAATAATTTCGTTCAATTCCAACCAGTAGCTTTTGGATAGAATGAAAAAGTTTCACCGCATTCATAATTTGAAACGCAGAATATATATATTTTAAAGGTTGGCCACTTGTATTCGAGGATACCCAGGGTGGCTAGCTAATCCCCATCGCAGACGCTTGCTCAGATACACTTTGTTTGTTCAACACCCATAGAGCCTAACTGTGGTTTATACTGAGCGGATCTTAGTTACAGTTTCTAGGAGAGAGAGCGTTATTTAGCGTAAACAAGAGTCTGAACAAGGCCAGGGCGTTCAAACCCTCGGTCACGATGACTTTTGACTTCGAGCTTGCCCAACCATCAACAGCTCCTCAAAGGAAGCCGTCTACGCAGTTTCACTTACAGGGCTTAGGTCAACTCATGGTATGTTTTTCAGGTACGTTCCAAAGGTGCCGCATGCTGGGATCACCTCCTCCAAACCGATAACATCAAAAAGCCATCTTCCTGACAAATCAACCATGGTGAGACTCGAACCCAGGCTTCATGGTTAGAAAGTGAACGTTCTAACCATTCGGCCACTTCAGCCATTTATAGATTGTTGTGGAGTAGTTTTTCGCACTGAAGGTTATAATCGTTCTTTGTGGATTGCTAATCGACTTAACGTACCCAAAATGTTAGGAACTTGGTAATCTTCCACTGAAAGCTGACTCCTTAGCATGTGGCTAACTGCCGACTAATATCAACTGCCTAGTAGTTCTACTGAACTCCAATAGAAGTCTAAAGAGCTCCTATGAACTTTCCGTTAACTCTTATTAATATAGGAGGGAGAGTCCATTATCTGAGGAATAGGTGTGTTTCCCAATAACATATATATATAGATATAGATATATATATAGAGAGAGTGAGATAGATAGAGACAGAGACAGAGAAAGAGACAGGGCGTGTGTTGGTGTGAAAGAGAGAGAATATTCAATAAAACAAAAAGTAATTCTCACCTAACCTATTGATATATGTAAAATTATATAATTGGCATAAGTGTAGAAAAATCTAAATTTGAAAATTTAGATAACGTATATTTGTAAGCGTTTATCAAATGATAAAAAAGAGATTCTGTAATTAATATAACCATTTTTTATTCAAAGTTCTGTCGAGTGAGAAGTCACGAAATTTCGAGTCGATCTCCGATAAGTATTGTGAACTTTCATTACTTCTGATGCAATACACACATTTACGGGAATGTATATCACTCCTTTCAATCGTACGTGACTACGTGCTTTCGACACTACGTGCACTTCCGCATGCCCGTAATAATCTTTGTCTCGTTCTCATTCACTTCCTGTCAGTATGTCCATTGTGTCACTTGTACTTGATTCTAAAACAATTTCTGGTTAATGCATGCATATATTACGTACGTCTGTGCACATACGCATATGCGACTGTGTTCAAGAGTCGATAACACTGCTTTTATTATCAGATTTCCTAGTTTTCACTTATCAGCATTGAATCACAAGTCACAAGTTATTCTCCTGGTAAGATCTTTTATTAAGGTTGACGAATAAATAAGACAGAAGATAAAAAAACGATAAAAGCTATGATAAACAAATGTTGATAAAATCTAAACAATTTCCCGGTTGTATCCAATTATGTCAACAGCAAAGGTCGGCTGCTAGATTCCGTTCCAATAATAAAACAACCTTGGCTGTGTGTCACAAATGTTTAAATATCATCTGATGATTATACGAATCTTTCGCCGTCGGATATTGGTGGGGTGGCGGTAGTGCGGAAATTCAGCTGTTACTCGTGGCAGTAGATGGGCGCAACAGATAAGAAAATAAACAAAGAAGTTATATAAGAAAGAATGGCGACGACGCGTGGTATGCTTCAGCCATGACTAAAAGTACTGTGTTGATAGATAGATAGATAGATAGATAGATAGATAGATAGATAGATAGATAGATATTCAATACTCGTTAGAAGTGTATCAGTCTCATCAAAAAAAGAGGACGAAGATCTTGTCACATGCTCGAATCGTTAACAAAGAACGTGAAAGATTCGAATTAAAGGAGCTGATTCTGGATATGTCTAAACGATTTATTTTTAAGTTCAAAGATTAACGACGAAAAAGATGCAGAAATACCTTCCAAAATCCTAACGAAACTGAAAGAGAATCAAAACACTGCAAGAAATATAAAGAATCATAAATTTGAGACGCGATACGAGGAAATTGAAGAAAAAGAATGCGCATATATATAAGCCAAAAAAAAAATGGGAAAAAAGAAAAATTAATCGATGTTTCAGATATAGAAGGTTACAGAAATAAATATCCCTTTAAGAATTTAAAGTGCTGCAAGTGTAGAAAAGTAGGACACCAAAAGTTACACTAAAGCAAAAAAAAGTTTTCACACAAAAAGTCGTACAGAGAGTTGACACGAAAAATTAATTAACTAAAACAAAATAAAAATTGCATGTTAATATTGTTAATGGACATATAAAGATGCAACAAGACGCTTGTAGTGAAATCACAATAATCAACGAAGTCAATGGAAATCAAATGGGAAAACCATATTAAAAAGAACTTCGAAAATCGCACGTGGTGTGTCAGGTGAGAAATTATTTGTTATTGGTGAAATGACTTGCAACATTTTATTTATTAACAAATATGCAAAACTTAAGGTTTATGTGTTAAAAAATACTCCAAAATTATTCAGTACTGACTCGATTAAATTATTTGAGTTATTGGATTTACCTAGGTACCTTTTCTAAATCGCTGAAAAAAACAACATAATATGTAAAAAAGGCCACAGACGTAATGACAACGAACGTTTACCATCAAAATGTTTGTGTTATTATTAAGAGGAAGGATCAAAGTATTTCTTAATTATTTTTTAAAATTGTTAAATCCTTTCTAATACGTTCGAATTTTGGTAAAAAAAATCTTGTTTTGATTTTAGTTAGCAGGTAACCAAATCGTTACGATAGTTTACTATAAAAATGTAGTATTACTTAATTCAGTTTTGTTTTTCCTGTGAAAAACACATTAATTTGGAAATTTTTCCAAAAATCAAATGAAATTTTTAGAACTTATTTACAAATGAATGAAATTATTTTTGGAATTATTATTTTAAAAAAATCTTCGTAAAAATATTTTTGCATTTGCTACCTCCATCTCTAACTTTCCGTAAATTCATGAAGTTTTGAGAAATTCAATTTTGTTGGAAAAATTGGTTTTATTAGTTAAATGTAGGGCGTATTAAGAAATATAAATCATCTATTATTTCTCAAATATTTAACCTTTATTTCCGAAAATCTGCTCCAATAATAGAATAACAAATGCAATAGAAGTATGACATTATTTAATTTGATAAGCTTTTAATTGCTTTAACAAATAATATAAATAAATGACATTATAATATGAAGAGAATTTTTCGATTAATAATGAAATTTGAAAAGAATTGTTTTCATTTTTTTAATTATAATAATTTATAAAGTTTCAAAAATATTTGAAAAAATACTTCAAAGATTTGTTGGCGTTAGGTGATTAATTTGTTAATTGAAGACTATATTTATTAATCGAAAATTGAAAAGTTTAATACCCATCGTTGTGCCTCCGTATTTATAATTTTTTGTGTGTATTTGAAGTTTGTTTTTTTTTTGTCTGGTAATTTCTATGTATACATTAAAAGGTCATGTGTTTCACGGTTTCTCCTCCTTACAGGAAAAAAATTGGACAATTTTGTCATTTCTGGTCACCATAGACTTATGTTATCTTTCATCTTTCTGGCTGTCATCACATGTCAAATATAAAGGGAAAAGTTCAAAAAGATCAACGCAATGTGTTTAAGAATGTTTTATTCTCAATTTCATGCTATAAATAAGTAATATTTGTGTAAATCAGATTAATTTAAGTTTAAATTTGTTAATTTTCCAAAAATAATGTGTCACAAAAATAATATATACATCTGTATATATTATTTTTGCAAGATTTTTAAAACTGAGGAGTAACTTTTGTTTACAAATGTGTGGATCACTCAAAAATAGTAAAAAAAAATTCAGAACATTGAAAAAAATCTCAAAATTTTAGATTTCAATAAATATAATTTCTGTTTAAAATTCTTTGCTTACTGGAAATAGTAAATTTAATCATTTCGCTTTCTATTAAAACTAAAATTGTGTCAAGAAAACTTTTTTATTTTTAAAAATTTAAATTAAAAGTTAGTTATCGAAAATGAGTGGAGGTACCAAGATTTACTTATAGATATTCATTTAAAAAATATAAGTGGACAAGAAAGTAGTTTCAAAAGCAATGTAAAAATTTAAAGGAAGGATTGAAAAAAAATTTCAGAAGGTTCTCTCGGATGAGTTCGGTCGGTGTTCCAAAGTCAAAGCAAAATTTCAAGTGAAAAAAGGGTTGGCACTAGTATTTAAGTAGTGTACCGTTCGCAGCCTTAGATTAAGTCAACGAAGAATTAGACTGACTTGAAAAATGGTTGTAATTGAAAGGATTAATCATTCTAAATGGACAGCATCAACAGTGAATGTAAAGATAAAATAATAAAATTCGTGTTTTCGCTGATTTTTCGATTAGGTTAAACAATATTTAGAATCACATAACAATTCATTACCAAGTCCAGAGGAAATGTTTGCGAAATCAAAAGGTGAACATTTTTTTCGAAGCTTCATTTTTCTTAGGCGTATTTGCAAATGCAGGTTGAGAAAGAAAGAAAGAAAGAAAGAAAGAAAGAAAGAAAAAGAAGGAAAAATATGGTAGAAGGACAAAAAGTATTCAAATCAGTTAAACAAAAGTTTTACCGATAAAAGGCCCGCTATAAAGGAAGAATCTATGCAAGTATTGTATGATACCTTTGACGTATCAACACTCCAAGAATTCGTTGAACGTACAAGTATGAGTACTAGAAAAAGGAAACGTTCGGAAAAACTTGTAGTTCACCCAAAACAAAATAAATACAAATATTAGTACGTGGGGAACTCGCCAGAAAGAAAAGGCGGCGAATAATAAGAAATTAAAGAAAATAAAAAGTTTAAAAAGTGGGGATATTTCGGACTACATACGGCATCCCCGGTAACACTAATCAACAAGGCAAGACGCCTCCAGTAAAGAACTCAAAGAGAGTTCAGCGTCTGAGTTCCATTCGAATTCAAGCTTGTCTCTCTTCTTCGAGCGGAGAGGAACCCAGACGAGGCTACGTCGAAATTTTCAGTCAAGCTTTCTGTCTACGGGTAAAGAACGAATCAGTCGGGGCTCGGTCTATGGACAGAGACTCGGCTGAGAAGGAGAGACAAGCTCTCTTCCTTCGGGCATAATTCGACACAGTCGTGGCTCCGTCTACGAACAAAGACTCGCCTGAGAAAAATTGACATTCCGTATTTCGCGTATGCGAAGCCTGGGCAAATTGTGACTTGTGACCTGTGTCCACGCTTAGATTTCTCATGTAAAGCCCGACATTGTGTCACATCACGTTTCAGTGGGGTGGAGGACAAAGGACTCTAAGCTGTCAGACAAGCTCTCGGACAGAGAGCAATTTAGTCGTGGCTCGATCTCCGGACTGAGATTAGACCGAGAAAAATAGACAAACATAGTGACTGATCACGTGTATATGGGGGCGGGGTAATTTTTAATCCTTGGCCCGAGCGTATCCGCTTGTGTTCCCACGTTAAATCTCGTCTCAGTGGGGTGACTTTAGGTAAATACCCAGAGTTCCGAGTTAGCAGTTGTTAAGCTTTCTGTCTTCGGGCAGAGTACAACTCAGTCGGGGTTCTGTTTATGGACGGAGACTCCGTTGGGAAAAATAGACAATGCAAAGTGCCCTATTCCGCGTTTGTGGGTTTGGGGTAAAATTTGACCTTTGACTCGAGCGTACGCAAACGTATTTCCACGTTAAACCCATCCTTGTATCACATCTAAGTGGTGAGACATTGGGTAAATATACCCGCTACTAGCGCGTTATAATAGATAGATAGATAGATAGATAGATAGATAGATAGATAGATAGATAGATTACAAAATGAGATAGATAGATAGATAGATAGATAGATAGATAGATAGATAGATAGTTTGCAAAATGAGATAGATAGATAGATAGATAGATAGATAGATAGATAGATAGATAGATAGATAGATTTGAATAGAGACATGTAGGAACAAAAACAACTGGGGACAGAGACTCATTTTAGGTCAGAGTGAAATACACAGGGATAAAAATCTCACTGAAATCGATAGCAAATTTGTATTTTTAAATTTGTATTCACCCTTGAGCATGGTTATAGCGACATTTTCTGTCAATGTTGGCCTGGCAACACGTGACAGGTTGTTAATCCTTGAAAATAACACACTTATACCCCACCATGCAGCACACAACTACATTGCCGAATATAGATAATGATTTTCTGGTAGTTAGGATTGGGCTTTCTATGATTCCGTTTGACACAGGTAAGCTGACATCGAATATTTTCTTTTGGAATCACTTGCAATATATCACGCATTGTAATGACCAGGTAACATCTGGACATGAAATGACAGAAAAAAGAATTAATAATATCTTTAGTCAACAGAAAAAATGTTTTATTTCCATTCATTTCGATTGACTGAGTTGTTTTTACGGTGTACCAACTACTTGCAGGTTATTTAAAAGCAGAAAAATTGTTTCGATGTCACAATTTTATTAAATAATAATTATTTTTATTTAGCCCATATCTGGGGAAGAAGTGATGGGTTCATAATTTTTCCAAGCGTTATTTGCTCGTAACTGAATAATACAGTGTTCGGCATAAATTCCTCCCACATTTTAAACTGTCACCGAGGCGGTGTTAGTGAATTTAGACAAGTGGAAATGGTACCTTTATTTAGTTAAGCGTTTACCATTTTTTATCAGATGCCATCAGTTACCATCATGGCTTCTACCAGTGCACACCGTGCGTTTTCTTTGTAATTTTTTTTAATACTGGCCACTCTGCATTTGCAACAGAGCTTTTCGAGACCATTTCATATTACGTAGGAATGACGCAATTCCAGATAAAAAAAAGTCGATATCTGCTATGTTTTGAAATTTTCAGGTCCTCAGATTTAGCGCTTAAAAAAAAAAGCCTGGTTGACCTCAAAGCACTCTAACTTCCGGGTGAGGGAAAAATTTAGAAATCGTCTAGAACCGTTTCTGGCAAATACAGGCTACCGTTTGGAGAACGTAATTTTTAAAACCAAATGAATGAAATTTTAGTCATTTGTTTAAGCAACAGCGATTTTTTTAAAAATAGCGATTGCCGTAAATTGTAAGGTACAAGTCAATCTCAAGAGTTAAGTTTCCAAATTACAAGTTAGACCGATACTTACTGCAGAGATCAACCCCCAAGAATACCAATGGTCCCAAACTTAAGCCTTAGGATAAATTAAGTTAGGCTACAGTACACGATAACTTGTGCTAAAAGTACATTAAAATGTCATTACTATCATGAAATTGAACAGATGGCACGCATGCTATACCAAGTTGACTGTATGTCCGCTTGAGCTGAACGGTGCTTCGGTTAGTGTTTACACTCCGTATATCAGCTGTTGGATGCGATAAGTGCTGCAATGTTAATAGGATACTGAATTTGTGTTGCTATTTTATTATTTCATATTAATTTCTGTGTTAATATGACAAATATCTTCACCAAACACAAGTTTTAGTGGGATATATTTTGGCGGTCTGTTGGAGATTTTAAGGTAAGTTGTATACAACAATTGTTAGGAAGGCTGCCTCGCTTGTTGTGGTACAGTTAATATCGACTCGGAACGACAAATCGAGGAGCCGAGTCTGAATTCCAGTTGAATTCCTTGTATTCACTTGCGCACAAATACTCTTGGGAAAAGTATTAATCCGTCTCTTCCCTCCAGTTATGGGATATATAATAAGACAGATTGGGTTTATAGCCTTGGTCGGCAACCAGTCTACCGCAGAAAGCAATGGCAACCTACTGCGGGATAATCAGCCCAGTCAGTCATGTCTCTTTCGAGACATGATCGCCCAAAGCGTGTATCACGTACGGCACCTAACTGATTGACTGATAAAAGTTTATATTTTATACCTGCCATATAAGTTGACCCCTAGTTTGGAAATATTTTTAGGCCTGAAAACTCGACTTATACGCCGCAATTTACGGTACCTCTGTCTTTTCGAGAACCTTTAAAATGTTGGCGGTATTTCTGTCGCAACACGTATAACGAACCAGACTGGAATTGGAACTTGGTTCTATGTTTTCCAATTCCAAGCTGTTATCCATTACAACACGCTCACATCCAAGCCTACAGCACCTGGTATTAACCATTTACGTCGTGTCTAGGCTCGACGTTGCTGAACAGGTGTTTCAACATGATACAGACAAGCCTTTCAGTCGTTCAAGAGCCAGTGTAATATTTAAAATATCAATGACGCAAAAAAAACATAGTATTGGAAATGTTAGTGATACAGTACAACCTCAGTTATCCGGACACCTTAAGATAGGGTTTCAAAAATATATTTGGGAAATTCAAAATTCAGGATGATGTGGATGATGTGCTTTCAATATTGCTGCTACATCTGGCTTGGTGCCCCTAGGAATTCTTGATAAAATCCAGTGTTAAATCCGCAATGTTATTGGTCCTGGTCTGGTATCTCGGCTTTAGTGACTTTCCAACCGCTGTAACGCAGCTTTCATGAGACTTACACTGTAATTGTACTGATGAACTTTTCTCAATGGGACCTAGACTCAATGAATTAAAAAAGCAGCACTATATTGGTGGCAATGTCTTATTATTTTACATTTGATAAATTATTATTTTACATTTGATAGCATAGATAAATTATTATTTTACATGTGATAGCATAGATCTACCCTTTTCAAAAGAGTAGATCTATGCTATCAGTTTCAGTTTCTCGAAAACTTGTGGAATTCTTTTCTGGTTTTTCGCTTCCCTGATAACTTTGATCTTCAAAAATTTAGATTCAATGTCAATTGTTATCTTCTGTTTTTTTTTTCGTTTTTGTTATTTTATTGTTTTTCTTCTTAATATTTTTTCATATTCTCTAACATTATGTAACACCTTGTGTTTAGGAGCTTTATTGCCTTGAATGGGGTAAAAGGATTTTTAAAAATTGAATATTTAAGTAATTTTTATTCAAGTTTTTGCCTAGTTTATTTTTTATGAAAACAGGGCTCAATTTTTGCCTGTTTCCGGTTGGCCTCGAGGTTTTCTGCCGATAACTCCTGAAGCTAAGAAAGACCTTCAGTCAAAATTCAAAGGATCGGCAACGTTGCAAGTTTGTTTTGAGTTAATTGTTTTTCTTTCAATGACTTCACCCCAAGAAAGGCAATAAAGCCACTAGGACGCAAGAGGCTAATTAGTGTTAGAGAATATGAGAGAATCTACTGTTAAAGAGAGAGGGCAAAAGAAAACGATTGATATTACGTTTAAATTTTCGAAGATCAAAGTTAATTGGAAAGCAAGAAGCCGGAAGAGTGTTCCTTGTGGAACAGCGAGATGTGCTGTAGTATAAACTGTTAGCATAGAACATACGGTTGCATCTAGCCATTTCTAATTTATAAACTGTAAAATGATGAGACCTTACTTCCAATCTAGTACTGCGCTTAAATTCATAATATCTAGATACCACAGCGGAAAGTTCATCAGAACAATTGGCATGTTATTATTAACATGCCAATGTTCATAATGACATGTTCTTATTTACAGAAAAGGCACATATAACCCGCTAAAAGCTACAATGCGGCGGTGGAAAAATGACAGAAGCCATGATGCCAGGTCAGGACCAGTAGCATTGCAGATTCTTCTTTGAATCTAATCAAGAATCTCTAAATATATAACAGGAGCCCCAAACCAGATGTGGCAGCAAGTATTCAAAGATTGAGGAGATTGTACAGCATTCGTTCTCCATTTTTTATCAATTCACTCTAAGCAAGGCAATAAAGCCACTAAGACGCAAGAAATTACTGAGAGTTACAGAATATGGGAAAAACTAAGAAATTAAGAAGAGAGGACAATAAAAAAACAAGAATTAAGAAGACATAAGATAACGATAAAATTAACGTTAAAACTTTTGAAGATCAAAGTTGACTGCGAAACAAGATGCCGGAAAAGAGTTCCACAAGAGGGAAGTGCGATAGAAGAAACTGTTAACATAGAACTTACGTCGGTTAATAAAGGATTTTTACTGCGACAGTACTGACTTGAATAATGACGCTTGTCATAGTGTGTGGTTGGTTGATAGATTACTCATGGCACAGTCATTTATAAATTTACCATTCGTTCGTGCATTGAAAACTATTGCTATACTAGCAGTATAGCCCGGCGTTGCTCGGGTGTAATGAAAACTTTAAAACTAATCCATGGTCCTGGAGCTCAGACTCAACCTAAAGAATATTTGTGCAATGTTTGGTGAGAATCGGATAAAAATTGTGGATTTGTATGAAGGACATACAGACAGATAAACAGACACACAAACATCTTGCCTTTTATATATATATATTATCGATTTTCTGCACTATTGTAAAAACTGCAACCTTGAAACTTCTGAATATCGTTTCTTATGTCTTTGAGTGTATCAAATTTGATTAAAATCGGACCACTCCTTCTATAACCCGATTTTTTCGATTATCGATTTTCGATATTTATCGCGGTTACCTCGACACAAAACGTAGCTAAGAACACTCGCAGACGCTTATAGTACGACTGTGTAAATTTTCAAGAAAATCGGTTTAGCCGTTTCGGAGTCTATAGGTAACGGATACACACACACACACACACACACACACACACACACACACACACACACAAAGTTCCATTTATAAATAAGTTTAGATCTAGTCAGCTACACCTATAATTCTCCACGAGGTTCTCAACAAAATCCATAGAAAAAAATGCAATGTAATCGACCCTAGCCTGGCATCTCGACTTCAGTCACATTCTCACTGACAAGATGTGGCTTCCCTCTGTCTTTTCTACAAATATTTTTATGGCAACGATTCTGACGAGCCTCTTTCCCTGATGCACCGACCGCATAAATTTATGCGTGCTCCTAGATTGGCATCAGGATCACATCATTTTACCGTAGAAATAGTTCAATGTAACCGTCTCTTCTGCTATAAGTTTCTTTTCTCGCACTTCCCGCCTGTGGAACTCCTTTTTATTTACTTGCTTCCGTGATAGCTACTATCTCAAAAGGAATTAAAATGCAACGTCAGTTGCAAAATCCTTTCTTCTTGAATCCCATTCATCTTTTACCCTTTCTTCATTATCTACCCATTCTTTTCAATCACTGTAACTCCCTGCACACCCGTGTCGGTCTCACTTGCTTAAGGTGAAATGATTAAAAAATGGGATTTTCCTTCAGAGTTCCTTTCAGTCTTTTATGAAGTTCGACTCGATAACAGACCATCAAAAAAATTTAAAAAATCAGGTAATGATAATCAGCCAAGGCGAAGAGGGCTACTTTTTTTTACCAAGAAAAATCTTGAAGACCAGGATTTTCTAGTTGGTTAACAAAACTGAGTAAAAATTTTCAAGCGGTCCAACACGAATGAGACGGGGCAGCATGTGTGGTTAGCTAATAAATATATCTACCCCGATTGAGGCGACCGGACATAGAGGTCGCATTGGACAATGACTGGGTGAGGAGAATGACAGATAAGTTAAACAGGTAAGGATGTGAGTCACGAGACAGAAGAAAATAATAATGTCAAAGCGAACAGAGTTTTTAGCCGTTATGTCTATTCATTAGGTCATCTTTACGTAATGAATATCAATGAGGTGGCATTCGTCTATACAGGAAAGGTGTGTGTGTGTGTGTGTGTGTGTGTGTGTGTGTGTGTTGGAGAGGAGAGATAGGTAAATATTAGAGAAAGAAGGAATACGGTGAAGAAAAAACGGGGAGAGTGTAGGGTGTTGGAGAAAAAAACTGGATGTGTTAAGGTGGGTAATAATTGCGATACAAAATAGAAATAGAATCTGCATATTGAGAGCAAGAGAGAGAGAGAGAGAGAGAGAAAGATAGAGAGAGAAATAGAAGGAGTAAGGATGAGAGTGAGGGAGAGATGAAAACAGACACACGCGCGAGCGAGCGCACAGAAAGCGAAAGGAAACTAGCGTGACAAGGAAGGAAGGAAGGAAGGAAGGAAGGAAGGAAGGAAGGAAGGAAGGAAGGAAGGAAGGAAGGCAGAGAGCGTGGGGAAGCAAAGTAGAAAATATTAAAACAAAAGAACCGAGATAGAAAAGAACAAGTTTATCTGACAAATATATTTATGAATGAGTAAATGCATGAATGAATGAAAAGAAAACAGTATAGAATAAGTAAAGAAAGAAACAAAAAAGAAAGAAAGAATAGTGTATAACAAGAAAGAAAGAAAGAAAGAAAGAAAGAAAGAAAGAAGAAAGAAAGAAAGAAATAGTATATGGGAAG
The DNA here is from genome assembly GCA_037127315.1 of Ascarosepion bandense. Taxonomy (NCBI): domain Eukaryota; kingdom Metazoa; phylum Mollusca; class Cephalopoda; order Sepiida; family Sepiidae; genus Ascarosepion; species Ascarosepion bandense. The sequence goes on from JBBBDQ010000275.1 coordinate 4,839,460, forward strand.
AAGGAAAGAAAGAATCAAATAAGAAAGAAAGAAAGAAAGAAAGAAAGGGTATAACAAAAAAGAAAGAAAAAAGGGTATTACGAAAAAAAAAAAGAAAGGGTATAATAAAAATGAAAGAAAGAAAAAAGAAATGGTATATGAGAAGAAAGAAAAAAAAGAAAGAAACAGCATATAAGAAAAGAGAAAAGAAGAATCAAATAAAGAAAGAAAGAAAGAAAGAAAGAAAATCAAGTAAGAAAGAATGAAAGAAAAAAATAAAGAAAGAATGAGTATAACAAGAAAGAAACGGTATTTCAGAAGAAGGAAAGAAAGATCAAATGTAAAAGAAAGAAAATCGAATGAGTTAAACATAAAAACGCAAAGAAACAAAGAAAGTAAAAAGGAAGAATACAAAAAAAAGAAAGAATCGATTAAAAAAACAAAGAAATGCGGTTGAATTAAATAAATTAACCATATTTCTAAAAAGCGAAGAAACAAACAAAAAAATAAAATGGAAAGAAAGAAATGCTTAAATGAAACTCAACGAAAGAAGAATACGGTATAAGAGGAAAGAAAGAAAGAAAGAAAGAAAGAAAGAAAGAAAGAAAATGTTGACTAAATTATGTATTTTAATGAACGTGTGAAGAAATAAAAAGGAAAAAAGAAAAACGAAAGAAGAGAAAAGATTAAAGGAAACCAAGAAAGAAAAGGACAGTGAAGTGTGGGGTAAAGTCGAGAGAAAAATAAGAACAAAAGAACAATGGACGAAGAGCGGAAAATGACGGAAGAAGAAAGAGAGAAACACAAAAAAAACAGTAATTCGAAAACCAAACAAAAAGCAGCAAACAAAAGAAATAAAAAAGAGGCGAATAAAACAATGAACGTAAGAATAAAGAACGAAGCATAACCATTTCTAAATGAATAGAATCGAAGAACAAAAGAAATAAACCAAGGCGAGAATCAAACAATCACTCATTCATGCTTCCTTATTTTTTTTTTTTTTACATTTTTACCTTGAACTTGTCGCTTATTTCATTTATACATTTTAAACACACACACACACACACACACACACACACACACACACACACACACACACACATATATATATATATATCTATATATATCCTGCTTTAGTAAAAAAAGAATCAGTTTCAAGGCTTTGGGAAAAAAGAGAATGGCTATACAGAAGGGATAGAGCGGTGCATATGTGCAGGACGGTGAGGGCGTCCTTTAGAGTACAAAAAAAGAAGCTACAAAGCGCCCTCCCTTCCCTTTAACACCCATACTTACAGACTGTGATCTCGCACCGGCTAGCGACACTTATTCTCTATCCAGCGGCTTAAGAGCGGGCCTTTAAATAACTAATTTTCCCGACGGCTTCGCTGGTGTTTGTGCGGATGGAGGCACAGGGGGAAAGTGACGATTCAATCGGTTCGTAATCACTGGCTGAGGTCATCTGACGTTTCAGTGACAAAGCGTTAACTGTACATTTTTGTCTTCTGACTTTGTGACGATCATCTGCGCTTTACGAGTTAAATTTTTCGTCAATTTTTCAAACACCTCTTTCTGTTCACCTACCTTTCATGGCACACACCTACTTCCCCTCCTACCTGTTTAATTACCTAACTTCCTCTCAACCTATCTACCCGGTCAATGTGGTGGCTCATTCAGTAAGTTTTTTTCAGTTTTTTTTAAACCGTATTTACTTTTGTATAACGCTTAAATTCTAATATATATTTTCATTTTTTCTTTCTGCTATCTTTTTCTAAAATTGACAAACTTTCTAGTACTGTTTTGTAATTTGTCTTGTTTTCTCGTGTTTTTGACTACCTAATGTTTTAACGTGTTTACTTAACGTTTTATATATTTAAAAACACCGTTAATATTTTTTGTGGGGAGCTTTTAAAACATGTGAAGTATATAAAGTTTATATACATACATTACATATGTTCCAAAGTTTGTCACGGCCGGTGATGATGGCGGGCACAAGCTCCCACTGTCTATAAAATGCTTTTGCGGCATGCGTTTCAAATATCCTCTGACAACTAAGTTAAGCTACAATAAGGAGAATGGGTTGGCGGGAAACTGACGCCTCATAACCAGCTGCTTTGGGTAGCTGGAGCTTGACAGCACAGTAAAGCTGGCCATCTAGGGGAAGGAATACCCTGATTTTAAACCTCAGCTGCCCTGCGATCATATCCAAAAAGCAGAAAATTATGAAAGTAAATCCAGACAAAAAACCTGGAGTGGAGCCTCGAAGGTGGTTGGTGGTCAACACTGACAACTTTCTAGCAACTCCTGCAGCCAATTAGCCCAAAATCTAATGTATTGCTTTGGATCTTGTCAGTACTGCCAAGTGGAAGTGAGGGCATGTAGTGTGGGCAATGCACAACTTTTATATACTATCGCCAATCTAGGAGAAGGAAAACTCGGAATCCAAGTCACCGGCTGCCTTGTAGGTTTTGCCTATTTAATTTCTGAGAGGAGGGATGGGGTAAACCCAACATACCCGATACAAAAGGAACCGGCAAGCCATTGCATTACTCTACCTTGAACGGCGTCATGAACCACAATTGTGAGATGAAGGGGAGTGATGACCACAGCGCTAACTGAATAAATAAATGCATGATAATGCAACCTTCCATTTCAATATGTACAAAAATGTAATAATGAAATTCATAGGATTGAACTTGTCACTTAGCAATAAATTCTGCCTCTTGCGGAAAAATATAACGCGGTTAAAAAGAAAAAAAATTAACGAATTTGTTCGTTTATTTATTTTTAATGCTATTTCTTTTATGAGACGAATTTTAGAAGCCTCTGAAACCGGTACTCGATTATAATTGGCTGCAAATGTTTCTGCAATAAAAAATATCTGCGTGCTGTCTACACGGGATGCCTACTCATGAAAAGTAAATTTGCATAGAACGTTGCAAAAAGTAATGTCTTATTAAGAGAAAGGCAGCATGAGAGTGGGCCCTGTGTACACAGGCGTTGCTACGTTGCAACTAGTAAACAAATATGTAAAATGCATTTCTTTATAACTATAAACTTTTTTTTAATGGGTTCATATATTTTATTTTTTATTTCTATCTCTGTGTTTTATTTTAATTTTCTTATACTAAAGCGGGATATATATATGTGTGTGTGTGTGTGTGTGTGTGTGTGTGTGTGTGTGTGTGTGTGTGTGTGTGTTTCGTTCCTGGCTTGAGGCGGGCATTTAATCTAGATGCATTGATGAGCTGTGATACAGCGAAACAGGCCGGTGTGTAGATGATTTATATATATATATATATATATATATATATATATATACCATTATTGTTAAGTACCTGATGAGATATCGTTCTTAAGTTGTAATGATGTTTAGTGCCAAGATTTTTGTTTTTTTTTAGTAGCTTACTGGTAGAAAGGCATTTTAGGCAAGCATATTTTTGGTCATAAAGTGCTCGATATCACAATAAGTAAAGAGCTTAATATAATTAACGTGAAGAAGTTTGCCACTTAACCGAGTAATATTATTCTAGTGTGAGCGACTGCGAAATTTCGTGAGGGCTTTATAGTAATGTCTTCGCTCTTGACTGAAACAACACTGCTCAGCTAAGTGACAAACTTCTCTATTCTAATTATATATCGAATTCATAGCTAAATCCGCTGCTAAGAAGGTCGGTTCTCTGTGTAGGACCAAAAAGTTTTTCCCGTCTGAAACCATCCTGTACATATATAAATCTACCATCCGCCCGTGCATTGAATACTACTTCCATATTTGGATTTGCTCCTGCTATCCACTTAGAGGTCCTTGACGGAATCCAAAGGAGAGTCTGTAATGTCATCGATCCCGACTTGGCAGCTCAGATACAGTCACTTTATCACCGGCGTAATCTGTCTTTCCTGTGTCACTTCTACAAATACTTTCACGGCTTATGCTCTGATGAACTTAGCTCACTGGTGCCCTCTATGTATGAATTTACTCGATCCACTAGATTAGCAACTAGGTTCCACCCTTTTACTGTGAAACCAATAAAATGTAAATACAAATTCTACTCCTGCAACTTCTTTTCTCACACTTCCCGCCTGTAGAATTCCTTTCTGTTTACTTGCTCTTCCGACAGCTACAATCTCCAAGAATTTAAATATAAAGTCAATAATCATCTCCTCTCTCAATGACTTGCATCCTCTCTCTCATGCTCCTTTCTCCGTCCACTCCACTCTCATCAGTATTCTCATTCTTCTCTTACCCACCTCCTGACACCCTCTATATCCTGTCCCTCTTTCTCATAACTTTCTTCCTGTGTAATCCCCTGCGCACCAGTGGCAGTAAACTTCCTTGCTTGGGAAGATATGATTATATAAAAATAAAAAAGTGTGTGTGTGTGTGTGTGTGTGTGTGTGTGTGTGTGTGTGTGTGTGTGTGTGTGTGAATACAAACAAAAAGAAAACATATTGGACGAAGCGTTTCGACCTCTGAGAGACTTTATCAAGGCAAATATCCCCCAGAGGAACCAACGATAAGTTTTGATTTTGTTTATTATTTTGTCCTTTTATAGATAACACCTGACTGAAATTTTTACATACTATATATATATATATGGTCACTTTATGAACATATATATATATATATATATATAAAATGATTTGTTTGAACATTATTTTTGATCGACACTTGTATTTAAGAAGATATTCTGTTTATAATCAAACAGTATTATATATTTATTTCTACCGGCCTGATTATTTGCGAGAAATTTTTGTTACGAAAATGTGTGTCATTCGGCAGAATTCGAACCTGCGACCCCTATCCACATAGGTGAAGCCACCAATTGATCTGGCGCGTCAAGCAAATCATTTTAAATTGTCGTTTGATTATAACCAGTTTCGTTCATCTTCGTTAATTTCCGTAACATGTTTACATTTGTTGATCTTACGATACATTTAAAAGCATATATGGTTATTTACAATGAACTGAACGCCAAATTGAATGCTAAGACACGCCAAATCAATTGGTGGTTTCAACTATGTGGATAGGGGACGCAGGTTCGAATCCTGCCAAATGACACGCATTTTCGTAACAAAAATCTATCGTAAATAATCAGGCCGGTAGAAATAAATATATAATACTGTTTGATTATAAACAGAATATCTACTTAAATACGAGTATCGATCAAAAATAATGTTCAAACAAATCATTTCAAATTGTCGGTTGTTTATAACCAGTTTCGCTAATTTCCGTAATTTTTTCCCGTCATTTCCGGTTTTCCTTTCCTTCACTTCTGTTTCTGTGACACTCTTATTTTTTATTTCTTTACACATATGTAATCTTTTCAAAGACCAAGTTGAATCCATTTCGCTATCTCTCTTTGTCTTCCCTCTCTCTTCACTACCCCCTGGAATAGCGTTTGGACACCTGTCTTCTAACATAATCTTCCCTCCTTTTTTTAAGCCCTCCTATTTTTCTTTCTTATTTATTTCCTTTTCCTTCTACTTTAGTGAATTTCTGGTGTATAAAAAAATTTTTTTTTTAATGTTTCCATCATTCATAAAAGATCGCTGATGAAACGGACATACGCAGAAATGATCATACGACACATGTAATTTTCAATGTTTTATTTGATATATATATATATATATATATATATATATATATATATATATATATATATATATATATATTGTTTAATTACTTAGTTTTTGGTTATAATAAAATTAGACCAGTACACATTTGTATTAAAAAGTGTTCAATACAATTATATTGTTGAACTTTTGAATATTCTTAATTTGTAAACGAGTTATTACGCGACCTAGGTTTCTGCCATGTGGTGTCTTCAGGCGATTTGCAATAACTGATTTTACCGTTTACCTTTTTTCTTTTTTTTTTCTTTTTTTGTTTTTTGTTTTTTTGAACGCTCACGTAACGGGGAATTTTTGAATACGCAATTTTGAAAATTACAAGAAATTATAATGTTTTCATCCATGGTTGTATGAATCTAAGAAGTATTTTTTTGGTATGGTTACACTTAGTCATAATTTCTGTTTTTTCATTCAATAATTCATTTTTGTTTGGGAATAGCATAATCGCTAACTTTTTTTTCTTGGCACAGTCTACATATTTTGCCACCGTTGTAAGGCTTGGCTGTTTTCATTATACACCACGTTATGTCAAGGTTTTTCTATATTTTAATTTCAATTTCCACACGTGGCTAACCAATTTTGTACAGATTTTAAGTAATGTATTTTTGCTTTATAAAAGTACATGAATGAAAAAAAGAAAAATATTGAATGAAAGAACAGAAATTATGACTAAGTGTAACCATTTACACTTATATATATATATATATATATATATATATAGTCATCCGCAGACAGATCTGTTTCGCTGTATCACAGCTCATCAATACAGTTAGACTCCGATTGCTTTTTAAAACCAGGATTGAAAACCGACCAAATTAGCGTCAGTCGGCGATTCTACCTCTGAGCTATGGGCGCTCGGTAGAAGAAGGTAGATTTTTTAATATATATATATATATATATATATATATATATATATATATATAAGTAAATGTATACTTGATGGAGTTTGTAAAACCGAAGGAGTTATTTACAAAACAGAAGTTCAAGATATAAATGGGCAGAGCAAAATAAACGTGGGTGTAACCCATAAGTCACCATTCAAGCTCGATAGCCTTAGGAACTGTACCAGACTAGTGAACAATGTGTAAATTGAAATTAAAAAATGACAAAAATCCTAATGTGAGCTGGAGTATATTCAATTAAGCCTGAAGATTGTATTTAAGCATGAAGCATGTCGCTAATAGCTGTTGACTTCAGTGTTCACTGATGAATGTAGGGGTGCGCGATCGTGCGCGCTCGCCCATTCGCCCGTCTTCGCGTAACTGCGTACGTATAAAATGTTCTAGTTATTTGTCTTCTTTTTTACATTCAGTCAGTTAAGTGCCATACGTGAAACACGCTTGGACGATCATGTCCCGAAAGAGACATGACTGACTGGGCAGAGAAATATCCCGCAGTAGGTTGCCATTGCTTTCTGCGGTAGACTGGTTGCCAGCAAGGCTATAGAACCCAATCTGTCCTGTTATTTAACCCATAACTAGAAGGAAGAGACGGATTAATACGTTTCCCCAAGGGTATTCACGTAAGTGAATGCAATGAATTCAACTGGAATTCGATCTCGGCTCTCCGATTTCTCGTTCCCAGCCGATATCCACTGCACCACAACGCACATCCTTTTTTTACATTACACCAACTTTATATTGATTATTTTTTTACTTTCTCTCTCTTTTTTTTCTTTTTTCATTCAATTGCGGCCATTTTGACTTCCAGCTTTCCATATATAGATTGTCTTTCTTAATTTTTGAACGTCGTATTTGTTTTCATGATGAAGGGAAATGGCGTTTAATTTTTTACATTTTTTAATGCTAATATATATATTATGCTCTATGAAATTGCTGGAGAACTCAAAATTCTAAAACTGTTGGTTCTCTTCACACACACACACACACACACACACACACACACACACACACACACACACACACACATATATATATATATATATATATATATAACAAAAGGCTCGGGAAGCCTTAAAGTGTAAATTAATTATTATTATTATTATTATTATTATTATTATTATTATTATTATTACTTGCTTATTGTATAATATATTAAGCGCTCATGATAATGATATTTGTGTCGCTACAGGTGTTTTGAGTCCAAAGTTGACTCTCTTCAGCCGAATAAACTTGTGACTTTACATATCAAGGTCTGTTTCTCTTTCTGACGTCGAAAAATATCGTGTATATATAGATAAATGGTCGGTGTGCAGGTAATAAAATTCATATGCGTGCGTGTTTCTTTTTTTTTTTTCACTCGCTCTTTAAATCTGTTCTGTTTTGGAAATCATTAACATTTCGTTGACCGGAAAATAAATTTTGCACTGACTTGCGAAATTTTATTTCGTCTTTATACTTCAAAATTGTTTTCAGCGATTTTGCTTCAATTCTAATGGTCATTTAGTTCTTTTTGCTGATTTTGAAATACTACTTTTTGCAATGGCTCGCGATTTTTTTTTTTTTAGCGCGTTCGAATTTAGTATGTTTGTGCGTGTGTCTTAGGTTTTTCATGTTGTTTTGTTGAGAAAAGGCTTGTGTTTTTTTAATAAATATTTCTTCCTGCATCATGAGCATTTCATAATCTGCATTTTGGTAGATAAGCATTACTCTGATTCGTGTAAGTGTTGCAATTGCCTGTTATTGGCTAGTTTAATGCTAGGCTACATTTTTATTCAGGCTTTGTGTCTCCTCCACGTATATTTTGGCGCATTCATCGCATTTTAGAGCATAAGTTACGTTTTTAGAGTTGCAGCTCAGATTTCTTTTTATTTCGAATGTAGATGTGTTTTCGAACTTGAAGTGGTTTACTTCTATTGTTATGTTGCATACCTAAAATCTTTTTTTGTTGCATTTTGTGTGTTGCTCGAATTTTGATGAGCTTAACATGTTTTTGAAATTTTGGGGTTGGCGTTTGCTTTTAATTATTTCAGTTGTCTTTAAGATATATTTTATTTTATCATTTTTGTTGGGTAATTCTATGTCTTTTTATCTTTGTAAATAATTCTAGATTGGTTTTTTGTTTTTTGTTTGTGTGTGTGTGTGTGTGTGTGTGTGTGTGTGTGTGTGTGTGTGTGTGTGTGTGTGTGTGTGTGTGTGTGTGTTTGTTTTTTTGTTTTTTGTATTCCGGAGAGATTCTAATCGTATTGCTTCTGCCAGTTGGAAGCGTTTTGTTCATTAGTGGAGTGGGGTATCCTCTTATTTTTAATGTTTTTCGTAGTTCCTCTAGGGGTATTTTACAAAGGGTGTGTGCATATATATATATATATATATATATATATATATATATAAACAAGAGGCGCTGTAATCCTCTAGATCAGACGAAAATTTTATGTCCTCAAAATTTCTGATGTTCAGTCAGCTGGTCAAATTTTAGAATATGGGTCGCGTTGACTACTTTTTAACACCTCTTCCTGTACGATCTACTTCCCAAAATGCTAAAGCATCATCATTTGTGGGTGGGGAAAGAAATTCACATACGAACCACTGCCAATGATTATCAAATATCCTAATTTTAGCAGGAAGATCGCGTTGGTCAGCCCGACAACTTTTCAGGGCCCTTCTCCCCATACATACATACATACATACATACATACATATATATATATATATATATATATATATATATATATATATATATACGTGTGTGTGTGTGTGTGCGTGTGCATATATATAGTATCAATCAGCTAAATGAAAGTTTTGTTTGTACTAATCATATATATATATATATAAGAAAGAATGCGCAGTAGTTAAGAATATAAATGTATGTGCGAACGTCTATCATATTTGTTAATTTATAATGTCGTAATTTAAGTTTATATATTTATTTTAAAATTATATTTTACCTTCTGATGGATCATTGCGTCAACAGAGCAGGACCATTTGAAATGGTACATTTCTTAGAATTGAATACGAATCTATTTATTGACTTTTCCGCGCATAAACCATCATTCGTCAATTACCATATCTTAGACATATGGCGAATTCTATGCCTTATTCACTCCAAAATATTAATTCATCCTAAAATAAAAAGAATTTATATTGACTAAAATTCATACCATATTCTTGCAGATCGAGGCTCTTCCATTGCGCTCCAGTTGGGGTGACCTTTGCGATCACCCAAATCTGTGCCACTCGGGTACACTAGTTCTACGTCTGGGGCCTACGTTCGTGCTCACCACGATAAATAAACTAAAAAAATGCAAAATTCCTTGTAAGTACATCGAATGTCATCTGCACTAACAAAATATGAAGAAATACCTGATTTTTGGTAATTTTTCATTCTGAGGGTTGGAGTTGTTGCGACGTAAGCTAAACAAACTTTGATTTATAATTCTTGAAATCAAATGTGTGCCAAAAAATGAACAAAAAACAAAGAAACTTTCATTTAAAGTTTATAATGTTTTGAGGTGAATTAATATTTGACATTATTCGGGGTGAATTAACAGTAGGTACCTCACACTCATTTTCAATACATAACTTTTAAATTGAATTTTTAGAAATAAAAAAGTTTTCTTGAAACTTGTATTTTAGCTTTAATTGAAAGCTAAATGATTAAATTTACTATTTCCAGTAAGCAAAATACTCTGGCGTATTTGAAACAGAAATTATATTGATTGGTATCTAAGATTTTGAGATTTTGAAAAACATTTTCAATTTTTCGGCCATTTTTGAGCGATTGACAGATTTGTAAACAAAAGTTAATTTTCAGTTTTAAAAATCTTGCAAAAACAAAATATACACTTGCGACATGTTATTTTTAGAAAATTAGAAAATTTAAATTTAAATTAATCTGATTTACCTAAGTATTACTTATAGCATGAAATTTAGAATAAAACTAATTCTTGATCACAGAGGGTTGATGTTTCTGACCTTTGCCGTAAGGGATTGATGTGTGATGACAGCCATATTTTTAGATAAGCTAAGTTTGGTTGACCAGAATTGACATAATACAAACCATAAAAATACACAAAAACTTTTTAATTATTTTGAAAATACGATGGCTCGGTGATTTGTATTAAACTTTTCAATTTTCGATTAGTACAATATAGTTTTTACTTAATAACTTAATAACCTAGCCGCCACAAGGCTTTGTAAAATTTTCGAAGACATTTTGAAATTTTATAAATTATTAAAATTAAAAAAGAAAATATTAAAATAATTTTTTAAAGTTTTATTATTCATCGAAAGATTTTTCTGTCTATAATATCCTTAATATATATTATTTAGAACATCAATTAAAAGCTTATCTAGTTAAATACTGTCATAGCTTTATTGCATTTTTTCTTTTCGTGTTTGGGGTAGATTTTTTGAAAAAAGGCCAACTGTCTGAAAAAAATAGATGATTACCATTCCCCAGTATGTCCTGCGTTTAACTAAGAAAACCAATTTTCGCTACAAAATTAAATTTCTTGAAATTTCCTGAATTTACGTAGAGGGAGAGTAATAGATATAAAAAAAAGTATTTTTATTAAGAATAATAATTTCAAAAATAATTTAATTAATTTGTGAATTAGTCTTGAAAGTTTCATTAAAATCTAACAATTATTTGATTTTTGCAAGAATTACCAAATTAATGTTTTTTCACCGGAAAAAAACAAACAGAGTTATGTAATATTACATTATCGCCTGTAAACTTTGGGAACGATTTGGTTACTCGCTGACGAAAATCAAAACAAGATTTTTTACCAGAATTTCGAACGTGTTAGAAAGGATTTTAAAAAAATATAAATTATTAAAATATACTTTGATCTTTCCTCTTACAAATCGCATAAACATTTTGATGGAAAAACTTTATTTTTATTAATTTTGGAACCTTTTTTCGTCATACTATGCTGTTTTTCAGGGAATTAGTGGCGGTACCTAGTAGGTACCTCCAAAGATACGCTACAAAAATGATGAAAAATGCTCCAATATTAAAAAAATCTTAACAATTAAAAAAAATTATCGTCAAAATCTTTATGTTATTATTAAAAGCAAAGGCCAAATATTTTTTATTATTAAATTATATTTTTTCATCCTTTTGAGAACGTTTGAAATTTTGCTTAAAATTTCGTTTTTCATGCGTCACCGGATAATAATTAGTATAGGAAAATTCAGCGTCTTTTTTTCTTTCTTTTTCTTTTTTTTTTGCGATGAAAAACACACTGATTTGGAAATTCTTGCAAAAATTAAATAATTGTCGTATTTTAATGAAACTTTCAGGACATATTCACAAATTAATGGAATTATTTTTGAAATGCTTCTTTCATATAAAATCTTTATAAAAACGTTTTACTTTCCGTCTGTTTTCCCTTCACTTATTTAAATTTTATGAAATTTGAGAACTACTTATTTTGTCCCAGTGGTCAGTCTAATTAGTTTAATAAGGTCAAATAAAAAAATGAGCTACAAACCTGTTGTTAACAGGAGTAAGAAATAGCTTCTTAATTTTAATATCACTAAAACAAAACTGCTCACTTTTAATCGTTTGAAGAAATCTTTTTTACGTTCCATCATCACGACTGATGCTAACCCTTCCAGGGCTAACACCTTTTGCTACTATTAAATGAAACGATTACATTTTTTTAATGAAATTCTTTTCGTTTACATTTTAATATCATCAAACAGTACGCGTGAGAAAAAATAACGGAGTTTAATTTCTCTGCGACTACAATCGACAGATGTTTTTTACGAAAATTGTAAATAACTTAACAGGGTAAATAATTCTGCTTCTTACTCTCTTATTTAATAACTTAGCACATGCGTTACACCCGGTCATTGCTTCGAATAATTAATGGACCATTCTGTTTTGCTTGCTTGCGAGAAAAGACGGAAGAAAGAGATATATCAGAAACGCTGTTTGGTTTTAGCGAGAAAAAGAAGCCATGCATAAAAGAAAGAAAGAAAGAAAGAAAGAAAGAAAGAAAGAAGTGAATATAACAAAGGAGGGAGAAAGCGAAAAATATACACAGAGAGAGAGAAAAAGAGAGAGAGAAAGAGGCAATTCAACGTAACGTAATGGTTAGTAAGCTAGTCTCACTAGATAAATTACTACTGAGTAGTGGCTTCGATCCTCAATGGGTGCTCAATTCTTTCGGCCTTGTGCCGAGTCTAAGCTATGTTTAGTAAATCACTATATAGAGAGAAAGCGAAATGAACTACATAAATCATATAAGTGAAATTATTTTAATAATTACCACTCAAACAACCTTCAAAACAATGAAGATTTCTGCAAAAATTGGTAATGCAAACATAGCTGGAAAATGCTGTCGTCTGCTCCCGTCAAACGAAAGAAAGTGAATCAATAGATTGTACTTCATTCAAGCAGAAAATTCTATCTGAAGGTATAATTCTTGAACGCACGCAGCAAGTTATTACCAGAATATCATAAACCATGACAGAAAAAAAGTTATGAACACCTTCATACATCCAACTGAAAAAAAAACTTTCTTTATTAGTTGCGGTTGAGTGTACTCGAAGTTGAACTTATCTTGGCACTGGTTTAGCAAAGGTTACGTCTACATACCTCTGATGCATCTAATTACACCTGTACTCACCTGATAATTGACCTTAATTAAGCTCAGATTATCAAGAAAAGAAGAGCAGGTTACAGGGAGAAAGAGTTGAAACAAAGCTAGTGTTAATTGCGTCTGTAATGCCGTTTATTTTATTGAAAATATTATTACGCTTTTTTCTTTCTTTTAATTGGTTCGGTTTTTGGCTTGACTGAGAATAGATCGCTCTGCGAAATTGAGATTTAAATAATTCCTTCACGTTACAAAATGTAAACTCTAGGAGGAAGAAGCGAAGGATGTGAGTAGTAATAGCTCTCCACATCTTCCTATCCGTTGTAGCTGTTAGACAGCTGTAGATTGTTCGCGTTCCGCTGTTTATGTTTAGAGATACTTCATACTGTTCAGTTACTGTTTCCTCTGAGTCTAAATCCGTAATGCTCAACTCAGGATTGAATAGAATAGAAAACAGAAACAATCTAGCGTATTTAACTGCTTATAAGACGTTTCGATGCATAAGAAGTTTTGGGAGAAATATGCTCAGCAACAGGATGTATAAAATCAAAGAAAGGAACGCTCATACTTCAGCGATGAGGACCTGCGTCTGTGCTTTATAGACTTCGCGAAAACATTTGACAAAGTACGTCACAAAGACTTGTTGAAGATACTTGGCATTCTCGACAATTTCGGAAAAAACATTAGGATAGTCAAAAACATATATTAGCAGCAAGTCGATTGCACACGAACAGGAAATGAATTCACCAGGTATACAAAAATAGTAAGGGGCGTAAGCCGAGGATGTGTTTTCTCACCAGATCTATTCAACCTATACTGCGAAAAATTCTGAGAGAGGTAGAGTCCTTGGCGCGATTCGTCATTGGAGGCCACAATCTCAACAATATAAGATACATGGATGACACAGCATAAAATTTCAGAAAACTGAATGTATGGTCATCAGCAAAAAGAAGACCCCATAATGCAAACTACAGGTGGGGGAAACTAAAATAAAACAATTTAAATACCTGGGGAGCATTCTGACAGAAGATGAAAAATGCGACTCTGAGATCCAAAGACGCATTGGCATGGCCAGGGATGAATTTCAAAAGCTAATCAGAGTAATGAGAGACAGGAAAATCTCATTAGAAAATCTCAGTAGAAAAGAGTACTGGACTGCTATGTAATATTTGATTTTCTGTATGGCAGCGGATGCTGAACAATCTCTTACAGAAAGATGCTAATAATACTATGGACAAAGCTTGTGAGCAACGATGAGCTGTTGGAGAGGACTTAAACCAGAAGAAAACTTATACTTAAGAGGTAAATGAGGTTACCGGGACACATGATGAGGAAGGAGGGTTTGAAGAGTTTGATACTCACAGGAAGGATAGAAGAAAAGAGAGACGGGGAAAGCAGCGCGGGACATATTTGTTGGGCTTGAGCAAATGGATGTCGCAGCGGGGTTTAGGAGAGATACCAAAAGGAAAAATGTTAATAGCGACAAGGGACAGGGGCAAGTAGAAGTCTATGATCGCCTACATCCTGAAGAGACACGGTACATGAAGGAGAAACAGAACAAAAAATAAAACGGATATAAAGAACGTTGCCGTAAGGAGCTACAAGGGCAGGAATATGTGGAGGGCCATGATCACCTCCGTTCTGAAGGGACACGTCACAAAATGAAGAAGCCTAAATTCTTTGCCATTCGAGAAAACATATTCGTTTGGCATTCGCAGCAGGAGAAGGTCTGTCACTTTTCTAGAAGCCCTGCTAGGTTGAAAAAACACCTTTTTTTAATATATGATGACGTGCTTCGACGCCATTTTCTCGGATTTTGCAACTCAACTTTACAATTTTCTTTAAAATTTCTCACTCAAATTATAAGATATTTAAAAAAATACTCGATCTATCTATCTGGCTGATAAGCCTTTTTGGATACAAATTAAAAGATTTTTTAAAAAAGGTCTCGATCTTTTTATTTGCTTAGTAAATTTTTGTGGGTAGATAAAGACATATTTATATAACCATTTTCGAAAGCCATTTTCTGATTATTTGCACTGTCTGTATTTGTTACCTCATGGAAATTAATGCATATAAGAAATGAATAAATCGAATTAATAAGTCATTAGGAGAATAATAAAAGACAGACTCTTAGTTCGAGATGGGGCAGAAAGAATTTATTAGGTTGTTACAAAAATAATAGCCAATTTCAGAAACATAATTTTATTCTTGAAAAATGAACTGTAGAAACGTTGAAATTTATTATAATACGAGCTTTGAGCATCTATGCACTTCTGCCATAGATCGACTAGATTGTTAATTCTTCGTTGATAAAAAGTTATTTGCTGTGATGCAATGAAATGTTTGAAAGCGGATTCCACCTCTGGTTTGGACCTAAAAGTGGTTACGTCGATTAATTAATGCAGGTCTCATTTTTTGAAGGTGTGCATGCATTTTAGTAAGCTTATTATAGTAAAGCTCTGCATTAATGCTCTGACTGGCTTCTCTAAAGCTGTAGTGGATAACATCAATTGAAAACCACCAGTCATCATAATTTTTCGATGATGCGCCTTTGGCTTTGGGAAATGTTTGGAGGACTCATCACGATCAAGCCATTGACCTGATTGTTTACGGTTATTATAAAGGATTCACTTTTCATCACAAGTGACTATTCGGTCAAGAAAGTGCTCATTGGTGCCACGCAAAAAGAGCATCGAGCACACTTCAAAACACCCATATTTTTGTTTTCATTGAGATCATGAGGAACCCATTTATCGAGTTTTCCTCCTTGCTAATACTCTGCAAATGGTTTGAGACTGTTGCAGTGCTGACACCAAGCGTCTTAGACATTTCACTGACAGGTTGACATGGCTTTTGCTCAACAACTGCTTGCAATTGTTCGTTGTCAAGGCTGCATGACCGTCCTCTACCTTCTTTATCTTCAAGGCTCTCATCACCAGGACGGAATTTCTGGAACCACTTCCGATCACTTGTAGGCTCACCTCCCGATGCCCTGTTGATATTGGCAGAAGTTTGGGTGGCACTGTTCCCAAGTTTGAACTCATGCAAGAAAAGTAAAAGAAGATCATGTTTTGTCATCTTCAAAATTAAGGGCTTCAAGGCTTCAAGAATATTTCGGTCTGAAAATAAGTTAAAATTATTAAAGAGCGCACATTAATTATTCAATCAGTCAGTTAAGTGACATACGTGATACACGCTTGGGCGATCATGTCTCGAAAGAGAGATCACTGACTGGGCAGAAGATTAACTTGCCACTACTTTTGCGGTAAACTTGTTGCCGACCAAGGCTATAGAACCCAATCTGTCCTGTTATTTAACACATAACTAGAGGTAAGAGACGGATTAATACCTTTCCCAAGGGTATATACGCGTAAGTGAATGCAAGGAATTCAACTGGAATTCGAACTCGGCTTCACGATTTCTCGTTCCGAGCCGATATCCACTGCACCACAACGCACATCACACACCACAGCGAACATATACCAAAATTCACCTAATATATACCGTGAATACTATGATAAAATGGCTTTTTCAAAATACAACACTTCGAGCGGCCATTATTTTTGTAACAACCTAATAGTTACATGTGCTACCCATTTTTGTCATTATTACTATTTGAAGTTTTAGTTATATGCTTTTCATTATTTGATATTTTTTGTGATTATGTAGGACCTGACTAAAGAATAATACTCTTCAAGAAATTTACATTAAATTTATGCGAAAAGTAAAGAAAAGGCTTACTTGAAAATATTTCTTGAACGCCTAATAAAAAATATTAAGCAGGGTTGATAAAAATATTTACCGTATTTCGCTGTTTATAACACAGCCCGATTCATTAGACGTCCCCAACAACTAAATAAATTGAAGGACTAAAGCTTTTTCCTTCAACTTCATAGCCTTTCGCACTATCCCAAATTTTACTCAGTGAACAGCATAAAAATCTGACTAATCATGACGTAATTTCCGTAAGTACCATTATTCATAAAGTGGATATCCCCAGCACGTGATAACGGAAGCGCAGTATACCCTTGTGCAAATTAATTGAAACAACTGCTACAGTTTCTTTCTTTCACCACACTGAAGTTACAGGGTGTAATCGCTTTCTATTTTTTCCTCAGATTATGTCATTTGCAGTGGCGTGCAATAATATGAATCTATTTTCGGGGTGTATGATGAAATTTGTTTGGCCTTGAAAATTATTGCGGCATCCGTGATTGAATCAGATTTTTATCACGCCCAGACTCTATTGTCTCGACTGTCGATTAGTTGTTCTGCGGCCATTGCCTGCGATGGACGTTACTCCAAGGAAGCGTACGAAAGTTGTAACGCTGCACGAACACACTGGCAAGCCTTACAGAGATATTGCGGATATTGTTGGTGTCAGCCTTTCAACTTTCAGTCGTGTCATCCAGGCGAAAAAGCAAACTAGATTCATCAGTCCAAATTATAAAGGAAAATGTGACCAGATGAGAAAAAACGTCAAGAGATGACGTATACGTGATCAGGGAAAGTGTGAATGATCTTAGGAAGACATTATTTGTTTTGTTTCAATTAATTTGAACCAAGGTGGAAATATTATTTTTAAATTGTTTGTGGGTTAACCCACTTTTCTTTGTCAAAAACGCTCGTTAGCATGCGCTTTTCAAGTCTTGAAAAAGATAAATATATTTTATCTCTTCCTTCTTTTAACTCTTGCTTCTAGATGTAGGCGGACGGATATCAAGAACGTTGCCGTAAGGTTGCGTTCGTTTTTCTAAATCTACTGACTTTTGAACTTTCTCACACACGCACATACATACACGTGTCTATCACACGCGTTTATTTTACGCACACACACAACAAGCACATTCGTATAGCTAGTTTTAATGTATTTTCCTTACATTACAATTGTCTACACTTGCAAATAACTTTGTTCATACATGATATAATTGCCGTTTGTTTTAAATTCATTGTCTGTTGGTATTAATTTTTAACTGGCCTCATTTGAGTCCGTCAAGCACGCTTTGGGGAATATAGATCCCACGAGCATTAAACATTTTTAGTAAAATATCCACACTTCTCACAGCAGTGGTGTGGTCACAAAGCCAAAAGTTTGGGACACCCAGTGATGACCGAACACACTACTCAATTGTAATGGTTCTCAAAAAGACAAGCTTGCTAACCATTACACCACCTCGAGGTGTCCATCATCCGCAACATGTGTGCCATAAATGATACTGTCTTGTAACTCTTAGTTAAGGAAGGAACGGCGGACGAAGGCATGGGAGAGATGAGGAAGAAAGGAAGGTGATACAGGCGTCACTGCAGCAGGAATTTCGTTTTCTGTCAATATCCCATTATCTCAACTGCGTAAATAGCTTCTCTCAAAACGTTATTAAACAAATTTTAAAATACTAAACTTTTTTTTTTCAAGAAAGTTACAACACTCATCCTACACCATAAACTTATAACTCTCGCCACCGATCTTCAATTTATAGGACACAGGTTATTTTTGGAAATATTCTATAGGTAAGAATACCTTTTATGAGAATCAAATACATTTTTTATATAAGTGATCGTAAAGACTTTTTATATTAAAGTAAATCGTAATGTCATTTATTTTTTTAATAGAATAAATGACATTCTAAAATGTTTTTATAAAAACCATTTTAATAAATTTAATAGATTTAATAAAAGTGGTTCATATTTTACATACTGCCATTTCAAATGCTTTATCTGAAGAAAAATATTCACTAATATTTTAATACTTAATAAATCATTTTTATTCGGATATAAAAATGTTATGATTTTCTGGTGCAGAGTTGTCCCGATGTTGAGTTGTTCCGGCGCTCAGTCGGCGGTGTTGAGTCGGCGGTGTAGTTGGTAGTGTTGAGTTGTTGGTGTTGAGTTGTCCCTTTCTGGTTTAAAATTCCCTGAAGGTTATTTGGATCGATAAACACCCGAAGAATTCAGAGAGAAATTGAATTTTATTAATTTAATTGTTTCTCTATCAATATTACGCTTCGATTCAGATTACCAATTAATTATACAGTAATTACATTCTCTCTCTCTCTCTCTCTCTCTCTCTCTATATATATATATATATATATATATATATATATATATATGAGAGGAGAGAATTATTGTGGAGAAGTTTGTCACTTAGCTGATTAGTTTACTTTAGTCATGCCGACTTTGAAGTTTCGTGGGACATTATTGTAATGTTTTCACTCTTCATGGGTCATTTGCTTTACTACTGATGTTTCCCAATTTTTTCGTATTTATATGAATTTTTGGAATTTGCTAACTTTATGTGTTATTGATTTTTTTGTTACTTAATTGGTGTAGAATTTGTTGGGGTTATTTTTTATTGCGTTGACCTCTTTTATGCATGCTTCAGAGTAATTCTGTTTAATTGCTTTATATTGACATATTTTTACCATTTTGGGTTGACCTCTTTTTATTGTATTAGGCCGATCTTTTTTACTGTGTTGGGTTGACCTTTTATATATATATATATATGTGTGTATATATGTGTGTGTGTGTGAAGTAAGAAAAATGTAAAGGTATTGCTTGATGACGAAATAACAAATTCGATCGTCAAGCCTTGGAAGCTTTGCCAGCACCTATGGAATGCGAGAGGTATCAATTGGACACTAAAAACGGATTTATAGAGCAGCCGTGTTGACCACACTGTTGTACAGCACAGAATCGTGGACCCCATATAGGCTCCATATCATTAACTAGATGTCTAACACAAAAGTTGTCTTCGCTCGATCTGTGGCTATACGTTTGATGATAGGGTGCCCAATGCTGATCTCCTCGTAAAATACAACATTGGTGGAACTGAATTTTTCTCGATAAAGTCACAACCAAGCTGGGCTGGTCATGTTGCAAGAACGACAGAGTCCCTAAGGTTCTCATATATAGCCAGTGTGACAGGGGACAAAAAAGTGTTTGACGGCCGTGGCTCAGGGAGACAAGGTAAAAGTTATCCTGTCAGCTGTCAACGTGTCTCATGCTAACTTTGAAGAGTTACCCAGGATAGATATCACTGGAGATATTTGTGCTATATTTTGTATGAAAAAAAAAAATCAGTCGAATTATTATGCTAAGAGACAAAAGCGTCAACAAATGTTTCTGTTGTTATGTCTCGATATCCTCGCTGTTACACGATATGTGGGCTTGTATGCAGATCAATAGCGGAAATAAATAAATCGTATACTATCAGTCAGTCAGTTAAGTGCCATACATGATACACGATACACGTTTGGGCGATCATGTCTCGAAAGAAACATGACTGACTGGGCAGAATATTACCCCGCAGTAGGTTGTCATTGTTTTCTGTGGTAGACTGGTTGCTAGCCAAGGCTATAGAACCCAATCTGTCCTGTTATTTAACCCTTAACTGGAAGGAAGAGACTGATTAATACCTTTCCCAAATGTATTTGTGCGTAAGTGAATGCAACTTGAATTCGAACTCGACTCTCCAATTCCTCGTTCTTAGCCGATATCTAGTGCACCACAACGCACATCCTACACAAGCTTAAAAACTGAATGATTTTGTCGGATACTTAAAAATCAACGGGAAAGTCTATTATATATATGGGTACATAGCAGGACAGACTGGATTCTATAGTCTTGGGTGGCAATCGGCTTTGGAGAAGGAAAACTTTGAATTCAAAACCTCGAATTTATAGGTAAATAGTAGGGCAGCAACTAACCTAAGAGAAGGATAATTAAATTCAAATCCGGAGCCAGATCAGCTAAAACAGTCCGATGTCATTTTTCATTCTCGCAACTTCTGTAAAGACGCCAATGCCAACCTGTACTGGCCTCTGTCTTTCCCTTGCATAACATCGGTGGCGTGGATGGGGAGGAGAGATGCTGCAACTGCCAATCGATCATAAAAAACACTCCCTAGGCCTGCGCTCTTCGGCCACAGATCTATGGTATCTCGAGACCAATATATGCCAATATATATAACAATATATAAAGCATTATTAGAATTTTACGCACTGGTATGGCTTTCCTGCTGTTGCAGAAACTAAATATGCAACCATCGAATAAATTTATTGTGTCGCTACTGTAAATTCAGTGAATTATTCAATGAATTATTCAAACTTTTTTTTCCTTTTTTTTTAAATTAATCTTGAGTCATTAGCTATTCCAAATTCATTTCTACATTCTTCAATATTTTTTTCAACATTCAAATTCGGGAATTTCAGCCTAAGTAGAGTTGTGCTAATCACATGGCTCTGCTCTCGACAATATCTCAATTCAAACTTACTCTGTCTTCTCTGAAGAACAATGAATGCAAAATTCATTCGACATCGCCTGAAGTTACACTTATGCTATATTTCTAAAGTGTTTTAATGTCAAATTGGTTCAGTTTTGTTAGTAAAGCTACTCATTTTTTGAAAAATGTATAAATTTCTCTAAAGATTATCTGAAAATAACAAAAAGGTTTCTTTCAGTTATAAAATAATGTATTCTTTCATTGGCACAAATCCGGGTGTACACCAAGATCATTCCGGGTGTTGCAGAACCTTCTAAAAATTCCGCTCTATCTTGTATGACCCTTGGGTTTCATATTGAGTGAATAATGGTATAACAAGATGGCCAGAAAATTAAGAAATGACGAATTGCAAGAAAGGCTGTAAAAAATGTAGGAAAAGATTTTTTGAAATTTGTTAAAAAAATAATCTATGCATAGCAACTATCCAACTATCCACATATGCGTACATCTCGGTCAATAACTCTGGTAGTGGCAGCAGTTTAAGCCGGAGCCGCGTTTGTGTAAACACTACAAAGAAACCAGATGCCAGTGGGCAAAGATAAGATGATTTTCAAAGCGCATCTAAAGCTGAAAAACGTAATCTAGGCAGACGAAAAGCACTTCAATTTTGACAGGTCCGGATTACCATAGCTACTTTTTTTTTCTTTTGATGATCTACGACGGAAAACACCGAAAAGTGTTGCTCGGAGGTGTGGTTAGGGAGGAATAATCGTCTGGGGTGACAATGCTACGTTGTGGAAAAAGATACCTAGCTATTGATAACGGGACATTGAAACACTCAAGTACCATTAAATTTAAGATAAATGAACAATCTGATCTTGATCTGTAAAACAACGAGAGTTAACATTTTGCAGAGAAACTGTTTCAGTTTCGCACCTCAGACTATCAGCCATTTAAGTGCCATATGTGATACACACTTAGACGATCATGTCTCGAAAGTGACATGACAGACTAGGCAGAAGATTTTTCCGCAGTAGATTGCGATTACTTTCTACAGTAGATTGCCAACCAAAGCTATAGAACCCTATCTGTTCTGTTTATCTAACCCATAGCTGGAGGGATAAGAGACGAATTAATATCTTTCCCAAAGGTATTTGCACGTAATTAAATGGAGCGAACTGGAATTCGAACTCGGCTGATCACCACTTAAAATGCTCTGGGAATGGTGGCAACTCCGAATATTCCACTCTCGAGGAGCCAGAACATACTGCTATGAATATACATATATTTTTAATAATTTCTCCTCAAGCAAGGCAGACCGCTACTAGTGCACAGTGGGTTACAGTGTGAGAAAAGACTGGGTACAGGGAGTGTCAAAGAAAGGATAAAAGGTGAACGGGATTCAAGAAGATAAAAGATGGCAATTGACGTCACGTTTAAATTTTTGGAGATTGTAGCTATCTGTGAAGCAAGTAAATGGAAGGATGTCTACGGGCGGGAAGTGCGAGAAAAGAAACTGTTAGAGTAGAAAAGTCTGTTACATTTAACTATTTCAACGGTAAAATGGTGGGAGCGAAATGATAATCTAATAGCACGCTTAAATTCATGTGGTTGGGACACCAGGGAAAAAGCTCATCAGAGCAGTTTTCATTAAAATATTTGTAGAAAAGACAGAGGGAAGCCACGTAACGTCGGTGAGATCGTGACTGATGTTGAGCCAGGACTCATTCCATTGCAGATTCTTCTTTGGATCTTGTCAAGAACCTCGAAATGAAAATCAGGAGCACCGACCAAATATGGCAATAATATTGTAATAGGAATTTTAATTCATTAATAACAGCTAATCTTTTAGAACTGTGTATAACTCAAGACGCTCTCATCATTAAACGGGCATTATGACTCAACAACGATGTCTTCTTTGTTTTTTAATCATTTCACTTCAAGCAACGTGGGACCGCCACTAGTGCGCAAGGGGTTAGAGTGAAAGAAAAGACTGGGTACAGTGGGTTTTGAGGAAAGGATAAAAGATGAACGGGATTCATGAAGATAGAAAATGGCAGTTTTACGTTGTATTTCAATTTTTGGAGATTGTAGCTATCGGGAAAGAGAAAAGACTGGATGCAGAGGGTATTAAAGAAAGGATAAAAGATGAACGGGATTCATGAAGATAGATGATGGCAATTGACGGTGTATTTCAATTTTTGAGATTGTAGCTATGAAGGAAACTGGTAAACAAAAGGGAGTTCAACAGGCGGAAGATGTAAGAAAATAAACTGTTGGGGTAGAAGTGGCGGTTACATTTAACTATTACAACGGTAAAATGGTGGGATCTAGATAATAAATTTAGTAGCACGCTTAAAAAAGATAAAATAGTAAAAAAAAGAAAGTTAGTCTCCGCTCTCTACGTTGGAAAACTCACATGGAATACTCGTTTTGAAGGCAAAAGGCGAAGTTTAAACTTTTTGCGAAATCTATATATAAAATGCTGTGATTTCCGTTAGTCCGTCCATCTATTCGTCGCATTCTCTAAAATAGCAAAATATTTTTGGGAGAAGTGCGAAAAGATAAAGGGGGTACAGATTATTATAGGTTTTACTAGAGTGTGTAGCTTTGCACAATAAATGTTCATTAATTTTTCAGGAAAAATTACATGTTTTATTATTTAACATACAAAATATTCCCACTATTTTGAAATCAATGTAATGATTAAAATAACAAATATTTATTTATTAAAAATGCAATATTGTTCTATACATATATTTTAAAAGTTTTTTTGATATATACAAGAATGCAGTTTCTAGTTAGCCTTGCGTTTGCGAGAATTATAAACAAATCACAAATCCAAACGCTTCCAAAGGTTTGAATTTGGCACCAGAAAAAATATTTACGTATGGCCAGATGTTTGCTCCAGAGTAAGAAATCATAAGAATTTCTTGAAGAAAGGATAAAAGATGAACGGGATTCATGAAGATAGAAAATGGCAATTGACGTTGTATTTCAATTTTTGGAGATTGTAGCTATCGAGGAAGAGAAAAGACTGGATACAGAGGGTATTAAAGAAAGGATAAAAGATGAACGGGATTCATGATGATATATGGTGGCAATCATATGAATCCCGTTCATCTTTTATCTTTTCTTCAAGAAAAAAGAAAATTTTCTTAAAAATATTTTTTACCATGAAATTATATAAAATTAAATTAAATCAGAGAAATTATTAAAAACTGCTAAGTAGGTTTTTTTTCAAATAATATTTTCATACAAATCATTCAAATTTCATCGATTGTTTTGCGAAATTGAACGAAACATAGAGTTTTTAAATCCTGACAAAAATGTTAGCGATACTAAATACTTTGAGGATTTCAACACGCGTCCTCATGTTTCAAAGAAATTCTAGCAATTAAAAATATAGATTTTATATTTTTATAATTACTAATAATCATATGATAATTGTGCTTGGCACCACCTTCTTTAGTTCACACAAACGTTATGCACTACCTCATAAATAATGGACTATTTCGTTTTGATTGAGTGGAACGCTAGTGGTTTCAAAGAAGGAAAGAAAGAAAGAAAAAGTGTTTAACATCTCCTGCTTGTGTGAGACAAGAAAATACATGTCAATGACGCTACTTGGTTTTAGTGAGAAAATAAAAGAAAGAAAGGAATGTAGAAGTGTTTACCGTCTGTTTAAATTGAAACATTTTGTCAATTTCAAATCTTTTCATTTGTACCTGCTTAATCCTTAAAATAACGACCATTCATACGTATGAGTGTCATTGCAATATTTTGTTAAAGTTGTTAGGCTCAAATATTTAACGTGAATTTTTTATTGTCGTAGAACACGCCATGATCTTCTTCAGTCATTAAATGAAGAATTAAGATTCATCAGAAATTTCAAATAGGAGAAACCACCAAATTTTTGCGGGTTAAAATCTAGTATAATTATTATCTTCTTTTGTTTTAATGTTTTAATTAAAGTAAAAAAACAACAGTTTTCTAAAATGAAAGATAGAAATTAAAATTCGCATCGCAGAAAATACTTATAAATGATTTTTTATTTGGTAAAAAAATTCCTATGAAAAAATAGCTCAAACAAATGTTTGAAGTCATATTTAACTTATATAGCACACAACAAAGACAGACAACACGAGTAGAACTTAAAGAACAAACGATAAATTTAATATTAACAGACGAAATAATGAATGAATTACACAAATTAAGTGCATTGTGTGCAAATGATGACCAAAAAACATCTATGTAAAATTAATCAATGCAAATGAAATATGCTCTTTAACAATACACATTATAATGCTGCATAAGTTCCTCGGAAAAGAAAACTATATATAAAATGTAGAAAAGGAGAACATACTGCTTTGAATAGTTTTCAAAGAATTGGTACAATTTTCGAAGCAAAGTTCGTGATAACAGCGAAGAGTAGAAAAAATCACGCCAGACGAAAACTTTTCCTTGATGTGGGAGAGATTTTGATGTTTCTTTCAATTCTCGTCTGGTGGTTGTCATATTTATTTAGCATTGTTTTTCTTTCTGGACTAGAGCGACCTGGGTACGAGCAACAGATGCAGACAAACGCAGCTGTTTTCCCACAAATCGAAATGTACCAAAATTATTTTTGAAATTCAAAATTTAAGCAAGAGCCTAAAGCAGCGTCTGCTTTCTCTCAGAAAAGCAGACTATACACGCTCAAGCAGCTTAAGTTTTATATATTTTCCCCTCAGATAAAGATGCAACAAACCAACTGTTTTTTGGCTTGTTTTTTACTTCTCTTTTTTTTTTGCTTTATTATTATTATTTATTTATTTATCTTTTTTTTTTGCATATAAATTTTATACTGAATGACAAAACTTTCTTATGCAAGAAAAATTCCAATGAACCTTTGAACTATTCAGGATGAATATTTTTTACAATAAATACAGATTGTAATTATACAATAATTTTACAGCAAATATACATTATTGCAATTACATAAAAGGCTTTTGTTTTCACAAGCGTTGAACCATGTTTAAAATCATTTAGTTTTGTAGAAAGAAAAATTTAATTTCTTTATTTTGGTTGTTTACACAAAAATTTATTTCCACATTAACAACAAAATCTGAATGTGAAAATATTTTACAATTGTTAAATTTGAAAGGCATATTTATTTACCGAGTTTGAACAATATTTATTTTCTGCGTTAGTAGAATAATATTTGAACACGAAATATAATTTCCTTTTACTTAAATAACCATTAACTCTGGCTTAAAGAAGTCAGTCTATTTTTGCATTAATTCACAAATATGTAACGTAAAGAGCCTACAGCATTTGTCTATATTTCTGAAATGAGGTAGTATTTACACTATTTACATTATTCGGACTATTGCCCTCATCTTTGTTGCCATTTGTCCGACGTTTCGGCCGTTGTACGCTCCGGCCTTCGTCATGGTTACTGAACATAATGTTTATAAGTCCCAGAAATTCAGTTGCCCTTGACCATAAAGACACATGTCCCACTGGTTCATGTGTCCTTAAGAACAAATTATATATATATATATATTACTTCGAATATCTTACTTCTAAATGACATTATTAAATCTAACATGTTGTTCATCAAATTGACACCGGCTTAACGACTTCGTTTAACGATGTTACACGGTATCCCACGTCTCTCTATCCATAGTGGGTCTTAACACGCTTTCTTCTGTTACTCCACCCAAACTCCGCGCTGCCGCCCATTTGCTCAAGCCCATCAAATATGCTAGACGTTGCTTTCCCCTGTCTTTTCTTCCTTCTGTCAGTCACGTATCAGATCCTCAAAGCTCTCTTTCCTCATTACATATCCCAGAAACTTCAGCTGTCTTTTCCTGATGTTAAGTAGTCATTTTCCCCTGCTACCGTCTCACGGTTTTGCTCTGGAAGAAAGAAATTAAACAAAAATTCAGAAAGGAATTATGTCAGTGAGAGTCTCCAATGCCAATCTTTTCATGCATTTTCATAACTGCATTGATCTCATGCACTGAATGATACCTACCTCTGATAATTCTCGAACAGTAATATCATTGTCCATATTAGAAAAGTCACCAACTAGTCTATATCTTAAACCCTTCAAATTATTTATCACCCTTCCCAGACTGTCAAAATTAACATTTATATCAAATTCATTATCGATTATAATCAATAATGTTTTATAAAAATTAGTAAATTTTACATTAAGGTTTCTTTGTTGCAAAAAATTCCTACGGCATCATACGCAGGAGTTCGCTCATTGACCTGCTTGAATATTTTATCAATAATGAATTGTCTGTGTAAAAATTCTTCATTTAACAAATCAATAGCTACATTATAATTCTTATTATCTAATTGTAAGACGCTGAGTTATTTGTTCGGTGTGGCCCGTTCAACATGCTTGCAGTAGTTTGTAATGTTAGTCGATTCGAGTCTATATTAATTACATAGTTTTTGAATTGGACCATGAAACTTTTAACTGCGAATTTACCCTTTTTCGCGGCCCTTTCCACTAAATAACGGAATAACAAAGACCCAATATACCAGGAAAGCATACAGAAATTGTTGGTAAAATTCGCCATAATTTATTAATAAAGTTCAGGGATCAGTTTATGTATTGATTATAATAGAGAATCAAACTCCCGAATGTAAATAGTAACAACAGTCCATGATGGTCACAAAGTAAGGGATTGAAGGTAATGTTGACAACGTTCCTGGATATAGAGTATCCTCTTGGCATCTGTTGACCATGTCCGTCATAGTATATGTATATAGAGTATCCTCGCCGCACGTAATCTGTTCAATGAAACAACGTCAAAGACCATCACTCTCGAATCATCACTCTCCAGAATCGGACTTGTACTCCAATTCTCGGAAAAATATGGCTGCCTTTTATACACGTCGCATTGAATATTTTAAGCTTCCTGATTGGTTAAGCCATCTATAGTGAACTATAAAATGGGTTGGCTCATTGGGGTCTGCACAGTATATAATGTACCAAAAAGTCCAACAGAACCAACATTTTCATCGGTATCAGCTTAATCGCTTTGCTTTTTCACTCGACGTTCGATCTGAGTGAAGTCCATGAATAAACCCTTTTCAAATTCTGCTTCCGTCAGAAAATCTTCCTTGTATAAATTTTTAATTTTTTTTTATCGCTTTCTATTTGAGTGTTTATGTTTTCTATACTGTCAAAACATTTAATATTTTTTTAAAAAATCCTTTTCACTCGGGTGAATTTTTAAGCTGCCCAGATAGGTTTGACTTTAAATTTAATTTGATTCCGTGTTAGAGTGAAGGAGCCAAATTCACACATTTTTGATATAGTAGTTTTTTTTTCTTAAAAGTAAACAGGTTTATTTTTCTACAGTTTCTTTTTTTCACCCCAAGCAAGACAAGACTGCCACTGGATTGCAGGGGGTTACAGTAAAAGAAAAATTATAGCCCTCAAGGGAACAAGCAAATGAAAGAAAGTTCCACAAACAGGAAGAGTGAGAAAATAAACTATTAGAGTAGAAGAGTGGTTACATTTAACTATTTCTACGATAAAAGACTGGGATCTTGATGCCAATCTAGTAACACTGGTAAACACATATGGTCGGGGTACCAGAGAAAAAAGCTCGTCAGAACAGTTACTATGAAAATACTTGTAGAAAAGACAGGGGAAAGCCACATGACGCCGGTGAGAAAGTGACTGAAGGCGGACTGCCAAGTCAGGATCGATTATATTGCAGATCCTTCTTTGAATTTTGTTGAGAACATCAAGATGAATAGCAGAAGCACCCGACCAGATATGGCAACAGTATTCAATGCACAGACGAATAGTTGATTTATAGATGTGCAAAATGGATCCTGACGAGAAAAAAACTCGACTCAGTGACATAACCTTCCTAGCAGTAGATGCAGCTATGGACTCAATGTAGTTATTGACGAGAATTGTTTGGGACTCGTGTCGTTGTGCCTTTTGAAAAATGGTGCAGCTATTTTAATTACCCAAATAATTAGCCACAGCTCTGATTTCTAAATAACTGAACTGTGTTAATGTGTAACACATTCTACAACTGTAATTTGTGTAAAGGAGTTTTTCACTTGGAAAAGAAAACTACGAAAAAATCGTTTCCTTGACACTTGATCATATTTTTCAAACTTAGTCCTTAAAAACTTTGCAGCTATTTTAATTACCCAAATAAACAGCCAAAGCTCCGATTTTTCAAATAATTGTAATGTGTTAAAGTGTAATAAATTCCACAAATTATTTTGTGTAAAATAAAGGAACTTTTTATTCGGTAAAAAAATACAAACAAATGTTTGAGGTAAATTAAAATTTAATTTAATTTATATGCGCACACAACAAAAACGACTCGAGCCGAATTTAAGAGCAGACAACAAATTTATCTTTAATTTAAACATTATTTTTAATGAATTCTCGTATTTTAGTAGATACACTGTTTTTTATTATAAGACTGTATACTTATTTATGGATATGCGTTGTGGTACAGTGGATATTGGCTCGGAACGAGAAATCGGGGAACCGAGTTCGAATTCCAGCTGAATTCATTGCCTTCACTTACGTGCAAATACCCTTGGGAAAGGTATTAATCCGTCTCTTCCCTCCAGTTATGGGTTAAATAATAGGATAGATTGGGTTCTATAGCCTTGGTCGGCAACCAGTCTACCGCAGAAAGCAATGGCAACCTACTGCGGGATAATATTCTGCCCAGTCAGTCATGTCTCTTTCGAGACATGATCGCCCAAGCGTGTATCGCGCATGGCACTTAACTGACTGACTTATTTATATCTACTGAAATAATCGAGAAATCTTCTTAGAATTAAATTCACAGGCAGGATTCGAACCTGCGTCTTCTAAGGAAAACCGTCAAACCGTCACTGATCTGACGTGTCTTGAACGCTCGACCACGAAAGACTTACAGTAAAATAAAGCTCGAAATAATAAATAGGCCAGTAGATGTAAATAAATATAGTTTAATTATAAAAAAACAGAGTATCTACTCATATACTAGTACCCATTAAAAATAATGTTTAAACAAATAAATTAAAAATATGTCGGAGTTTATCCATTTCGTAACGGATTTCGTAAAATTTCGTGAATAGATTTATTGTAACACACGAAATAATGAATGAATTACACAAATTAAGTGTATTGGGTGCCAAATGATGGCCAATAACATAAATGCAAAGTTAAACAATGCAAATAAATTATACACCTTCACAATAAGCATTATAATGCTGGATGAAAAGAAAACTACATATAAAATGTAAAAAAGAAAAACATACTTCTCTTAGTAGTTTTCAAATAATTGGTTCAATTTTTAAAGCAAAGTTCGTGTTAACAGTGAAGAATAGAACAATCACACTATAGGAAGACTTTTCCTTGATGTGGGAGAGACTTTGATGTTCCTTTCAATTTTCGTCTCGTTGCCAAAATTTCTTCTGTATTATTTTTCTTTCTGGACCGAGGTTACCTGGGTTCGAGCAGCAGATGTTCCTCAAATTGTTGAATTAACTCCTGGTTCACTTTTTATTACCTAGAGGTAGGCTCCAAGTTCACTTCTCGAATGGTTCTGGATGAATGACCAACGTAGCTGTTTTCCCGCAAATCAAAATGTAATTTGATACCAACTTGTAATCATTAATTTTTTAACTATCTAGACTTATTCCTTTATCTGTGTGTAAAAATGGCTGTCAGCAAAAGTCACTGAGATTCATATTGGGGATTTCAATATGGAGCAGATGTAGAAATTTAATTTGGTAGAACAGTAGCTAATGATAGATGTAGCACAGAAAACCGAAGGTCTATAGAGAAGAAAATAGGAAATAAACAAGGTGCTTAGAAGTAGAGAAATATGGTTAGAAACAAAAAAATCTTTCTTTTTTTTCCTTTTTTTTTTTCTTTTTTCTTTTTTTTGCTTGTTTTCAATGATGGTAATTTTTGGCAGCCTGCTTATCTATGTAAATATTTGATAAATAACTGGCATAGTCCAGATGCGATACGACATAAAGAGCATGACGAAGAAGATGATTTCCGGCGTTAATTTTTTTCCTTCATTCATTCTGGTATTGAATATACAAATGAAATAGCTTCACAGAATTTATCACGAAGGCTACTGATCAAAACTGCCTGTGTGATGTATTGGCAACATTCTCTCTGTATCGTAAACTTTGGTCTAATCTGAAGACGCAACTACATACTCTTGTCCCAGTGGTCAGTCTGATTGCCTCAGTGAAATGAAAAACATGACCTACAAATGTGTTGTTAACTGAGGCAAGAAATGGCTTCTTTAATTTTAACTCCACCAAAACAAAATAAATTTCTTTTAATCGTCTGAAGGAACATTTTTTAAACTTCCATCATCACGGCTGATGCTAACCCTCAAAAGAGTGATGATTTGCCTCTTCCCGGGTTAAAACTTTCTGCTACCATTAAATGAAAGGGTATATTTTTTTAATAGAATTTTTTTAATTTAGATTTCTATATCATCAAATAGTTAGTAGACGTGAGAAAAAATAACAAATTTGAATTTGTATGCTGTTACAATCGACAGATGTTGTTTTCGAAAATTGTAAGTTCCTTAACAGGGTCAATAATTATGCTTCTTACTCCCTTATTTAGCAAGTTAGTAGGTGCGTACATCCAGTCATTGCATCGGATAATTAATTGACCATACTGTTTTGCTTGCGAGAAAAAACGGAAGAAAAAGATATATCAGAGACGCTGTTTGGTTTTATCGAGAAAAATAGACTATGCATAAAAGAAAGAAAGAAAGAAAGAAAGAAGGAAAGAAAGAAAGAAAGTGTTATAATGAGGGAGGGAGAAAGCGAATAATATACAGAGAGATAACGAGGCAATTCAACGTGACGTAATGTTTAACAAGCCGGTATCGCTAGATCAATTACTACTGAGTAGTGGCTTCGATCCTCACTGAGTGCTCAATACTTTCGGCCTTGTTTCGTATCTAAACTACGCTTAGTGAATCACTATATAGAGAGAAAGTGAAATGAACAACATAAGCGATAAGTCTATTTATTTTCGCCTTCCATCATTATGGCTGATGCTAACCCCCAGAAGAGTGATGAATTGCCTCTTCACGGGCTGGCGTTTTCCACTTACATTAAATAGAAATATTATAAAAGATAAATTACTAGGTCTGCTGCCTGGAAAATATAGTTTTTTATGTTGTGCTAGATAATTTTTTCTTGTTAGAATATATTTTACATATTTATAAGTTTACCATTCGTCTAGGTAATTCTGTCGCATCTAGCCTGGTATTACTGCTATGTGTTTAGAGATTCTTGATAAAATACAAAGAAGAATATGCAATGTTATTAGTCCTGGTCTGGCCTCTCGGATTCACTCATTTTCTCACTGCCGTAACGCAGCATCCCTGTACCTTTTCTATAAAGACGCTCATGGTAATTGTTCTGAAGAGCCTTTCTCTTTGGTACCAAGAGTTTATTAATTTAGGCGTACTGCTAGATTAGCAGCAAGATCTCATTATTTTATAGCCGAAATGGATCAATGTAAACTGTAAGTTCTGTGCTAAAAGTTTCTTCACTCGTCCAGCTTCATGCTTTCCTGTTTAATTTGATCTTTAAAAATTTAAAGACAATGCCAATCGTTATATTCTGTCTGCTGGGAAGTGTTCTAACAGAAGACAGAAAGTGCGACACAGAGATCCGAAGGCGAATTGGCATGGCGAAGGACGCGAACCAGAAGTTGAGTAGAGTATTAATAGACAGGAAAATTTCGCTAGAAACAAAGAAGAGAGTATTGGATTGCTATGTGATGGACAATATCATCAAAGGTGAAGGAAAAACTTGAGGCAACTGAAATGTAGTTCTACAGAAGGAGGCTGCAAATATCATGGATCAAGCATATGAGCAATGATGAATTTTTGGAAAGGATGGGAACGAAAAGGAAATTAATACTGAGCATCAGGAAGAGACAGCGAAAGTTCCTAGGACATGCATGATGAAGGGGGGACTTGGATAATCTGATACTAACAGGCCAGATAAAAGGAAAAAGAGACAGATGAAAGCAGTGGATAACATATTTAAAGGGCCTGAGCAGGTGGATGACAGAATGGTGATTGCGTGGTGTAACAGGAGAAAGAGTGCTAAGAGCCACCAGGGATGAGGAGATATGAAAAGCCATGATCGCCTACGTCCTGAAAGGACAAGGCACATAGAAGAATAATAAGAATTCTTATTCTTTTATTGTTCTCTATTTTAATAATGTTTTTCTTTTTTCATAATCCCTAAAACTCTGCTATATCCCCACCTTGCGTCTTAGTGGGTTTATTGTCTTGAAAATTAACAAAAAATCAGGTGAGCCTCAAGTGACCTTTTCTGATGATTCTATTATTACTTTTTTTTCCTTTGGCTTCAAGTGACGGTTGAGGATTTTGACGGCATATCAGATTGGCACAAAACCAGTTCATGGTAACAGATTATGGAAGGAAGAACAAACCCAACATTCGAAAAACAATGGCCATCGATCTACGTGAGGCTCATTAAGGGGATATAACTTTTAAAGACATATGAATTGTACTGATTTGTTTATAAGTGTTTGCGTATGGGTGCGTTTATGCGCATGTGCGTCGCCAATTTTTACGACGAAAATAACAGCTATCAACTTCATACATAAAATTATTGGATATGTTTTTAGACTATTTGCATTATTTGGATGTGCGCTGTGGTGCAGTGGATATCGGCTCGGAACGAAAGATCGGAGAATCGAATTCCATTTGAATTCGCTGCATTCACTTACCGCAAATACCCTTGGGGAAAAAATCCGTTTTTTCCTTCGAGCTATGGGTCAAATACCAGGACAGATTGGATTCTATTGCCTTTTTTTGGCAACCAGCTTACCGAAGAAATTAATGGCAACCTACTGTGGGAAAATCTTTTGCCCAGTAAGTCATGTCTCTTTCGAGACATAATCGCCCAAGCGTGTATCACGTATGACACTTAATTGACTGACACTATTTACATTGTCCGAACTGTTGTCCTAATCTTTGTTGTAATATTCACAACGTTTTGGACGTTGTATGCTTTGTCCTTCTTCAGGATCTATCTACATTTCTAAGATGATGTATCGTAACTATTTACACGGTTCAAACTGTTGTCATCGTCTTTAGTCTCATATTCACGACGTTTCGACCGTTGTATGCTCCGGCCTTCTTCGGGTGACATACATTGATATTTCAAGCCAAACGCTTTATTTAGTTCACCTGGATAGATTGTCCATGGATTTCCTGGATATCTCTGTCGCAGTTATTCCCCTTTACTAAACGAACTCACCGAGTTTTTGTTAACCGGAGCTCATATTGTGGCTATTGTTGTTTTTCTCTAGCACTATGTATTACTGATTTCCATACTGGTTCATGTCTATGCTTGGCCGGCTTAGGAGATTTGGAGAAATAGTGACTGAGATATTAAGTTTATTAAACCGCAAAGTTCATAGAACACATAGCCCAATGGTTGAAGTAATCCAGTGACTTGACCCAAAGAGTTGTGAGTTCAATACCTGGTCCCACCAGAGGTGAACAAAAACTCGGAGAGTTGAGTTACTAAAGGGAGATAACTGAAACTGAGATATCCAGCAAATGCCCATTGAACTAGAAATAAAGAGTTCAGTTCGAAAATCTAACATGTAACACCCGAGGAAGGCTGGGGCGTACAACGCCCGAAACGTTATGAATATGACCATAAAGATGAGGACAACAGTCCGAAAAAAGTAAATAGTGTAAATAGATACAATACCTCATCTCTGGAATATAAACAGATAAGTTTTTAGACTTTCGTTACACATGTGAAATCGCGTCTTTTAATGCTTTAGACTACGGCTCAGAATCAGGAATCGGAGAGCCAAATTCGAATTCCAGTCGTGTTCATTGAATTCACTTACGTACTAATAACCTTGAGAAAGGTATAAATCCAACTCTTCTCCCCTCAGCTATGGGTAAATAATAGGACAGACTGGGTTTTATAGCCTGGGGTGTCAACCGGTCTAAGAGAAGGAAAACTCTGAATTTAAAACTGTATGCAGCCTTGGCGAAGCACATACTATAAAGCTAAGGAAAAGATCGTCCGCCTTAATTTGATTCCGATTACAGTTGACTCCTTTTTTAAGAAATATTATACGTCTTAATTTTCAGACCAGTATACCTATCTTGGATTTTATGCTAACAATCTTTTTGGCCGTTGTACCCTCTGGCCTTCTTCCGCAGCGAACACTTTATTTCGGTCTACAGAGTTAGGCTATTCTCGTTTCCCACTTTCCATGCAGGGAGAAGGATAACTCATATCAGTTAACACTCACCGGCCTTATTTACCCATGTGTTGCGGGTCTGCTTGGTTTCATTCAAAATTCTGAAAAGATTTCCTAGTACGACGGTTAAAACCTGGTGAAGACCAAAGAGTACAACGACAGAAACTTTGTTAGTATAGCAATCAAAACGAGCGAATGGTCCAAATAGTAAGCCAAATAATAATGATTATTCACAGAAGAAAATGGTTCCTTATTGAGATTTGAGTGTGTTTATTTTACCAGATGTCAATCTTCGTTGGGTTATTTTATGTTAAAATAAGTATTTTTATTAGTAGTAGTAGTCCCCACCGGGCTTTTGAACAAGAATATAGACTTATTCAGTTTTAAGGTCGATAAAGAAAGTCGAAAGAAAGGACTATAAATAAACAAGCAAACGAATGTATGGTTATCAGCAAACAGAGGAGCCCAAAATGCCAATTACAGATTGGGGATACTATAATCAAGCTAGTACAAAAATTCAAGTATTTGGGAAGTTCTTTTCACTATTACGTAGCCCCCTGCACATCGGTGGCGTTACCGCCTTGCTCGGGGTGATACGATTAAAAAAAAAAGTATTTTAACAGAAGACGGAAAGTACGACACTGAGATTCGAAGGTGAATTGGCATAGCCAAGGACGCATTCCAGGAGCTGAGTAAAGTATTAAGAGACAGAAAATTTTCGCTAGAAGAGAGTACTGGATTGCTATGTAACGTCTATTCTTCAATATGGCAGTGAATGCTGGACAATATTATCAAAGATAAAGAAAAAACTTGAGGCAACTGAAATGTAGTTCTACAGAAAGATGCTGCGGATATCATGGATCGGGCATGTGAGCAATGATGAGGTTTTAGAAAGGATGAAAACGAAAAGAAAAATTAATACTGAGCATCAGAAAAAGACAGCTGAAGTTCTTGGGACATGATGAGGAAGGAAGGCTTGGAGAACCAGGACCGGGTTTCCGGTTCCTTCCAGAATGTTTAGAAACGAAGAAAAGAGTGCTAGACTGCTACGTGATGTCAGTTCTTCAATACGGCTGTGAATGCTGGACAATATCATCGAAAATGAGGACAAAACTGGAAGCGGCCGAAATGTGGTTCTACAGAAGGATGCTACGGATATCGTGGACTGAGCATACAAGCAACGACGAAGTGTTAGAAAGAATGGCAACAAAAAGGAAATTGATGCTGAGCATCAGGAAGAGACAACTGAAGTTCCTGGGACATGCAATGAGGAAGGAGAGCCTGGAGAACCTGATACTGACTGGACAGATAGAAGGAAGGAGAGACAGAGGAAGGCAACGGATAACATATTTGCAGGGTTTGATCAGGTGGATGACGGAACGGGGGTTGCCAGGAGCAACAGGAGCAAACATACTAAGAGCCACAAGGGATAGGGAGACGTGGAGATCCATGATCGCCTACGTCCTGAAGGGACAAGGCACATAGAAGAAGAAGAATCTTTTTGGTTTCGCAGATTTGGAAAATATCGGTAGATTATATTTGACCCTATAAGCATTTGGTTCTGTAATAAGTAAATATTGATCGTTTATATTTGAGTCCATAGGCATTTACTTTGATCGGGGATTGGTAAAAATGGTCGTTTATGTTAGAGTATATAAGTATTTACTTTGTTGGGCGGGGAGATAATTTATATTTTAATTTATATTATATTTGAGTTCGTGGTGATTTAGGTTGGGGAGTTACCCTTCTGAAGGTGATTTGTAAAATATCGGTCGATATCAAATGATGTTGAATAATCGGAATAGACTCTTAAACGAAACAAATAAACCTCATCTTTTTGCATCTTTCTCTGTTTTTCTTCTCGTTTTTTTTTATTTCAGTTCTTCTTCTTCTTCTTCTTCTTCTTGTGAAATTGTGAATGACAAAATTATGGATAACTGATGAAATTATCAACTGTTTTTTATTCGCGTCTGAATTTCTTGAACGAGGACTTACCATAATTTACATTAATTACAGCCGGATTCTTGTCCTTATCTCTGTTATAATCATCGCAGCATTTCAGTCATTCCGGCGGTGTTCAGGTATTTATCGATTGCCTTTGGATTTAAGCATTGTTTCGTTAATTTGGCCGCGTAGTGAATTGTTTTCAATCCCTAACCCGAGGAGCAAGAGGTTCTTACTAAGTGAGATATGACCAAATAAGAAAACACACTGTACCTCCGTAGATTAGATAAAGTATTCAGTTCAAAATTGTCTGATAGTTACCTGAATCAACAGGCATCTGAAGAAGACCGGATGATACAACAGCCAATACCTTGAACATTAAAGAAGATATTAAACTGTAAATAACGTTCGTTTTTTGTTTTGTTTTTGTTTGTTTATTATTCGTAGCATTCATGTTCATTTTTTTATCGTTACAGGTAAAATGGCTGAAAAGAAAAAGAAGCGTCCGCCGCTAACGCGGGCGTGTACGGAAGTAAACGAAAATACCCTGAAGGCATTAGGACAGTGTCGGCACCCGTCGCTTTATAAGAAAAACCACACTAAATCACCTAGCGGACCCGAAAGCGCAGTTACATCAGGTCTCCGCCGAATCGAGCGTGCTCGAAGCAGTGTCAAGGGGCCTAGGCCTGGAATGAACGACCCCTATATGGATTTGGGACCCTCGAATCTCTCCCGTCATCGCTCCTGTCCGCATTTACTTGACGACGATGATTCCGGCAATGGTGGTGGCGTAGACGGAGGATCTGGAAGACAAGTTGATATTGAGGAATATCGCAGGCCGTTTGATTCTCTGGACGATGACCGCAAGCAACCAATCAGTTTCACAGCCGCCGTTGCACCCGACCGCACATCAGGGGCCGCAGCCGCCCGCCGCGAATTCGTGATGGGACGAGACCACTTATTCTCGAATCAAAAAGTTTCAGACACTTGCGGAGACTGGCCCGGCGACAGTCACGGGCGCAAGAACGAAAACAAGAAATCCTTTGGGGAGACCCCTTTCTCAGCGAAAGTACACTCTTCATCGTCTTGTATGTCTCCAACGGAAGGAATGTTTCGCTTCGACCGCATCTCAACGAGCGTCTCGGATCATTT
This sequence comes from Ascarosepion bandense, assembly GCA_037127315.1. Classification (NCBI taxonomy): domain Eukaryota; kingdom Metazoa; phylum Mollusca; class Cephalopoda; order Sepiida; family Sepiidae; genus Ascarosepion; species Ascarosepion bandense. Next base: position 4,878,178 of record JBBBDQ010000275.1, read on the forward strand.
CTCGGACATTGACGAGCCCGACTCGGATTTATTGCTAGAGGAACGAGTGAGTGATTCGGAAGATGTGGAAATCTCCTCTGGGCGCGAAGGAGACTCCAAATGCAACCAATGGCTTCAGGGCTTGCAGCTCTCGCAGACGGACAGACTGAAATCTAGAAGCCACTTGCGACTGCCCCCTGTATGATGAAATCCCCTTAAATCACCACCAACATGCCTCTGTTTACGTCTGCTGCTCTAACCCTAACGTTTATTCGAAATATTTTGTGTAATACATTCTTCTGCTCGTGGCGGCTGCTGCTGCTAAAAGCTGTACCATAAAAAAAATTATTAAACATGATGATTAGTCAGTCTTTTTTTTTTTTTTTTTGTATTTTTTTCTTAAGTTATGTAGATGTCGCTGTAGTCCTATAAAAAAGAAAATGGCGGTCATCAAAACTAATCTCACTGCAAATGGCGGAAAAAGATTTGTTCGGAGAAGAATTTTCCCGAAAGGGATCAGAATTTAAAATGATTTCATCTATAGTTTGTTTTTTTTTCTCTTTTTCCGCTATTCACCTCTTTCCTTGTTTCTTTATCCTTCATCTTTACTCTTTCTTTATCCTCTTCTAGTTTATTTCCCCCTTTCTTTGTTTCTCTACCCTTCATCTTTACTTTTTCTTTTTCTTTCTCTTACTCTATCACTCTTGTTTCTCTATCATAAATCATTTCTCTTTCTTAATATTCTTTTTTCTCTATCAACCGTTTCCCTTATTTCACTCTCCTTTACGTTAACATTTTTAAATGTATCTACCTCTCTTCTTTCACTATCCTTCATCTTTACTCTTTCTTTCTCTTATTCTTACTCTGTCTACCTCTCTTCTTTCACTATCCTTCATCTTTACTCTTTCTTTCTCTTATTCTTACTCTACCTCTCTTCTTTCACTATCCTTCATCTTCACTCTTTCTTTCTCTTATTCTTACTCTGTCTACCTCTCTTCTTTCACTATCCTTCATCTTTATTCTTTCTTTCTGTTATTCTTATTCTACCTCTCTTCTTTCACTATCCTTCATCTTTACTCTTTCTTTCCCTTATTCTTACTCTGTCTACCTCTCTTCTTTCACTATCCTTCATCTTTACTCTTTCTTTCTCTTATTCTTACTCTACCTCTCTTCTTTCACTATCCTTCATCTTTACTCTTTCTTTCTCTTATTCTTACTTTATCTATCCCCCTCCTTGTTTCTCTATCCTTTATCTTTTCTCTTTCTGCATCTTTTTCTTACTCTATCTTCCTCTTGTTTTGTTTCTCTATCCTTCAACTTAACGCTTTCTTTCTCTTTCTCTTTCTCTTACTAACTTTTTTCTCTTGTTTCTCCATCATGCAATTTTATTTTTCTTCCTCTTCTTTTTTCTCTATCTACTTTAAACTTGTTTTTCTCTCCTTTATCAATATCTTTTTTCTTTATTCGTCTTTCTCTATCTACTTCTCTCCTTGTTTCTCTAACCTTCATCTTTACTCTTTCTGCGTCTTCTTAGTCTAGCTTCCTCTTTTTTGTTTCTCTACTCTTCATCTTTACTCTTTCATTCTCTTCTTCTTACTCTGTCTCCGTCTTTACTTTTTTCCTAATCGATCATACTTACTCTTTCATTTCATACATTTACTCTGCCTACACCTATCTTTTTGCTTCTCTACCCTTTGTCTTTACTCTTTCTTTGTCTTTCTCTTACTGTAGTTAATTCTCTGTTTGTTTCTATATTCTTGAACCTTACTCTTTCTTTCTGCTCTTCTTACTAAATCTACCTCTCGCTTTACTTCTCTTTTCTTTATTTTTACTCTTTCCACCTCTTCTACTTACTTTTTCTTTCTTTTTCTCTCTCTTTCTTTTATTCTCTCAGTTTCTTTACCCTTTATCTGTATTCATTTTTTCTCTTCCTTCTATGCTATATACATCTCTTCTTGTTTCTCTATCATACAACTTTACTCTTTCTTTCTCTTCTTCTTACTCTATCTACCCTATCTATCCTTCATCTTTACTCTTTTTGCCTCTTCTTCCTACTTTATCTTCCTCTCGTTTTATTTCACTACCCTTTATCTTCACCCATCCTTTCTCTTCCTCTTGCTCTACCTAACTCTCTCTTCTTGTTTCTCTACCCGTTTTCTTCGCCCTTTTCTTTCTCTTTCTCTTCCTCTATCTAACTCACCCTTCTTGTTTCTCTATCATACGACTTGACTCTTTCTTTCTCTTCTTTTTACCCTGTCTACCCTCCTTTCTCCGTATTTCTCCCTCCTTTATATTTACCCTTTTTTCTGACTCTGTCTACCTTTCCTTCAATTTTATTTACTCTTTCTTTCTATTCTTCTTATTACTCTATCTACCTCTTTCCTTGTTTTCCTGATCTTCATCTTTACTCTTCTTTTCTCTTCTTAGTCTGTTGATCTCTCTCCTTGTTTCTCTATCATTTATCTTTAGTCTTTCTGTCTTTCCTTTTTACACCATCTCCCACTCTGCTTATTTCTCAGTCTTTCATCTTTACACTTTCTTTCTCCTCTCCCAACTCTATCTTCATCTTTCATTGTTTCTCTGTCTTTCATCTTTCCTCTTTCTTTCTCTTCTTCTTAGTCGATCTGCCTCTCCTCTTGTTTCTCTATAATTTATCTTTACTCTTTCTTTCTTGTCTTCTCTCACTAACTACCCCTCTCCTTGTTTCTCTATTCTTTATCTTTACTCTTTCTCCCTCTTCTTCTTACTCTATCTTTCTTTCTTTTTGTTTCTCTACCTTTCAACTTTACGCTTTCTTTCTCTTCCTCTTACTAACTTTCTCCTCTTGTTTCGCCCTCATGCAAAATTATTTTTTCTTCTTTTTTCTCTATCTACCTTTCACCTTGTTTCTCTCTCCTTTTCTCTTTATTCGTCTTACTCTATCTACTTCTCTCTTTGTTTCTCTGACCTTTATCTTTACTCTATCTGCGTCTTCTTCTTAGTCTATCTTCCTGTCTTCTTGTTTCTTTACCCTTTATTTTTACTCTTTCTTTCTCTTCTTGCTCTATCTAACTCTCTTTTTTGTTTCTCTATTATGCAACTTTACTCTTTCTTTCTCTTTTTTTCTTTTACTCTATCTAGGTCTCTCCTCGTTTCTCTATCCTTCATCTTTGCCCTTTTTTCTTTTCCCTCTTATCCGTCGTTGTATTGGTCGTTCTCTTCTAACACTTATTCTCTTCTTTTACTTTCTTCATTCTTTTTATTTACCTATTTATTTCTGTCCGTTTTCTATTTGTAGCAGCCCCTATATAACTTACTAATAAAAGCAATGAAGAAGTGATCTCAAAGACGACAAGTTAATTACCCTTTGAAATAAACTGATTCCCTATGTTATAAATATGTTGTTAATTAAAATGTACTGCATATATATATTATTAATCGTGACGTTAGAACATGTGCAAACTACAGACTACAGATCGTATATTTTGTGTCGACATTGAAAGAACAATGTCTCATCAAGTAGTTAACAATGATGGTAGATGAGACATTGTTCTTTCAATGTCGAAACACAATGTACAATTTTGTGGTAGTTTTTAGTTTCCACATGTTCTAACATAATAATTAATAATAAATATCCATTGCTCTATTTTTATATTGAGTACTGTTTTAAATTAATGTTTTGAACGTTGCAATTATTTTCTTCGTTCTTATTCATATATATATATATATATATTATGCATATTGTCCAACGTCTGTAGCACGACTCAGAGTTTCATGCACTATGCAACCCGCATGTGCTTATTATAAACTCATAATAAGCAACTAATAATTGCATAGTGTAAGAAACATCGAGTCGTGCTATAGACGTAGGACAATATGTGTAATATGTATATTTATTAATTTGTGTATTTAGGCAGCAAATGTTCTTTTAGACATGTCAGATTAAATAAATTGGAAATATTATGTCTACTTATTTTTGATAAAATCCGTTCATACTCACGGATAATCTTTCGCGCATTATAATTGAAAGATGTCAGAAATGAGATGTAACGTTCACAGATGTTATCATCATTCATTTCTCAAGGTACCCAAGTACTTTCAAGCTCTTTTCGTGATCATCTTCAGAGGTGTGAGTTATGGTAACAACAAATAACCGCAAAACTGTGTTGCTAAAAATTACTGTAAATTTTTTTCTGCTTCAAATATAACGGTTGACAAATTGTTAGCGTTCATTAGAACGTGAAAATTATCCAAAATGGGCATGTTAAAGGAAGAAAAAACTGTTATTTTTACAAACATTTTAGAACATTACTACAGTAATTGAGAAATGAATGATAATAACACCTGTCAACGTTACTGCTCATTTCTGACATCTTTCAATTATAATACGCGAAATACTATCCGTGAGTATGAACGGATTTTATTTTAAAAAAAGCAGACACAATGTTTGCAACTTATTTAATCTGACATCTTTATTAATATATACTTTATAGCTCTGTTATATGACATCGAGCTTTGTTTTATTAACACCATAAAAATATTTATATATGTGCGTGTACTCTATATGCATATGTATATTTATATGAATAAAGACAAAAAGAAAAACATTCTTTACCACTGCGTTTCGTTATCAGAGGGACTTTATTAAGGTAAATGTCTTTCCTTTTCAAGGTAAATGTAATTTTTGTCTTTATTCATACTGTTTTTTTCAGATATATTTTATTTATATTTTACAAACACACACACACACACACACACACACACACACACACACACACACACAAACAGACACACACACACACGTGAACACACACACATATGCCTTATCTGTGCGTTAAAACTGAAAGATGAATCTGTATTCCCCAAAAATAGAAACTTTTTTCACATTTAAAGTGAATCTCAATTCTGATTAGTTAAATTGAACACATAAATTTTTCTGTCTTCCCATATCTATAAATAACAAACATTTTGTTTATTATATTCAAATGGAAATCATTTTCACAACAATGATCAAATATTTCCTGATGACGAGGTAAAAATCTCGAAACATAGAAATTTCCGTGTCGCAATGTAAAATGTATTAATCTTAATTAAAAAACGAATATATATATATATATATATATATATATATATATATATATATACACACACACAAAATTCACATGTATTTATAAATTGTTTCTATGTGTGCATATAATAAAATAATATATACACATATACGCACTTGCATGAAAGAAAATGTATATTCTAAAATATGTGATACGTATTTGAAAGTATTGTGTGCGAAAAGGCAAGGGGAAAACCACATATATATATATTTGACTAGTTTTAAGGTTTGACTAGTTTTGAACATTTCAAAACTCTTCGTTATATATATATATATATATATATATATAATTCAATGCGTTTTTAAATTAAAATTAATAGTTTTACATTGCGACACGGAAATTTCTATGTTTCGAGATTTCCTTGAAAATCAGTATCATCACTTGAAAAGACAGTTTGTTTCGAAACAAAATGGCTATTTTTATAGTAATATTATGACATATTTATCTTATAAATTCTAAATAAATATTACATACAGTCATCTGCAGGCAGTCCTGTTTCGATGTATCACAGCTCATCAGTACGGTTAGACATCCGATTGCTCCTAGCCAGGAGTGAAACCCCACCGAATTGACATCAGTCGGCGCTTCCAGCTTATGGGCGCTCGGTAGAGGAAAGCTGATTTAGCGTCTTATATACAATGTAAACATATGCCAGAAGCCGAGTGTTCAAATTCATTACTGAATGAACGATGCGTAAATACGTGAGTAGCTACTGTTGTTTTTTTTAAGTCTGTCATTGCTCCATAGTGATCAATCGGCATGCGAGACGGTAAATAGTCCGCAAACAGTCCTGTTTCGCTGTATCACAACTCATCAGTACGATTAGACGTCCAATTGCTTATATATATTTATATATATATATATATATATATATGGCACATAGAAGAATGAGTTTCAGTAAATAGAGTGCAGCACAAAGTTTAGGAGAGATACCAGAAAAAGAAAATTTATTAAGAGCTACAATGGACAGGAAATCGGGGAGAGTCATGGTTGCCAACGTTCTGAAGATATATGACGCGTAGAAAAATGAGCTTGAGTAAATGGATGGTGGAATAAGATTTAGGAAAGATACCAAAAATGCAAATTTTATTAAGCGCTACAAACGACAGGAAATTGTGGAGAGCTATGACCACCTATATTCTTGGGGAACACGGCGCATAGAAAAATAAGTTTGAGTAAATGAATAGTGGAACAAAGTTTAGGAGAAATAACAGAAAGATAATTCTATTAAGAACTTAAAAGGACAGAAAATTGTGGAGAGCTATGATCGCCAACGTCCTGGGGAACCACGAAACATAAAAATGAAGTAAAACATTAAGGAGATTATTGAGAAAAAAACATTCCTACAAGACAAAGGCGTAAAACTTGTGAAACCGTTGGCTAAGAAATGGTTCGGTGATAAAAATATCAATATTTTAGAGTGGCCAATTGAAAGTACCTCTCTCTTAGTCTCATCGCTTCCAGTGCCTTCTGATCTCAGAGCAAGTTAAGGACTCAAAGGGGGTGGTCGTCTTCGCGCTGCATTTCTCAACAGCTGAACCAAGAGATGGTTGGGTGCACGATGCAGAAATAAGGGAAATAGAAAAAATAAAAAAGAGATAACCAGACAGTAGTGAAGGTCAGTCTATGTAGACTAATGATCATATTGTAACTCTTTTTACAACAAGAGAGAGAGAGAGAGAGAGAGAGAGAGAGAGAGAGAGAGAATTGATTAAAGAAAATACAATCCAACTTCTTTCAGTGTCCACAAATTACATGCTGCTACTATGTCTATTTTTTGTTAGAGGTAATGCAGTCTTTATGCTCCCCTTCCCTTGGACTTCTGCTTAGAAACGGCGGACGTGCCTGTTAGTGTGGGAGAGAGGATTTTTCGCGTCTCAACTCTAACCCGTCTAGGACGGGTCGCTTCTCACGATTTTCAAATCCGTTGCCGTTTTGTTGAAAACTTTTCGATATGGCATAGGTCGGTAAGTGATCGGAATGTTTCCTCAAAAAAGTCTAATGTCAATTTCGAGTATCTAGCTTAAATCACTCGCTTACGATTTCGCGCTGATATCTGCCGATCTGGAAGTTTGGAGACAAGATTCTGTTGACTTAGTACATTAACCAGCCATCAACGACCCTTCGCCATCACACCGCTCAGGTGACTCTCTGTTGTTGTCGATGCTTTTGTACCTAGTATTTTTTTCCAGGTAGAACTGTTAACCTACATAAACCCCTTGATCTTCCAGGCAAGGTAGAAAGGTTAACTTTCTCCACGCTGGTTTTAAATTCAAAGTTTCCTTCTCCTAGACCGGTTGCAACCCAAAACTATAGATCAGCCCTGCTAATGAATGAATGAATGAATACTGAACAATCTTCTCACACATGAAAACTAGAAACTGTAAACAAAAAGGATGCTTATACTTTCAATTATAGGTCGGGAGTGCAAAAATCAAGCAGGTACAGAAACTTAAATACCAAGAAAGTGTTCTAACTGAGAATGGGAAGTGCGATATTTAGATCCGAAGGCGCATCAGCATGGCTAAAGTCGCGTTTTAAAAGCTGAGCAAAGCATTGAGAGATAAGAAAATTTCGTTGGAAACAAAGAAAAGAGTGCTGGATAATTATGTGTTCACTGTCCTCTTAGATGGTAGCGAATGCAATCTCATTAAAAATTCTAAGTGACATCAAAATCAAAATGAAAGAATTAACTGTTTTCTATTTAATGCATGATCATCAGTAAAGAGAGTTGCCCAAAATGTCATCTATAGGTTGGAGATATTAAAATAAGGCAGGTACAGAAACTAAAGTGCAACACTTAGATCCGAAGGTGTATTGGCATGGCTAAAGACGCATTTAAAAGCTTAATAGAGTATTGAGAGACAGGAAAATTTCATTATAAAAAAATTGACAGAGTACTAAACTTTTACCTGATATCTATCCTCTTATGTAGCAGCGAATGCTGAACAATCTCTTCAAAGATAAAAGAAATGCTCAAAGCAGCAGAAATGTCGTTCTCCAGAATAGTGCTGAGAATATCATGGGCTGAACAAGTGAACAACGAAGAGGTTTCGGAGAGAATGGAAACGAAAAGGAAACTTATACTTAACATCAAGTCGAGACAGTTGAAGTTTATGGGACGCGTAAAGATGGAGGAGGACTTGGAGAATCTGATATTCACAGGGCGGATAGAGGAAAAGTGATACAGGGGAAAACAGTACGTGAAATACGTGATAAGCTTAAGCGATTGAATTACATATAATGTTTTGGGAGAAAAAACAAGACAAAATATTTTAACAGCTACAAGGGACAGGAAGATGTGGGGGCTATGATCGCCTACGTCAGAGAAAGACAAAACTGGAAACGGTAAATATTTAACAGAATCTGCGAACAACGATGAAATCTTAAGGACGATGAGGGAAAAATAAATTACAATCAGCAAGAATCATTTGAAGATATTTAATATCAGGTGAAACACATGTAATTCCTCGCGCACGTAATAAGAAAAAAAGGGCTTGGAAAATTTGATACTCACAGGACATATTGAAGACAAAAGAAACAGAGGAAATAAACGGATAATCTATCTAGAGGGCCTGAGCTAATGGATGGTGGAACAAAGATAACATTTATTAAAAGCTACAAAGGACAGAAAATTGTGGAAAGCTATGTTCGCCAATGTCCTGAAAAGATACGACAAATAGATAAAGATATGCTTTTTGTTATTAGTTTGGAAATAATAATTCAATAATTTTTTTCATATTCTACATCTATTCTCTTACATTCTACTTCTTTGAATCGGTTTTACTACTATTTACCAGGTTAAAGGTCGTGGAAAAAGACAACGACTTAAATAAAACAGATGACTAAATGAAATAAATCTAATTGAGTAAAATAGTGATGTAATCTAGTCACAATATGTTGGGCTTACAGCCATATCATGTTGAAACACCAGTTCCAGTAGGATTACCGAAGTTAAGCAATGTCGTGCCTGGTCAGTACTTTAGATGGGTGACCACTTGGGAATACCATGTTCTGTTAAGCTTGGATGTGCGGATGGTGTAATGGTTAACGGGTCGCAATTGTAAATAGGAGAGCCGTGTTCCAATTCTACTCGGGTTCGTTATATTTACCCACTAATGCTCTTGGGAAAGGTATGAATCCATCGCTTCTCCTTCAGCTATAGGCTAATTAGTAAGACTTTTATTAGTAAATTGTTTTTAACCCTTAAAAATCTTTATAATCTAAAAATATTTTCTGACTTGAAATAACTTGCAAAAGGTTGATAAGGCGTTAAAAATCAAATAAATTAAATCAAATCACAATATTTTGACGGTGTCGTGCCAGAAAATTATTTTCGTCAGAATCCATCTTGCACATTTATAAATCTACCATCCGACTGTGCATTCAATATAGGTACCATAACTGGCATTTCTGCTGTACATCTCCAAATTCTTGACAAAATCCAAAAAAGTATTTATAATGTAATCAATCCTGATCTTTCTCACCTACGTGACATGTCTTCACATTTGCATTTCTACAAATATTTTCAAGATAGCTGTTCTGAGGAGGGTTTTCGTCTAATGACCTGACTACATGAATTTAATCGTGCTACTAAATTAGCACATAGCTCTCACCATTTTACTGTTGAACTATTTAAATGTAAAAATCACTTCTACTCTGACAGATTCTATTCTCGCATTTCCCACCTTCCCGATTTACTGCTTCTCTGTCCCTTACAATTTTCAAAAATTTGATTGCAGCTTCAGTCGCCATTTTTTGCCTTCTTGAATCCTGTTCCTTTTACCCTTTCTTCAATCATCGTCATTCTCAGTTTTTATCATTCTCTTTCGCTTTCACTTTCTGTAAACACTTGCGCTTTAGTAGCATTATCACCTTGTCTGCGATGAAACGTACACTTCCACCCTCATTGAACAATCGGATCACCGCACTAAACTATTTTTACTGCTTTATATAATGTTAATTGCAATTAGGCTTAATATAATTACTTATTAAAGGCGTATTTAGAACAATAACACTGATCAACACGATTTTTTGTGCCAAGAAACAAAACAATGTTTTTTAGCTATTTTGATGCTGATGCCGAAAATGACCTTAAATTTTCATGGTTTACTCCCGCCTTTTCTGCATTGAAATTGCTCATTTTTGGAAAAAAAGATCAATTTAAATCTTTGCTGATCGAAACATTTAGCTAATAAAGGTTGTAGAAACCCATCAATGCTCAGGTAGCCTGTGCAAACAGCCACCTGAAATAAAATTTCTTTTATTAGAAAAAGTGTCTTAGAGTCAAAAATTTTTAAATAGAAGTACCGAATTTTTCCAATTCATCGCCAAAATTCAAATTAACTGATAAACTTTACTAGTAATACATTTTATCAGTAATGCACTAATATGAGTATTAAATTTCATTCTTTATATAGTCATCTAAATAAATTTCCGGATAATTGCGACAAGAGCTACAAGGGACAGGAAGATGTGGGGGCTATGATCGCCTACGACAGAGAAAGACAAAACTGGAAACGGTAAACATTTAACAGAATCTGCGAACAACGATGAAATCTAAGTAAGAAGAGGTGAAAAGGATAAAGAATCATTTGAAGTGGAACATAAAAGAAGATATTTAATATCAGGTGAGACACATGTAATTCCTTGTGCACGTAATGAGGAAAGAGAGCTTGGAAAACTTGATTCTCACAGGACATATTGAAGACAAAAGAGACAGAGGAAATAAACGGATGATCTATGGGCAGGGAGAACGATTTCATCAGGATATCAAAACAATGGAAACGTGGTATTTACATTATTCGGACTATTGTCCTCATCTTTGTTAACATTTGTACGACGTTTCGGCGGTTATACGCTCCGGCTTTCTTCAGGTGCTAGGAATTTTGAACCGAACCCTTTATTACAATTGCTGAGGTATATCATTCTCATCCCTTGAGTAGTAATGACTCTTTTGGAAGTCATGAGTTATCTCCCTCTAACCCTGCAAGTTACTTGTTCACCACTGCTGTATTGAACTCACAACTCTTTTGGGTTAAGTCACAGGAACGAACCAAAGATAAGAACAACTGAATTTTTGGGACTTATAAACTTAATGTCTAGTAACCCTTTTTTACCAGAGTTCATAATGCAATTTTTTTATGTTAATGGTTTTCTCTAGTATTTTTGATGTTAATGGTTTTTTCTAGTATTTTTCCCAGAGATCATATTGCAATTATTGTGTGTTCTTGTTGTGTGTTCTGTGTTTGATGAGGTCAGTAAGTTTTTTAAATTTTGAGGTTGGTGTTATATATATATTCGGTCGAGTTAGCTCGGTCATTCATCAGTATCACGCCAATCATTACGAATGGAAGGTCATTAGGGTGGCATTCTGTGTCATTATGTATCTGGTCAGTGTACAGGATGCAATGAGTAAATTGTCGATATTTTATATTTTTAATTTCACGCATGCACGTTGTTTTGTTTTGTTTTTTTCTTTTTTGTCGACTGCACAGGTCAGTTGGGTACCGTCTGTGAGAAAAAGAGAACCATGACTCAAATTAGTCCTCCAGAAATTTGGAAACGGTATGTTGTATTATTTGAAATTCGCGCCGGAAGCTTTAATACAATCATACATTTTAGAGCTTTTGGGTGTGAATATGAAGACAGTGAAAATGATTCGGAAAGAGTTAAATGAGTCTGATGGTAATTACGAAGGGGTTTAGAGTGATCACTAGTGATGGCAACTTTATGCAACCATTCATCTTCCCAAATGACCTCAGACCCAAACGGAAGCTTACATTAAGTACTTTGATCAAGTAGTACTGTCGTAGGTCAGTAGGGTGGCTACCGGGGACACTGTTTTTAGCAACAGGACACTACACTGTGCCAAACATGCAGGAGAACCCAGTCATGGCTACCAAACAATTTCTGCGACAGTATCACCCCTTACATCTTGCCAACTAACTCTCCAGACTGCAACTCTTTTGATTATGTGTTAGGCGCAATTGAACGAGAGACCAAGAAAAACTTCTTGTAACAGCAAAGATGAACTGAAGGCAAGGAATATCGCAATATTTACCAACTTAAACAACGAGGCCGTCCAAAAGAGATGCAGGAGATTGTGAAATCATCCAAAGGCTGTGGTTGTAGCCAATGACGGTTTTATTGAATAAATGTACTATTTAGTATTTCAAGGTATTTTTGTGTATTTTTGATTTGTACATTTATCTGTTAGAACGAGATGTCAGTGTTATTTTTATTTTTGCATCATTTAGACGACAATTTATCCATAACGTTCTGTAGATGGTAAAAGCGAAAGTGCGAGGAGAAATTCTGTAGATGGTAAAAGCGAGAGTGCGAGGAGAAATTCATCCATCACACACTATACTACCAAAATGAGCTGTCAGTGTTAGATTCACTTCAACGTCATTTATCCTAGAAGTTATATATCTCACCCTGTAGATTGTTGCTGAGCGACCAACCCGTCTTGTTCCATTGCTAGGTACTGAGAGCATTATGTCACTCGCGAGTTTTTGTATTACTTGCGGTGTCGTACAAAGCGCATTCTGTGTTCGTATAAGATTATAGAAAAGTCAGAGCTGTGACTTAGATGCTTTCTCCGAGAAATATGAACTATAGCTCTCAGCATCCGAATGCAGGTTCCATCAACCTTCAACTGGAGGGTTTTAGCTAAAGTCTAAGCAGTGGCACAAATACATTAAAACCGCTCCTACAGTGGTTCGAAATAATCTTCGCTTGAGGTTGCCTGGTAGATCTAATTTCCAGATCACATCCATTCTATTCAAGGCGGCTCAAACTTTAACTATACGAAAAAAAAAAAAAGAAAGAAGGAAAAATGATCGATAAACCATGTTCCATACTTTAATCCAGTGCTTCTCTAACATTTTAATTTCAAGACCCATTTATAAAATAACTAAACTATACGGCAAACTTTAAATTTTAATAAAGAAATACTGATCATCAAATTTGAAATTTAGCATCTACCTTAAAATATAACTTGACTTAGAAATGAAAGGCATGTACTTGTTGTCTCTAGCTTTTAAAATATAAAGATTATTTTAAAATATAAACATAATCCATAAATTACTCTTCTGTTAATTTGGGGCACATTTCAGGGCGCATTAATGTTCCTGACTGAAAAACGCTGATCTAATTCAATTATAGACAATAATTTACTACTAAATCAAGTTAGTTTGTTGTCCATACCACTCTTAGACAAACACACCCACACACAAAGCGAGCGATATATATAGTCATCCGCAAACAGATCTGTTTCGCTGTATCACAGCTCATCAGTACGGTTAGACAGCCGATTGCCTTTTACCCAGGATTGAAACCCGATCAAATTGGCGTCAGTTGGCGATTCTACCTCTGAGCTACGGGCGCTCGGTAGAAGGAGGCAGACTTTTTAGCGCGTATATTATCATTATGCACGCCCAATACTTGAGAGTGTTCTAATTCATTGCTGAATGAACGATGCGTAGATGCCAGAGTAGGCACTATTTTTCAAAGTCTACTATTCTTCCAGAGTACTCAATCAGGGCGTGAGAGCGTAAATAGTCATCCGCAAATAGATCTGTTTCGCTGTATCACAGCTCATCAGTACGGTTAGACAGCCGATTGCCTTATATATATATATTGAAACAAATTCTTAGTCGTACAAAACTTAATAATAGCTAGGAATAAGCATGACATTTTTGCTAAAAACTAAAAAAAAAAACCGGTTTCGTCCCAGGGCTTATCAAGTTTTATTCTGGGAATGGTAAATAAATGTGGCGAGGCGGAGAGACATAACCTCGCTGCTGATCTTGAGAAGGACCTCCAGTCAGTGGTGGACTAGGGTAAGAAGTGGCTTCAAAAACGAAACTCCTGTCAACCATCACAGGCAATCTCTCCTGCCACCCATATGCTTGGACCAATCAAATCTCCCTGAAAGAAATATTCTGCACGTCATCGGCCTCTCCCTCTCTTCCGACCTCGTGGAATCATTACATTGAATCAATAGCTAAATCCACTGCTAGGAAGGTTGGGTCACTATGTCGTGCCAGGAAGTTTTTTTTCCGCCTGAATCCATCTTGCACATATACAAATCAACCATCCGACCGTGCATGGAATATCGTTCTCATTTCTGGTTAGACGCCCATGCTGTTCACCTCAGTATTCTTGACAGGCTCCAAAGGAGAATCTGCAATGTGATTGGTCCCGACCTGGCAACTGGACTCCAGCCACTTTCTCATCGGCGGAATGTAGCGTCCTTCTATAAATATTCTTATGGTTTCTGCTCTGACGAACTTAGGTCACTGGTGCCTCCTCCACAAGAATTTACTCGGGCAACCAGACTGGTAACAAGGTCCCAGTCTTTTACAGTTAAATCAACCGAATGTGGATGACAATTCTACTTCATCAGCTTCCTTTCTCGCGTTTCCCGTCTGTGGAACTCCCTTCCATATACTTGATTTCCTGACTGCTACAACCTCCAGGAATTTAAATGCAAAGTCAATTCCCATCTCTTATCCAATTAAATCCAGCCCTTTTTACATCACCCCATGTATATTGTTCTTTTCCTTTTTCTCTACCTTCACAACTATCTTCACTCCTGTGTTCACATCCTTCTCTTGCCCTTTCTCTTTCACCCCCTGTAGCTGGCTCGTTTTTCTCTTCACTCATTCCTCCTCTCTAAAAATTTAACTCTCTTCTGTAGCCCCCTGCACATCAGTGGTGGTATCGCCTTGCTTGGAGTGAAATGATTAAGTTATGAATTTGTTATGTCTATAGATATAAATGTAATATATATATATATATATATATATATATATATATATAGACATTGATGTCAACATCAAGAGGCAAATCTGACTGAATAAAATAAAAAAAACAAAAGGAAAACATTTATCAATCTAAAGTATTTCACTTTTATTTTAAGCTTCAAAGAATGAGAT
Source organism: Ascarosepion bandense (assembly GCA_037127315.1). Lineage (NCBI taxonomy): Eukaryota > Metazoa > Mollusca > Cephalopoda > Sepiida > Sepiidae > Ascarosepion > Ascarosepion bandense. The sequence continues at coordinate 4,893,188 of JBBBDQ010000275.1, forward strand.
ATGGAAAAAAGAAAGACATTTTGGTATTTTTACTTTTGTGTTGTTTGATTTTCATTGGTTAATTGTGTTTCATATGCATTTGATTTTTAAAGCCAACGTTAGTATAATTTGTGTGTTTCGAATTCAATTTTACTTATGCCATCCGAATTAAAATGAATATGCAAAGATAAAAAGAAAAGAGTAAATGGGATAACACATTCTATAACTAATACGCTTCATTTGTATCTTAGACCTGGACATGACGATAAATTACGCCCAGAGCAAGGCCTCTGATCGTGAGATTAGAGATTTTGAGAAGCGTGGAACCACCTCTTAATTGCTGTCGTTCCTGGGTCTACCCGGAATATTAGCTCCTGCTAGGATCCCAACTATGAAAACTGATGATACCTTGACACCAGTCAAACACTGTGTTCAAATTCAGATGTGGCACCTTTGCCCGGGGCTGGCTCGTTGTGACGCTTGTTCTTGTCGACGGTCGTGACGGCATCAGTCGTGACACTGCCACCCGGCTGGCCGGTTAGTTCGGTTGCTGTTGCTGGTCGTGACGATCTCGTCACAAAAGCTGGTTTTCAGGACAACAGGCCACTGCCCACGTTGTGAAATCCGCGTTGTGCAATTTTAGTAGTCGCCTTTCTATCAGAGCCAGTCCGGACACTGGTGTACACTTGTGGTTAAAAAATAAACACGGCACAAAAAAAAAGAAAAAAGAAAATAATAAAATAATTGAATAACGCCTGGAGAGTTACGAAGAACGTCTTTATAATTTTTTTTAGTCACAGGAGCAGACAATACAGTTGTCAGAATGCAGAATGATAATACAGTTGTCGAAATGCCGGTTTATAACGGAGAGAGAGAGAGAGAGAGAGAGAGAGAGAGAGAGAGAGAGAGAGGAAGAGAGACAGAGACAGAGAGACTGGGAGAGACAGAGAGATCGTTTTTAAAATCTCAGACCTTCTAATCTTCAAAATAAGAATGTCTTTTCTAAGTTTCTTTAAAGTAACAGAACTCTTCAATTCTCATTAAGGTCTTTTCACGTATTCTCTAAAATTGGAGCTGTCCGTTTTCTAGATAATGCTAAAAAAATAATAAAGTTCTTTCGGGTTCTTATCGGAACTTGACGGGATTTGCCGAATCAAAAGCGGGTAATGGCGGCGGTGTGGGGTTGGTTTCCTTGTCGTCTGGAAGCTCGCTCCCGGCTCAACTGAGTTTTCTCACCGAGTCTTTATTTTTATAACCCTCTCCAATCCTCTCGGGGGATCTAGCCTACTCGAAGCTTTCGACCAATGAGATCGTTTTCCACCCACTCGATTTGCGGAATTGGGTAGCTCGACGAATGAAATATCTACAGCTCACTTCTTTTCGATTACATCATTTTTAGATTTTCCAATTCCTACAAATTTCTGTTCCCAGGGTACATCTGTTGAGAGACTTTAACCCCGCCTGATCCCCATCAATCCAATCCTGACACTTTGTTTTGGCTACTCATAAAATTTTAGCTTTACGCAAAATATCCGCTTCGAACACGAAAGAAGAATAATTATATATCTACCTTTCTTTCCCAAAAATAATTAATTTTTCTGTTCCACGGATTTTAGAAGTACATGATAGTATTAAAATAGTCAATTTTTCTATTTCCCGGATTTTACAAGTACATGATAGTAGTTAAGTTTTCTATTCCCCGGATTTTACAAGTACATGATAGTATTAAAATAGTTAATTCTTATATTCCCCAGGATTTTACAAGTATATGATAGTATTAAAATAGTTTTTTTACATAAGCTCACATCGCGAATTACAATAAAGCACAACTAATAATACCACTAATATTAATTCATCTCGCTCCGCTGTATTAAACCAAACAAAAGAAAGTATACCCGCGGGTGATAGTGTCACACAGAAACTAGGTACCACAGTGAAGAGCTCATCCGAACAATTACCTTGAAAGTAATTATAATAAAGGCACAGTGAGGCAACCTTACGGACATGGGAGAAGTGACAGAACCAGAGATGTTAGATCAGGACCAATAATATTGTAGATCTTTCCTAGACTTTTATCAAAGATTTATAGATAAATAACAGAATCATCGGACCATATGTAGCAAAAATATTCTAAGCATAGATGAATGGTAAACTTATAACACGACACCTGGCTGCGTCCAGTCCAGTCAATCTCCATGAACTTTGTCCGATTCTGCCCATGAAGTTTTGTTGATATCTTATATTATTTATACGAGACGATCAGTTGGTTGAATTTGCAATATTTCTCTATCCAGTCTTCTTCTTATTTTTCTATCAGCAGGGTAGGCGAGTTATTATTTTTCGGGACGATCGGTTATTCAACTTTCAGTTGGTTGAATTTGCAATATCTCTCTCCGATCATCTTCCTCTTATCACTAGCAGCAGGCGAGTTTTCAAGCCAACCGTATTTCAAATCTCTTTCCAGCCTCTTCTTCCAAGGTAAGAGAGCCGACTCACTAATTTCGTTTGTGCATTCTGATTTTGTTAAACAAGCACCCCCAAGCCGGGGTGGGAAAGAGGGAAGTAAGGTTTTCATTTCCATCCCTGTATAACTTTACCAACTCAAAAACAACAACAACAAAAAACAATTACTTTCAACCATGTCGACTTCGACACACTCCCTCTATTTATCTGCCTGCTCTTATCAACTGTCTTGGTAACCCACTACACAGGAAATTGTCAATGCCTCATTTCGAGCTAGGGTAACCCATCGTCAAATCCCATTGACAGATATTTTGTCTCGAATTACTTTGATGAATTCGCTTAAAAATAATTTTGTACTGAGTATACTTCGCATCTGGGTTTTTTTTACCTGTTAACACTTTGGCTAATTTTCCCAACAAAAATTATTGTATTTTCCAATTTTAGAGAAATCTTTTCTCATCTTGAAAATCATTTAAAATTAATACCAGCCATCTGAAAATAGGGTTACAGACTTATAGATATGTAATGTGGAGAGAAAAATTGTCTCGCATGGCACAGTGAACCAACATTCCTAGCAACTAACCTAGCAATGGATTCAATATAGTCTTTCCACTTGGTATCAGCTGAGAATGTTAGACCTAGAAGGAGCAACGAGTCACTTTTCTGGAGGTTAACATCAACCATGCTGATGGAAGTCAGAGAAATATTCGCTCATATGATTAATAGACTGCAGTTTAGTATTTGTGCCTTTAAAACTACAAGCCATCCTTTGCTCCAGTTAAAAACAGACTGTTTTGGATATCGACTTTCATTTTACCTAATTGAACTACCACCCCGGGTCAGAATGGACCTGGAAACAACAGCAATAAAGAGGTGGATCCATGCTCCTAACAACCTCTCAATCAGAGGCTTTACTATCGAGACAGGAGTAAATGTTTGTGTCGTCAGCGTAGGTAGCAAATTGGGAGCTGATGCCATCAGTAAGGTCATTAATGACAATTAAAACAACGGAGAAGCAAGGATAGAGGAATGAGGAAACCTACATTAGTACGAAAGAGTCTAGACGAGTGACCGTTTTAGGCTAACTTTCATTTCATGATTTGATAGGAAATACTGAATTAGTTAAAAAAAATTATCCAGCAACGCTGTAATTTCAGCTTGTGGAAAAGACCTGGATGTCGAACAATGTCGAAGGCTTTTGTTCAAAGCAACAACCTGAGTTTGAGTATGAGTTTTGTTCAACGGCATATCAACCTCTGTTAGTTATTTAATGCCAAAAAGGTAAGGTTTTAAAGTATTCTTTTAAATGTTTGGTTATAGTGAGAAGGTTGATTTAGTCATATTTTGATGAAATAATTTTTCATTTAGAAAACTAAAGATGTCTTCTAGTTTTGTATTCAAAAATGTATTGTTGGTAATATTTTCCTTCAAAAATGTATATTGTTCTATTAAAGTCTATTTTTATACTTTCATAGTGTTTTGAAACCAGTTTTGAGGTTAACTATTTAGCCCATAGCTGGGACCTAACAGGTGCTACCACCCCGGGTCAGAATGGACCTGGAAACAACAGCAATAAAGAGGTGGATCCATGCTTCTAATAACCTCTCAATCAGAGGCCTTGTTGCCAGAAGCAGTTTACCGTCATACCCAGGACCAGCTACAACCTGGGGTTCACCGCCTGATAGACTCTTTCCGCTAATATAATCAGTATTTCAGCAGTTGACATGGAGAAACGAAAGTCATGTTGCTTGTCTGAAAAAATAATACCCTGTGATGAGAGATGCTTAACCAGTTCGGCATTGATCAGAACCTCTAGAAGTTTATCAACAAGAGGTAGAACACTTATAGGCCGATTGTTGAAAGAGTTGGACGGTCCAACCGAATTCTTAAAACTGGGAAAAGCATATGAGGACTTCCAGCAAGCAGGAAAGCAAGAGGCGGTGTGTCATTTATTATACAGTTTACAGATAACGGGAGCAAGTTTGAGAACACATTTCTTAATGACTGTTACAATGATACCATCGGGTCCATATGCTTTGTGGGGAACTATATTAAAGATGATAAGAGAATCCATAGAAGGAGTTATATACATATTACTCAACAAAGACTCGGTTCGCAGTGAGAAATATACTCTAAATGAGTCAAGAGTAGAGTTTAAAGAGAATTTACCGCCAAAGAATTCAGCTGTATCATCAGAAGTTTATATATATAATTGATTGACGAGAAAAGAAATAGAGACCTTAGCTTTATTTAATACACTATTACAGAGCCGCCAATAATCACGAGAACCAAAGTTGCAATTCTTTATTCTCTTGGAAAACAGAGACTTAACTCCTTCGAGGACTCATTAACATTTATTACGAGCCGCAAAGAATAGGCGTCTGTTGCGACGAAAGCTGTCACGCTGTTATAACCGAAAATAGTGATTTCTGTGGGCTATAGCGGCCAAGCATGCTGGTGTAAAACATGAGAAGATTTAGGTTTCAGATGGTATTTCCGAGAATAATGAAAGTATCCATGCCGGCTTTGCCCCTGGAAGAAACCTCAGTGACGAAATTCTCAGTTCAAATCTTTAAAATATCAGTAGAAGGGACATCACAAAGAAAACTATGCAGGTAACTAAAAGAGGTCTTATGAATAGGAGGTTTCAGTTTAATAGATGTTTGGAACGAAATATCAACATTTACCACAGAGTGATCTGAGTTTCCAAGAGGGCAGTGAAGCGAATCTCGGCAAGAGCGAGGAGAAGAGGTTAAGAAATTCAAGTAATGGGGTTCACCTACTTTATCTAGAGCCTGATAGACTCTTTCCGCTAATCAGCTAATCAGCTTTACTTTATCTAGAGCCTGATAGACTCTTTCCACTAATCAGCTTTACTTTATCTAGAGCCTGATAGACTCTTTCCTCTAATCAGCTTTACTTTATCTAGAGCCTGATAGACTCTTTCCGCTAATCAGCTAATCAGCTTTACTTTATCTAGAGCCTGATAGACTCTTTCCACTAATCAGCTTTACTTTATCTAGAGCCTGATAGACTCTTTCTGCTAATCAGCTTTACTTTATCTAGAGCCTGATAGACTCTTTCCGCTAATCAGCTAATCAGCTTTAATTTATCTAGAGCCTGATAGACTCTTTCCGCTAATCAGCTTTACTTTATCTAGAGCCTGATAGACTCTTTCCTCTAATCAGATTTACTTTATCTAGAGCCTGATAGACTCTTTCCGCTAATCAGCTTTACTTTATCTAGAGCCTGATAGACTCTTTCCGCTAATCAGCTTTACTTTATCTAGAGCCTGATAGACTCTTTCCGCTAATCAGCTTTACTTTATCTAGAGCCTGATAGACTCTTTCCGCTAATCAGCTTTACTTTATCTAGAGCCTGATAGACTCTTTCTGCTAATCAGCTTTACTTTATCTAGAGCCTGATGGACTTTTTCCGCTAATCAGCTTTACTTTATCTAGAGCCTGATAGACTCTTTCCGCTAATCAGCTTTACTTTATCTAGAGCCTGATAGACTCTTTCCTCTAATCAGCTTTACTTTATCTAGAGCCTGATAGACTCTTTCTGCTAATCAGCTTTACTTTATCTAGAGCCTGATAGACTCTTTCTGCTAATCAGCTTTACTTTATCTAGAGCCTGATAGATTCTTTCCGCTAATCAGCTTTACTTTATCTAGAGCCTGATAGACTCTTTCCGCTAATCAGCTTTACTTTATCTAGAGCCTGATAGACTCTTTCTGCTAATCAGCTTTACTTTATCTAGAGCCTGATAGACTCTTTCTGCTAATCAGCTTTACTTTATCTAGAGCCTGATAGACTTTTTCCGCTAATCAGCTTTACTTTATCTAGAGCCTGATAGATTCTTTCCGCTAATCAGCTTTACTTTATCTAGAGCCTGATAGACTCTTTCCGCTAATCAGCTAATCAGCTTTACTTTATCTAGAGCCTGATAGACTCTTTCCACTAATCAGCTTTACTTTATCTAGAGCCTGATAGACTCTTTCTGCTAATCAGCTTTACTTTATCTAGAGCCTGATAGACTCTTTCCGCTAATCAGCTAATCAGCTTTAATTTATCTAGAGCCTGATAGACTCTTTCCGCTAATCAGCTTTACTTTATCTAGAGCCTGATAGACTCTTTCCTCTAATCAGCTTTACTTTATCTAGAGCCTGATAGACTCTTTCCGCTAATCAGCTTTACTTTATCTAGAGCCTGATAGACTCTTTCCGCTAATCAGCTTTACTTTATCTAGAGCCTGATAGACTCTTTCCTCTAATCAGCTTTACTTTACTTTATCTAGAGCCTGATAGACTCTTTCCGCTAATCAGCTTTACTTTATCTAGAGCCTGATAGACTCTTTCTGCTAATCAGCTTTACTTTATCTAGAGCCTGATAGACTTTTTCCGCTAATCAGCTTTACTTTATCTCGAGCCTGATAGACTCTTTCCGCTAATCAGCTTTACTTTATCTCGAGCCTGATAGACTCTTTCCTCTAATCAGCTAATCAGCTAACTGATCAGCTTTACTATATTTACTATGAAAGTATAAAAATAGACTTTAATAGAACAATATATATTTTGAAGGAAAAATATTATCAACAATACATTTTTGAATACAAAACTAGAAGACATCTTTACTTTTCTAAATGAAAAATTATTTCATTAAAATGTGACTTAATCAACCTTCTCACTATAACCAAACATTTAAAAAATACTTTAAAACCTTACCTTTTAGCATTAAATAACTAACAGAGGTCGATATGCTATTGAACAAAACTTGTTGCTCGGTTTAGCTAGGATTGAGCAATGGAATTTTTTTTTTCTCGTGAAAAACTAATTCTTTTACTCGAACAAATTTGTTTAAATTGTTAGTACCCCGTAGGAAATCTTACAAGCCGTTGATAAGTTGTAGCCTCAGAGGGAGTAGAATTGTAGCATCTATGTCCCATTCAGGGATTCGTAACTTGTTTTTCTTTTTGTTTTTTGCCAACTCCCCTTTTTCAGATATTTGCTCACCCCAAGCAAAGAAAGAAAGGTACTAAGATATAATTAGATACTGAGTGTTAACGACTGACATTGAATTTATATTTTTGAAGATCAAAGTAGACAGGGAAGCAAGGAGCCAGAAGAGAGTTCTACAACAGAGAAGTGCGATATAAGAAACTGTTAGTAGAGAAATTACGCTTACATTCAGACATTTCAACTTTAAAATTATGAGACCTTGCCGCCAATCTAGTACTGTGCTTAAATTAAAAAAGCACAGTAACCAAAGTGAAAAGTTCATCAGAGCAATTACTACAAAAGTATTTATAAAAATGTCATAGAGAAGTTACGTTATGGGGGTGGGAAAGTAACTAGTAACGTTGCAGATCCTTCTTTGGATTTTATCACGAATCTTTAATTGTATAGTAGGATCACAAGACCAGATGTAGCAAAAAATATCCAAATAGGTTTACTTAGGTTTGAATTACGTAAGAAACAACAACCAACTGAGTTTAACGCGAAAACAATTGATTACTGACCAATTATTTTAATGAACATGTAAAATTTACAAAGTTTAGTATGTATGAAAAGTGACGAGAGGGAGTGATTTGAATGACAGAGAACATCAAGCAAAATATTTGTTAATGAGATGTCTAATTAATTGGGAACTTTTTAAGGGAAAGAGTTTTGTTTGAAGTGGTGTGAAAAATTAACATCTTAATTATGTTATTACTTTACACGTACTATCTATTTTAACTGTTGCTGCTGTTGAAAGTCACCAAGTGATGTAGTTTCTGTCCTTTAGTAACGAAAATATAGCCAGTGCACGTATTAATATGTACAAATAATCCCTCTTGACCTATAGACGCAAAACATATACCCTCTACCCTAAAAAATATTCTACCTATTAATTCAACTTCTAAGATTTTTTACTCATTTTTATATTTAAGTTTTAGTTCAAACTAAATTATTACTAAATGAAATGCTGCATATTTTATTACTGGTCGAATCGTGTGACGGACGAACACGACTCGGCTCTTATAGTATAGAAGATTGTGAAATTGTGACAGACGAAAGGAAGGACACGGCTTTTATTATAGTATAGATTAAAAATAGGATAAATTTTGAACCTGGTAAAAATTTATTTCCATAAGGAAATAAATATATATAGAATTTAGCACAAAAAAGCATATATAAAGAAAAGAAAAGTAAATGTTGTGGATCTTCGTCGTCAATTTATTGTGTAGTTGTTGCGAAACTTCGCCGCAAAGTTGTAGTGACCGGTTTGCGCCGGAAGTAAGACACGTAACAAGAAGGTAGGTTCAAACAGTGTATTAGTATAGCAAGAAACAAGATATTCAAAGGAAGTGTTAATAAGTAATATGGAAATAAGTACGTCCAAAGGTATTATTACGCTGCCTGACTAGTAGCTGTCGTTAACTGCTCTTGTTAACTGCTTCGTTAAAACTGCTCACTCGATTGCTCGTAACTGCAGTATTTATTCGCCTTCTCACTGAAGACAAGATGTGGCACAAGGCCTTTTTAATGTGGCTAATCCGGGACATAGAGCCCGGCCAAAATTTCCTGTTTAATATTCCCCAGACGAGACTCTACACAGAGTTCGACAATTCGCGAAGTAGTTAACTGCTCGTAACTGCAATATTCGGTCGCCTTCCCACTAAGATAAAATGTGGCACAAGGCTTTGTTATGTGAGTTCTCCGGGTCATATAGCCCGACCAGAAATTTCTGTCTAATGTTCCCCAGTCTAGACTCTACCCTTCGCCGGAGCCTCGACTGGGTTAATACTCTCCGCATGAAGCCAGAGAGATTGACAGTGCGCAAGGCAGTTACTGGGCGCATCTACAGTATTTAGTCGGCCTTCCCACTTAAGGCGAAATGTAGGCCTTTTTATGTGAGTTCTCCTGGTCATATAGCCCGGCTAGAAATTTCTGTATAATGTTCCCCAGTCGAGACTTTACCCTTCGGCGGAGCCTTGACTTTGTTAATACTCTCCGCCTGAAGGCAGAGAGTTTGACAGTGCGCAAAGCAGTTACTGTGGGCAACTACTTTTTAGAAGTAACGCAAGTAATTTATATATAGCAAGAGGAAGAGTTTATTCCTCGTAGGAGGGCACCATAACAGTAAGTCAAATAACCGATTCTCTTGTTAACAGGCTGTATCCGTATCTTAGTCCAAAGTATGATGATAAACCACATCCGGCAGCAATGCCTTTGATCGAGAGAAATTGAAATTTTGAGGAGCGTGGAACCACATCTTAATTGAGGTTGTCCTCAGGTCCACGCTGACCTGGGATAGCAGCACCTATTAGGTCCCCAGCTATGATCAAATAATGAACCCCCCAAACAAAAACAAAACACTGAATATATACGAATAAATTTTTCTAGTAAAAATTCCAGCAATACATTTTTATGTAAAAAATTACAATCGAAAGATTTTTAAAGCAATATGACTATTAATAACTACCTATAATAACAACCAACCACCAATACATATTATCATAAAATTACCAACACTACATTTTATAGTAAAATGACCAACAATGCATTTAATATGTAGTTAAAGACATAAAACCGTGTTCAAATTATTTAGATTTCGGCATTAATTAGCCCATAGAGGGTGATATGTCACTAAACAATACCAAACAACCACCAATACCTATCTATAGTAAAATTACCAATTTTATAGCAAAATTACAAATACATATTATGTGTAGTTACAGGTATATAAATGCGTTTCAAATGTATTTCGTTGAAGCCATAAAATTGTGTTCAAAATATTTAGGTTTCGTCATTAACTAATCCATAGAGGTTGATACTCTGCCAAAAAATAAAAATTAACCAAATCAGTCTTTTGTATCTCTTAAGTATGCATTATGGGATGAAATGAGTTACCGTTTTTGTGAGATAATTATTTTAATATAGGAAATACTAAAAGTAACGAGACCAATAAAAATAGGATTTAGGTTTCGAAAACCATTTATTTTTGTTTCCTGCTATTCAGTATTTATGATTTATTGATTTTTGTATCATTAAGTTTTAGTCATTATATTTAAAAACAAAAAAGTCAACATATGTTTTTGAAAGAAGAGACTTTGAGTTTTTAATATCTGATCATATTTTTTTCTTTTACTTTTGACTTCGAGATGAAACCACCAAAATATTTACTGAAAAATCGCAAAATAATGATTATAATTCTTGGAAAATCAGAACTTTATTACCTGTGACTAGTGTAGTACTTCTTCTTTTCTTTAAATATTTTCGGTTACATCTTGTACATCCATTTCAATATAATTGTTCTAAAAGTCATTTACGAGTGCAACATTGGAAAGGTTATTTACCATGCTACGGAAATCAGAATCAATATATTGGTTTTTATTGCAAAGATTTTTCCCGACCTAGTACCGCAACCTCAGTCACTTTCTACTGCATATAACAGAAGTTCCAGACCAGATGTGTCAACAACATTCAATCCAAAGACAAAGCATTATAAATATGTAAAACTGATTCTGACAAGAAAACTGATTAAAAAGTAACAGTTTCATTTAGGAGTTAAGATCAATAGGTTATTAATTGCCCAAGGTTGAGGGTCATTTGTTTCGATCTGCTTTTAATCTGACCTCATTGAATCGATCAGATTTATTATTAAGATAGAAGTAAATAGTTGTGACTTTAGCATATATCCTGTGTTCAGAACAGATGACATCAGAAAGACCGTTGACGAATATTAAGAGCAACATAAGTCCAAGACTAGAGCCCTGGGGAACACCTTTATTAATGCAAACAGTTGTAGAAAAGTTGCCATTCAAGATAACCTTTATTTCGCAATTTGATAAGAAAGTCTGAATCAGTTAAAAAATTCATCCATTTTTTTAAATAGTGTCCATTTTTGTTACCAAATGATTACTTATGACTAATAGAATACGAAGAAACTTTATTTAAAGAAACTCTCAGGAACATTGCAAGGTGGCGAAGAAAACTTCAATTACTTTTCCATAGTTCCCAATCTTTAAGCAATTTTCTTCCAGATTATTTTTATATATTAAGTAAAATCCCAAATATCGGTTAATCAATCGTCTAAACACTAAATACAAAACAGGTTAACAAATTCAACGCCAATGCGCGTGCACCAGAGACTAAATATAATAACTTCACTGGAAAGCAGATGTTCTTTGCAGAAGTAGGCGGAGAACCAAACGAAGACAAGAAGCACATTTCAAAAGGGGTAACGTTCAATATTAAAATCGATCAGCAATTTCATTTTTCTGATCTTCATCATTGATCTTCTTAATGTAATCAGTTCCCAAGTAGGAATCCCGTCTCAGTAGAAATCTGTTAAGTCTGACGAAGTAAACCTGGCTGCTGCCGTTCAAAAAGACCTCCGATTTGTGATTGAATGGGGTAGAAAATAGCTCATAAGTTTTAATGCCTCCAAAACAAAACTGCTCTCCTTTAACCATCATAGAGAAACTTTTCTGCCTACGTCAGAAGGGATGACGCTAGTCTTCTAGAGATCAATAGACTGTGCCTCCTCGGCCTCACTCTCTCAAACGACCTCAAATAGAATGACTACATCGAATCTATAGCTGCATCTACTGCTTAGAAGGGTGGGTCACTGTATCGGACCAGGACGTTTTTCTCGATAGAATTTAGTTTGTACATTTATAAATGTACCATTTGTTCGGGTATTGAATACTGCTGATATATCTGGTCGGGGACTCTTGCTATTCATCTCAAGTTTCTCGACAAAATCCAAAGGAGAATCAATAATATAATCAGTACTGACTTAGCAGCTCGGTTTCAGTCACTTTCTCACCGACGTGATGTGTCTTCTCTCTGCCTTTTCTATAAGTATTTTTATGGCAACTGCGCAAACGAGCTTTTTCCCTGTTTCCTCAACCAGGTGAATTTATGCGTGCTACTAGATCGGCATCAAGGTCCCACTCCTTTGCCGTCGAAATAGTTCAATTTAACCATCTCTTCTACCCCTCAGTTTCTTTTTTCGCATTTCTCGATCGTGGAAATCCGTTTCATTTGCTTGCCTTCCTGATAGATACAATCTCCAAAAGTTTAAATGCAACGTCAATTTCTATCTTCTGTCTCTTTGATTCCCATCCATTTCTTATCCTTTCTTCGACATCCTCTGCAGCTTGTTTTTTATTTCACTGTAACCCCCTGCGCACCAGTGGCGATCCTGTCTTGCTTGGGGTGTGATTATAAAAAATAAGATTAACAGCTAAAGCAAACGGAAACGTTAGGCGATGGATGTGTTTAGAGTGAGGACGCCAGTTCGAATGAATCTTCAAGAATTAGCATGAAACTAGTGCCGAGTACAGCTACCCTGTAGAAAGTAGAGCTTCCTTTTGAAACCTATTCCATGACCGCCAATAAACTGACAACCGCACAACCGACTTCTTAGTTCCAGAAAAAAAAAACCCAAATCACCTCTCGTCATCGGTATGACGATGAACTGTATCCGACAACAAGGCCTCTAGCCGGAAGAGTGACATTTTGAGAAGCGTGAAACGAACTCGTAACTCTTATTTCCAGGTTCACTCTGCCCGGGATTGTAGCACCTGCTAGGTTTCCACCTATGGGTAAATAGTGAACCCCAAAACGATAATCAAGAGTGCATTTTAGAATAAAACTAACAACAAAACATTTTTATAATAAAAATACCAGCAATATATATATTTATACTAAAATTACCAACAATACATTTTATAGCAAAATGACCAACAATAGGATGTACGTTGTGGTGCAGTGGATATTGGCTTGGAATGAGAAATCGGGGAGCCGAGTTCAAATTCCAGTTGAATTCATTGCATTCACTTGCGCGCAAATACCCTTGGGAAAGGTATTAATCCGTCTCTTCCTTCCAGTTATGGGTTAAATAACAGGACAGATTGGGTTCTATAGCATTGGCTGGCAACCAATCTACCGCAGAAAGCAATGGCAACCTACTGCGGGATAATCTTCTGCCCAGTCAGTCATGTCTACATGATCGCCCAAGCGTGTTTCGCGTATGGCACTTAACTGACTGACTGACCAACAATAAATTTTATTGTGAAATTACCAACAATTATTTTTCATAGTAAAATTGCCAACAATACATTTTATAGTAAATTAGCAACAATAACAATTTAAATAAAATGAACCAACAATGCATTTTTATAGTAAGATGACTAAGAATATTTTTTTCTGATAAAAGGACCAACTACTTATTTTTATTGTAAAATGACTAACAATATATGTTTCTAGTAAAATTAGCAAGAATACATTTTTGTAAAATTACCAACAATACATTTTATAGTAAAATGACCAACAATAAATTTTATAGTAAAATTACCAACAATAATTTTTCATAGTAAAATTACCAACAATACATTTTATCGCCAACTAACCAACAATAACTTTTAAAATAAAATGAATCAACAATACATTTTTATAGCAAAATTACCAGGAATACATTTTTTGTAAAATTACCAACAATACATTTTATCGCAAAATGACCGACAATAACTTTTAAAATAAAATGAATCAACAATACATTTTTTTGTAAAATTACCAACAATACATTTTTGTAGTGAACTTACCAGGAATACATTCTTTTTTTAAAATCACAAACAAAACATTTTGTCATTTACAAACTATAAATCTAAACATCATACGTTTACTCGGAAAATATAAACTCATGCAAAAAATATAGAAGAAGCCGTAAAATTGCATAGAAAATATTTAAATTTCGCCATTAAATGACACATCCAGGTGTTGATATGCCTCTAAAGAAAATCAAACAGCCAACACTTGTTTTTCAATCTAGAATCAATTTTAGTTCGTTATTTTTAAACAATATCCTGATTATTGGTGGCCACAATATCAATATGCAGATGACACAGTGTTGATAGTAGACCCAGAAAAAACAGATGGAACTCCTCCAGAAGTTAATAAAAGAAAGCGAGAAGAAATGACTAAATATTTATTAAGATAGCGCGCATGATTGTCAGCAAATTGAACATCCAAAGATACGAACTCGGATATGAAGATCGCCAGCAGGTACTAAAATTTAAATATCTGCGAAGATTTTTTTACACAAGACAGAGAATACGACACCGAAATCCGAAGGTTCATTGGGGTAGCGAAATATTGCTTTCGAAAGCTAAGTAAAGTACTAAAAAACAGGAAAATTTCGTTAGAAATAAGTTTGAGTTTGTGTTTGAGTTTTGTTTAACGGCATATCAACCTCTGTGGATTTTTTAATGTCAAAAAGGTGGGGTTTTAAGGTATTTTTTAATGTTTAGTTGTAGTGAGAAGGTTTGTTAGTCAGATTTTGATGGACAATTTTTTTTTTTAATTAAAAATTTGTTTTTCATTTTAGAAAACTGAAGATGTCTTCTAGTTTTGTATTCAAAAATGTATTACTGATAATATTTGTTTCCTTCAAAAATGTATTGTTGGTAATATTTTTCCTTAAAAAATGGTATATTTTCTATAAAAGTCCATTTTTTATACTTTCATAGTGTTTTGATCCCAATTTGGCGGGTCAGGGTCCCAGCTATGGGACCCTAATAGGTGCTACCACTCA
Organism: Ascarosepion bandense; assembly: GCA_037127315.1. Taxonomy (NCBI): domain Eukaryota; kingdom Metazoa; phylum Mollusca; class Cephalopoda; order Sepiida; family Sepiidae; genus Ascarosepion; species Ascarosepion bandense. The sequence goes on from JBBBDQ010000275.1 coordinate 4,908,214, forward strand.
GAGTTAGAGTGAGCCTGGGAACAACAGCAATTAAAGGGTGGTTCCATGCTTCTTACAACCTCCCAATCAGAGGCCTTGCTGCCGGATGCAGTTTACTGTCATACCCAGGACCCGTTAGAAATGAAGAAAAAAGTACTGAACTGTTATGTAATACTGGTCGTTCTCTGAATCATACCATATGAAATGCGGTTCTACAGGAAGGATACTGGAAATAACATAAACTGAACCTGCGAGCAACGACTAAGTTTTAGAAAAAATGGAAACAAAAAGGATACTTATATTTAAGCATCAGAAAGAGACAGTTGAAATTTTTAGAGTACATATCGATAAAAGAGGGCTTAGAAAATTTGACACCCAGGAGACATACTGAAAATAAGAGGAATGAAGAAAGAAATTTGCCTAACAAGCGTGCTTAAATGGGTTGCAGTACAAGGATTAGGAGAGATCGCAACAAGAAAAAAACTTACAAGAGCTACAAATTACAGGAAATTGCAGTAGGCCTAAATCGCCCAAGTCCTGAATGGACAGGGTAAATAAGACTAGGAATTTGTTCATGTAAAAATCGCAATATCGACTACTGTTATTATTCGTATCGTATTAAGTGGCTATGCTGCATAATTAGATAACATTCACGTGACCTTCGCTTCACTCTTGAAGTTGTTGCTTCTCGGCGTTTCTCGTTGTTTCTCGTTAGTTCTCGTTGTTTATTGATGTTTGTCAGAGATTTTCCTGCAAGATTTTGCAACCATGACAACTGAAGTAGTTTGTACCTGAAGTTGGAAAAAGGCAGTAATTAATATTCTCAATAGTCAATGCGTGTGTAGAGGGAAAAAAGAAGAGATATAGATTTTTAAGAATGAGAGAGTTGGAATGAGTAGAGATAACGATAGAGAAAGATAAAAAGATAAACTAGAGACAGAGAGAGTGGAGAGAGGAGAAAAAAGGGAAATAGAGGAAGGTAGAAGAAACGAGAAAGAAGGGTAACAAGATGAACCAAAAACAGAGAGAGAGAGAGAGAGAGAGAGAGAGAGAGAGAAATAAAAAGAGAAATAGAGGTACATGATGCGATAAGTAAATTGTCGCCATCCTATATTTTTAATTTCACGCATGATCGTTGTTTTTGATTTTGTCGACTGCTCAGTATAGTAGAGTCAGTTGGGCTTCGTCTGTGAGAAAAAGAGCACCATTTGGAGACGGCATGTTGCACTGCAGGTATTTGCGCCTGAAGCTTCAATACAAACATTTAAGAGTGTTTGAATGTCAATCTGAGGACAGTGCAGAGGATTTGGAAAGAGTTGGATGAGTCTAATGGTAATTACGAGGGTGTTTAGAGTGATCATTAATGATGGCGAAATTTTCCCCCATTCATCTTCCCAAAGGGCTTCAAACCCAACACAAAGGCCTACATCAAGTGCCTTAAGGTGGTAGTGTCGCCCTGAGTCAAGAGGGTATCTACTGGAAGACCCTATGTCTAGCAAGAGGACACTGAACCATACCACACAAGCAAGAGAACTCAGTCATGGCTGTCAGATAAATTTCTCGATCGCATCACACTTTACATCTGGCCACCTAACTCTCCAGACTGCAACTCCTTTGTTTTTATGTGTGGGACGCAGTTGAGCGAGAGATCAACTAAACTCCTTGCAAAACCAAACATGAACTGAAGGCAGCATTCCCTAATTTAAACAAGGAGACCGTCCAGGAGAGATGTACGAGATTCCGAAGTCGTTTGGAGACCGTGATTGTAGCCACTGGCGATTTTATTGAATAATTTTCCTTTTTATTATTTCAAGATATTTTTTCTATTTTTTGGTAAATATAACTATTGAAATGAGATGTAATTGTTATTTTCTTTTTTTGTGTAATTTAGACGAAAATTTAGCCATCGCACGCTGTAGCCAAAAAGAGAATAGGCGGGAGTGCTAGGAGGGGAAGAAAGAAAGAAAGAGAAAAAAATGAGATATGAACAAAGTGAAGAGGTGAACGAGAACGAAGAATAAAAAGATGGAACATTAACAGAGAGGAGACGGAGAGAGAGAGAGAAATAAAAAGAGGGAAATAGAGATAGTTGATAAAATACAAAAAAATACGAAGGGACAAGAAATAAGAAAAAGAAAGAAAAAATGAGGTACTGAAGATCAGAAATAAGCGAGGCGAGGAGAAGAGAGGTAGCGAGAAAAAAGGATAAAATACAGAGCAAAATCAGAGAGAGCAGAGGAAAAGGAAAATAACGATAGATGGTAAAAGAAATAAAAGAATGAGTGAAAGTGGGAGGAGGAAGAAAAAGAAAGAGTTAATAAGGAGTTATTGAAAATTAAGAATGAGTTAGACAGGGAGGGGTAGTGAGAAAGAAGTATAAGGAGCTGGAGCAAAAACAGAGAGAGAGAGAGAAAGTAGGGTGGAGAAAAGGAGGAATAGAGCTAGATTGTAAAAGGAAAAAATGGACGAAAGTGCCATCTGGAAGAAAAAGAAAGCAAAGAAAAACCTGAAGAGGAAGGGAAGATTGGTGAAAGAGGGCGAAAGAAGGAAAAGGGTAAAAGAAAAAAGTAAGAAAAAGAGATGGGAAAAATAAATCTGTAAAGCTAATAAAAATGAACATTCTGATGTAATCAGTTCCCGAGTAGGCATCTATGCAGACGATACCACCATCTACTGCCGTCTTAATAGGAAATCTGCCAAGACTGACAAAGTAAACCTGGCTGCTGCTTTTGAAACGGGCCTTCAATAAAACCGGGGTAGGAAATGGTTTGTAAATTGTAATGCTTCCAAAACAAAACTGCTCTCCTTTAAGCACTAAAGAAAAACTTTCCTGCCAGCCATCAGTTGGCTAATGCTAGTCTCCTTAAGAGCAATCCACTGCGCTTCCTTGCCTTAATATTTTCGACCGACCTGAAGTGGAACGACTACATCGAATCTACATTTTCATATACTGCTAGGAAGGTTGGGTCTATGTGTCCGTCCAGAAAGTTTTTCTCGTCAGAATCCATCTTGCACATTTATAAAACTACCATTCGTTCGTACTGTTGCCATATCTAGTCGGGTGCTCTTACTATTCATTTTGATGTTCAAGGATCTGCAATGAAATCGGTCCTGGCTTTACATCACGGCTACAGTCAATTTTTCACTGACGTGACGTGGCTACTTTCAGTCTTTTCTACAAATATTTTCATGTCTACTTCTCTGATGAACTCTTTCCCCGGTTGCCCATCCACATGAATTTAAGCGTGCTACTAAATTGACATACATGTTCCACCCTTTTACCGTTGAAAAAGTTAGATGTAACCATCACTTCTACTCCAACAGCTTCTTTTCTCATACTTTCCTTTTGTGCAACTCCTTTCCATTTACTTGCTTCCCTGATAGTTACAATGTCCAAAAATTTAATGCAACGTCAATTGCTATACTGTATCATCATGAATCCTGTTCATCTTTTATCTTTCTTCATTACACTCTGTACCCAGTCTTTTCTCTTCCCTGATATCTATAATCTTCAAAAAATTAAATGCAATGTCAATTGCCATCGTCTATCGTCATGAATCCTGTTCACCTTTTATCCCTTCTTCATTACACTCTGTACCCAGTCTTTTCTCTTCCTTGATAGCTACAATCTCCAAAAATTGAAATGCAACGTCAATTGCCATCTTCCATCTTCTTGAATCCCCTTAATCTTTTATCCTTTCTTCAATGCCTCCTGTTTTTTTTTTTTTTTTTATTTCTTAGTGTACACCTGTGCACAAGTGGCGGTCCCGCCTTGCTTGAGGTGAAATGATTAAAATGACGAAAAAAAGGGGAGATGCGAATCTATTAGGCAAATAAGAGAAAGAGGAGAAAAAAAGAATAAAAAAGAAAAGGTTTGCATTAAAAAAACACGGCTGACGATTTAATTATATCTACCGTCACACATATTAATCATTTAATGTTAAAACCTAAGTCTGTTGTCCAGTAATAATTTCAGATTCCCCGGGTTGTCACACGGACCTGCCACTATTTGTTGACGCTAACCGCATCAGCTGTTTTCTGAGCATTTTCAAACAGTGGTAAGGTACTTGTTTGTTGTTCACTTTTATTATAAACTGCTGACATTTAGCAGGACCCATGGTTCCAATGAAAACAGTAAGAGCTTCTCGATTCGTAAACACTTCAATGCTTCATTTCAATTGATTTGCATTTAATCTTTTTTCTTTTTGCTTTATCAAACAACATCTACTGATTTACAGGATGACGTGTTTCTTTGTTGAGTCAAGTGGATTCCAACGTAGTTATCCGGCACACCCACTTACAGATCTTAATTACCCGAATTAGTGATAGCCAACCCGTATTTCTTTTTTGGTTAGATATCTGAATCGCGAATATGCGTTGTGGTGCCGAATGAGAAATCGGAGAGCAGAGTTCGAATCCAAGTTGAATTCGTTGCCTTCACTTACGCGTAAATATACTTGCAAAAGGTATTAATTCGTCTCTTCTTTATCTAGTAAAACTGTTTGAGTTCTGTAGCCTTGATTGGCAATCAGTCTATCGCAGAAAGTAATGGAAACCTACTGCGGGGAAATATTCCGCCCAGTTAGTCATGTTTTTTTTTTCAGATGATCGGCCAAGCGTGCCTCACGTATGGCACTTAACTAGCTGATCTGAATCTCTGACTCATCAGAGCAACATCTTTAACCGACAGAACTTCTGAAGATGAAATTTAGTCATATGTTGGTAATTTTGAACCATCATGCCCGAAAAAAATTTGTGTGTCAAAAGGACGTTTTTCCCTTGACTCCGCTTCTATTTTAACTACCTTCACACCTCGGGAATGTTTATTGTTTTACAAAGATTATTAGAATTGTATATGGCTGGCCGACGTGCGTTGTGGTGCAGTGGATATCGACTCGGAAAAAGATTTCGGGAAGCCGAGTTCGAATTCCTTTGGGAAAGGTATTAATCCGTCTCTTCCCTCCAGTTATGGGTTAAATAACAGGACAGATTAGGTTCTATAGCCTTGACTGGCAACCAGTCTACCGCAGAAAGTAATGGCAACTTACTGCGAGATAATCTTCTGCCCAGTCAGTCATGTCTCTTACGAGACACGATCGACCAAGCGTGTATCATGTATGGCACTTAACTGACTGATATAATATAATATCAATCATCCTCTGTTGAGCTAAATCTTGAACAATTTCCTTCCAGATGAAAAAAAGCGGCATCAAGAGACTAAACAAAGTATAAAGAGAAAGGAAAAAATCCTTAGCAAAAAAGAAAAATGGCTGAATTGCTATGCAATACCAATACTAATATATGGTAATGAATGCTAAACAATTTCCTCAGAGATAAAAACAAGGTCATTAAGAAACGAAAGAAAGTATAAAAAGATAGGACATTTCATTAAAAACAAAGAAAATATTGCTGAACTGCTATGTAGTACGAATCCGCATTTAAGGCATTGAATGAGGGGCAATTTCCTTAAAGATGAAAATGTGCCATCCAGAGATTAAATAATGTTTAAAGAGAAAATAAAACAATCATTGAAAACAGAAAAGATGGCTAAACTGCTATGTAATATCAATGCTCCAATATGACAATCAATAGTGGACAGTTTCCTAATTGTTGAAAAAAAAACATAAAGAGACTAAACAAAGTATAAACAGATAGAAACATTTCATTAGAAACAAAGAGATTTTTGAACTCCAATGTGATATCAATCCTCTTATATGTTGCTTAGCTCCCTGATGCTCCCACTGCATGAATTTACTCGAGCTACTAGACGAGCGGCTAGGTCCCATCCTTTTACAGTGAAACCAATCAAATGTAACCGCAACTTCTACTCCAACAGCTTCTTTGCTCGCACTTCCCACCTGTGGAATTCCCTTCCATATACTCGCTTCCCTGAAAGCTACAAACTTTTAAAATTTAAATGCAAAGTCAATTATCTTATCTTCTTGACTCACATCCTTTCCATAATAACCTTGTATCATGTTCTTTTTCCTTTCCACTCCACTCTCATTCAGCCTTCTTCACACTTGTATTCTCATTCTTTTCTTACTCGTTCTCTGACTCCTTTGTAACTTGTCTCTTTTTCTTATCACTCACCTCTTCTGTAACTCACTGCGTACCAGTAGCAGTTCGGCCTTTCCTGGGGTGAAATGAGTAAAAAGAAACATGGCAGTAAATGCTGGAAATATCATCAAAGATGAAAAAGAGCCATCCAGAGATTAAAGAAAGTTTGAAGAAAAAGAATAAATTAATTAGAAACGAAGATGGCTGAACTGCTATGTAATATCAATCATCCTATGTGTCAATGAATCCTGAACAATTTTCTCAGCGATGAAAAAGAGCTATCCAGAGACTAAACAAAAAGTATGAAAAGATAGGAAACTTTCATAGAAACAACAAAAAAAAGATGGCTGAACTGCTATGTAATATGAATTATCCTATAAGGCAATGAATACTGAAAAAGATAGCTGAAAAGAGCCATGCAGAGATTAAGCAAAGTATAAAGAGAAAGGAAACTTTCATAGAAACAACAAAAAAAAGATGGCTGAACTGCTATGTAATATGAATTATCCTATAAGGCAATGAATACTGAAAAAGATAGCTGAAAAGAGCCATGCAGAGATTAAGCAAAGTATAAAGAGAAAGGAAACTTTCATAGAAACAACAAAAAAAAGATGGCTGAACTGCTATGTAATATGAATTATCCTATAAGGCAATGAATACTGAAAAAGATAGCTGAAAAGAGCCATGCAGAGATTAAGCAAAGTATAAAGAGAAAGGAAACATTCATTAGAAACAACAAAAAAAAGATGGCTGAACTGCTATGTAATATGAATTATCCTATAAGGCAATGAATACTGAAAAAGATAGCTGAAAAGAGCCATGCAGAGATTAAGCAAAGTATAAAGAGAAAGGAAACATTCATTAGAATCAACAAAAAAAAGATGGCTGAACTGCTATGTAATATGAATTATCCTATACGGCAATGAATACTGAAAAAGATAGCTGAAAAGAGCCATGCAGGGATTAAGCAAAGTATAAAGAGAAAGGAAACATTCATTAGAAACAACAAAAAAAAGATGGCTGAACTGCTATGTAATATGAATTATCCTATAAGGCAATGAATACTGAAAAAGATAGCTGAAAAGAGCCATGCAGGGATTAAGCAAAGTATAAAGAGAAAGGAAACATTCATTAGAAACAACAAAAAAAAGATGGCTGAACTGCTATGTAATATGAATTATCCTATAAGGCAATGAATACTGAAAAAGATAGCTGAAAAGAGCCATGCAGAGATTAAGCAAAGTATAAAGAGAAAGGAAACATTCATTAGAAACAACAAAAAAAAGATGGCTGAACTGCTATGTAATATGAATTATCCTATAAGGCAATGAATACTGAAAAAGATAGCTGAAAAGAGCCATGCAGGGATTAAGCAAAGTATAAAGAGAAAGGAAACATTCATTAGAAACAACAAAAAAAAGATGGCTGAACTGCTATGTAATATGAATTATCCTATAAGGCAATGAATACTGAAAAAGATAGCTGAAAAGAGCCACGCAGAAATTAAGCAAAGTATAAAGAGAAAGGAAACATTCATTAGAATCAACAAAAAAAAGATGGCTGAACTGCTATGTAATATGAATTATCCTATAAGGCAATGAATACTGAAAAAGATAGCTGAAAAGAGCCATGCAGAGATTAAGCAAAGTATAAAGAGAAAGGAAACATTCATTAGAAACAACAAAAAAAAGCTGGCTGAACTGCTATGTAATATGAATTATCCTATAAGGCAATGAATACTGAAAAAGATAGCTGAAAAGAGCCATGCAGAGATTAAGCAAAGTATAAAGAGAAAGGAAACATTCATTAGAATCAACAAAAAAAAGATGGCTGAACTGCTATGTAATATGAATTATCCTATAAGGCAATGAATACTGAAAAAGATAGCTGAAAAGAGCCATGCAGAGATTAAGCAAAGTATAAAGAGAAAGGAAACATTCATTAGAAACAACAAAAAAAAGATTGCTAAACTGTTATGTAATATCAATCCTTCTTTATGGCAATAAATGCTTGACAATTTCGTTAGAGTTGAACAAGAGCCATCCAGTGATTAAGCAAAGTATGAAAAGATGAAAAAAATAATTGGAAACAAAGAAAAGATGGCTGATACGCAATATCAAACCTCCTATATCACAATGAATGCTGGATAATTTCTTCAAAGTTGAAAAATGTCTTCCAGAGACTAAACAATGTATGAAGAGAGAGAGGAAAATTTCATTAGAAACAAAGACAGAATTGCTGTACTGCTATATGCCAATCCTCCTATATGGTAATGAACGCTGAACATTTCCTCAGAAATGATAAAGCGTCTTTCAGAGACTAAGCAAAGTATGCCTGTAGAAAAAAAGAAAAGATGGTTGGTATGATATTTAATATCAGACTTCCTATATGACAATGAATGCTGGAGAATTTCCTCAGAGATGAAAAAGAGTCCATCCATGGACTAAATAATGTATGAAGAGATAGGAAAATTTCATTAGAAATAAAGAAAAGATTTCTAAACTGCTATTTAATGTCAATCCTACTATATGGAAATTGGGAACAATTTTCTCAAATATGAAAAAGAGCCATCCAGAAACTTAACAAGCATGAAGAGAAAGAAAAGTTCATTAGAAAAATAAAGTTTGCTGAAATATAGTGTCAATCCTCCTACATTGCACTCAAACCTCAGACAATTTCCTCAAAAGTAAAAAGTCACCCACAAACTAAAAAAGTATGATGAGAGAAGAAAGTTCCATTTGAAAAAATGAAACCATTGCTGCATTACTATGTAATATCTCTCCTCAAATATAGGAATGAATGTTGGACAATTTCCTCACAGATAAAAAAAGGAAATTTCCATGGGTTAAACAAATCTATTAAAACATGACAGTTTCATTCTTCTTTTACCCGTCGAGTTCCTTCAGGATGTAGACGATCATGTTACCATAGTTCCATGTCCTTTGTAGCTATAATATTTTACAAGCCCTTTTTACTCATTATGTGCACTAGAAATTTCATCCTTCTCTTCCTCACATTAAGTATAAGTGTCCTTTTTGCTTAAATTTCTCAAATGCTTCACAATTGCTTACATTTTTGTTGACGGTATTCTCAGCATCCTTCTGTGTACACAACTTTCTGTTACATCACGATTCTTCTTCATCTGTGAGGAAATTACCCAGCATTCACTACGATATAGGAGGACTGTGATTACGTAATATTTCAATACTGTTTTCTTTGTTTCTGACGAATTCTTTCGGTTTCTTAATACATTGTTTTGCCTTTGGATTATCCCAATGTGCTATCCCAATGTGCCTTTGGATTTCAGTGTCACACTATCTGCCCTTTTCCCAGATTTTTTAATTTTGTACCTGTTTGATTTTGGTATCTCTAATTTGTAACTTGCATGTTGTTCTGTTCCTTTTGCTAACAACCATGCGTTCCACCATCTTGCAAATGATGTTTAGTCCTTTCTTTTCGCTTTCCTTCGCTGTATTTTGTAGTAGTTCTTATACTTTTGCTATAAGTAATGTATCATCTGCATATCATATTTTGTTTTAGATTGTGGTCACTAATAATATATCCTGGTAGGAATTTTAATTTTCCCAGGCTCGCCACAATGTACAGGTTAAATTTAATTAGAGAGAAAGAATAAAATATTTTGTCTTAGATTGTGGCAACTAATAATATCTTCTGATAGGACTTTTAATTTTTTTTCAGAATCGCCACAATGTACAGGTTAAATTTAATTAGAAAGAAAGAAAAGATTTCTAAAATGCTATGTGATTTTCATCTTATGCTGGTGAATGCTGGTTATTCAATTCACAGATGAAGAAAAGCATTGAAACGGCGAATGCAGGGAATACCGTCGACTCAACATGTGAGCAGCTGGGTGTCTTAAGAAAAATTGGAGAAACAAGTAAGACTACGAGTTAATTAAATGCAATACGCGATACTACGACGGTTCAAGGGTCTTGATACCTGTGACCTCTGTCCATGAGAAAAGGGATCTCCCAATTTAAAAATGTAATTAATTTTCAAGAAAGAAAAAACAAAATGACTTTTGTTGAAAGATAGAGGAAATGCCAACCTCCTCAACTATACCAGCCTGCACTGTTTTTTAGGTGGATGTCAATAAATACGAAGGAATCGAAGCGGTCAGAGCGGTTGTTTTTTGCAGACGCTGAGACGAGAGACGACCGCTTTGCCTAGTATCACGTGACTGACTGCCTGAGTATAAACTCTGGAAAAGTCTTGTGCCAGGCTTAACCAAACCAGCCGAAGTATCAGTTTCAATTTAAGAAACGGGATGGGACGATAATTGCTTGCATGAGAAATTGATAAATTCTAACGTCAAGACAAACCAAGCACTTAACCAAAAGAACGTAATTTTATTAAGTTGTTTTTTTTATTTTATTTTATTTTATTTATGCTTGCGTATTGATTTTGCCTGGACCAATCCAATACGACAATTCCTGGGAGACGATTCGATCCTTACCAGACCTATGATCAAAACCAAACACAACGTGGGATAATGCAGAGTTTGAAACAAAGCGGTCATCTCATTGATCAGCCACGGGAGTTGGATATTCGGACAACTGGCCGAGAGGGAGATGACAACATGTCATAACAGATCATTCCATTTTAAATAAATCAACAATAATTTTACGCCAATTTTTAACATGAACTTGAGAATATTTCTTTTTAAATAGATAATGTTAACGCATTCAACATTATGGATAAACAATATTGAATTTTATATAATGTTTTTTCGAGTCTTAGCATGAGCAAAAACAAAACAAATAAACAGATTTGAACATCAAAATTCACGGATTTGGACTGTGAAAACCAGTTTTGCTTAATCTACTTTGTAACGTATATAAATCTAGGTAGAAAAATCAAATGTTGATAAGATAGCGATAGTAAAAAAGCACTGCCTGGGACCTCCAGTCAGGCTTGGGTTCCTCCGGTTGTGGAGATATACGCTGGGGTAGTCGTGTCTCTTTCGATTCCTGACTGACAAGGCAGAATATTTTCCGGCAGTAATCTTCGTCGTTGGCTTCATCACGTATCCAAGAATTTAATTTATTTTTTGCTGATCGCTTCCTTTATGATGATGTCGTTGGTGACTTCTTTTATGTGTCCTGACCCTTCAGGACGTAGGCGATCATGGCCTTCTACATCACTCTATCCCTTGTAGCTCTTAACACCCTTTCTGCGCTGTCATCCATTTGCTCAAGTCTATAAATCTAGAATATAAATTGAATACTGTTGCCATATCTGGTCGGGTGCTCCTGCTATCCACCTAGGGGTCCTTGATCAAATCCAACGGAGAGTCTGTAATGTGATCGATCCCGACTTGGCAGCTAGGATACAGTCGCTTTCTCACCGACGCAATGTGGCTTCCCTGTGTCTCTTCTACAAATACTTTCACGGCTTCTGCTCCGATGAACTTAGCTCACTGGTGCCTCCTATATATAAATTTACTCGAACCACAAGATTAGCAACTAGGCCCCACCCTTTTACTTTGAAACCAATAAATTTTAAACGCAAATTCTACTCCAGCAGCTTCTTTTCTCGCGCTTCCCGCCTGTGGACTTCTCTTCCATTTACTTGCTTTCCCGACAGCTACAATCTCCAAGAATTTAAATGTAAAGTCAATAGTCATCTCCTATCTCACTGACCTGCATCCTCTCTCTCATGCTCCCTTCTCCGTCCACTCCACTCTCATCAGTATTCTCATCCTTCTCTTACCCACTTCTTGACACCCCCTATAACCTGTCACTCTTTCTCATAACTTTCCTCCTATGTAACCCCTTGCAAAACAGTGGCAGTAAAATGCCTTGCTTGGGGCGATATGATTATAAAAAATAGATAAATAAATAAATGTATAGAAACTAGCATGGTTACAATGTGAGGGGTAAGTTTATATATTTATATATATATTTATAATATATAACTGATTCCCCACTGTATATCCACGTTATAATTTCTTATTTATCAAATTCTGATTTGGTATGAATCCACCTCTTCTCAATACTGATTAGTTATTTATAACGTTTCTTCTATGTGTCCCTTCAGGACGTAGGCGATCAAGCCCTTACACAACTCCCTATTACTTGTACCTCTTAACACCCTTTCTCGTGATACCCCTTCCAAACCCTGCTCTGTCATCTATTTGCTCAAGCCCATCAAGTACATCAAGCGTTGCTTTTCCTTATCTCTCCTTTCTATCCGTCCCGTGAGTGTCAGATTCTCCGAGGCTTCTTTCCTCATTACATGTTCTAGAATCTTCAGCTGTCTTTTTCTGTTGTTAAATATCAGTTTTCTTTTCGTTTCCATTCTCTCCAAAATCATGCCCAGTCCATGATATCCTCAGCATCCTTCTGTAGAACCACATTTCGGTTGCTTCAAGTCTTTCCTTCATGTTTACATAGATTGTCCAGCATTTACTGCCATATTGAAGGATAGATATCACATAACAATCCAGTAATCTCTTCTTTGTTTTCAGCAAAATAAGTAGATTAATTCTTGCTTGGAAGAGCTGATGGCATTGACTGCATGCTAATGTTGGTGGAAGCCGAGGTCGATTTTGTCTAGCCTTTCTCTCTTGTCGTTTGATTTCTTCCTTTTCTCTTCTGATGGCTTCGAGATTTTTGGGTTCCAATTGTGATGGAACACCGTCAGTTCGTACGGTCTTTTGCGTGTGCTTCAAACGATTCAGGCTAAAGTCCAATAGCTTTTAGTGTTGCTTTGAGCTGGTCGTTGTATCTTCGAAGCGGTCTACCTCGTGGTCTCTTCCCTAATGTGAGCTTACTAAATAAAACTTGACGCAAAAAACTTGACTACATTCTTGCTACATGTCCTGGTCATCGAAAAGTGTTACCTAAACTGTGATTTGATGCTTTGACTGTTGGCTCTTTCCAGAACTTTGGTCTTAGTCACATAGTATTTACATTTGATGTTTAAAATTGAACTTTTGCTAGTGAAAGCGTTCTAAATTTTGGGTGTCACGACGATATTGAGTTCAGGTTTCGTAGCCATGTAGCTATGATCAAACAAGAGTAGTCAAAGACCACAAACCTCCGCCAAGGCAATACTGACATTATCTTAGCGATTACTAAGATGTGATTATTAAAATGAGAATAACTGCAATAAACTTGACCGCTCTTTTTTGTTGCTATTGAATAATAAATATTAAATTTATATTATAAATAATACTTTCGCGGAAAAAATAGTGTGTTGAGAAAATGTAATGGCGTAAAAAAATCTAGGGAAAGAAAATCAGTATTTGGTATGTGAAAAGTACAAAAAATATTAATTTAAAAAAACAAAGAAACTATCCCGTATCTAATCAGTTCGTGCCAGTCATGAAGCTAATCAACACTGAAAGTTTCAATCGAATCCATCGAGCGTGTCTGGAGATATCTTGACCACGAACAGACGGACACGCGCGACCAAATACAATACCTCCGCTTTAAGACGGGGATGATATTAACAGAATTATGTCCCATAAATCTTTGTTGTTATATAAATTTAAGCATTTAGGTCCCACCTATTTAATGTCGAAATACTTAAATGCAACCTCCTCTTCTACTTTAAAAGTTTCTTTTCTCGCGTTTTCCGCCTTTAGAACTACTTTCCGTTTACTTGCTTCCCTGATAGCTACAATCTCTAAAAATTTAAATGCAACATCAACTGCCATTTTCTATCTCCTTGAATCTCATTCATCTTTTATCCTCTTCTCTTTATCCCCTGAACCCAGTTTTTTCTCTCACTGTGACCTCCTGTGCACTAGTGACCAAATACAATACCCCCGCTTTAAGAAGGGGATGATATTAACAGAATTATGTCCCATAACTTTTTGTTGTTATGTTCAGATATGTGAATCTGTTGTGAAAGACGCGTCTGATTAATTTTCCAAATGCCCCGTTTGCAGATCCAATTCTGTGTTCCACATCTTTAAGGTACACTTGTTTTTTGTTTTTTTTCTTTTTGTTTTATATATATATATATATATATATATATATATATATATATATATATATATAAAAGGCTGCCTAGATATTTAAAATGCTCTACTTGTTCTGGAGTCCATGCTTTTATAGCAAAGTTGAAATGACAACGTCATTATAGACCATATTTGTTGTTAAAAGACGTGTTTGATAGCTTTCCAAATGTACCGTTTGCAGCTCCAATTCTGAGGTTGAATTGCTTTATAAAAGGTGGCTTAAATATTTAAAATGCTTTACCTTTTCTAGAGACGTTTTAGAGATAGTAATATCAAAATCTTACAATACAAGTTTAAACGAAAGTGATTGTCTCGATAGAGGCAATAATTGATTAATTGATGGAACCCTTTCTTAATTCTTAGGAGAGCCGGTTCATTAAACAAAGTATAAGAGATAAGAAAATTGAGTATAGAATAGGCTGTGCTAGGAATAGTTTCGCATAATGCCGCAAGTTGCTACCAAACCAAAACATTAACCTCAAAACTCGAATTATGTTCTTAATCTTCTTCTCAGACCTTGCTATTGAATCAGAAAGAACTGTAGCAAATAAAACTTGACATGTGAACCCTGACTCGTCCGTTCTTTATCAGTGGTTCGATGCTTTGACTGTTAACTCTTTTCGGGACTTCGTTGTTGATTACATAGTAAATCCATTTGATGTTCCAGATTCAACGAAGCGTTTGTTAGTGAAAGCGTGCTAATTTTTCAATGTCGCATCGATGACGATACTGAGTCCAAGTTTCGCAGTTATATAGCAAAGCTGAAATGACAACTAAACGGTATTACAGATCATAATTTTGCTGTTTAGTTCAGATTTCGTTGTGAAAGACGTGTTTGATTAACTTTCCAAATACCCTGAGTGTGGCACCACTTCTGTGTTCCACATCCTTTTCTGAGATGCACTCATTTGATAAAAGGCTACCTAGATATCGATATTGTTTGGTTGATTTTGATTAACGGCATATCAACCTCAATTGGTTATTTAATGTCGAAATCTAAATAATTTGAACACAATTTTATGGCTTCAACTAAATATATTTTGAACACAATTGCAGCCCTTTATATACAGATACAGTATATTACTGGTCATTTTGATATATGAAAGTATTGTAGTTAATTTTACTCTAAATAGATATTGTCGGTCACCTGTTTAACTTTTTCAGTATGTCTTAACTATCTGGTATGTTGAATCCTGCATGTTTTTTTTAAATTTTCGTCGCTTTAATTGTTGTTATTAATTTGTTTGAATTTGTAATTTTTAGCCTTAATTTTCTTTTGAATTTGAAGTTTTTAATTACTGGCATTAGTACTGTTTGCTCTTGATTTTGGCGTTTAAATTTCGTTTTAAATGGTGTAAGCTTTTTTTTAATAATATCGCTGTTTAAAAGGATTTCTAAGGGTACAGCACCAGTCATTCTCTCCCCTCTACCCTAGGTGGTGAGGCATGCGCTCTAGACCATTCTGTCTCTCTCTCTCTCTCTCTCTTCTAATTTCAACTAGCCAAGATGGAGGAAGAGACACGCCGAATATATCTGTGAAAATTTAAAAACGGTATTCTACCAAGTGGACACCTGTTTAACTTTTTCAGTATGTCTTAACTATCTGGTATGTTGCATCCTGCATTTTTTTTTTAAATTTTCGTCGTTTTAATTGTTCTTCATTTTTTTGAATTTGTAATTTTTAGCCTTAATTTTCTTTTGAATTTGAAGTTTTTAATTACTGACATTGAATTTGAAGTTTTTAATTTCTGGCATTAGTACTGTTTGCTCTTGATTTTGGCGTTTAAATTTCGTTTCGACTTTAACTAAGTTAAAACTTAATCTTTTTTTTTTTTTTGAGTAAATAGTACCCACTATCACCCGGTTTTACACTCCCCCACCCACTTCTTTTGAACGGGAGTAGAGGTGATTGCCTTGTTTCTTTTTTAGGAAGGGGTTTCCGGTTCACTTTCCTTCTACTTCGGGTTTAGCGTTAGTTCGGCTGGAAGCTCTTTGCAGTTATTGAGCATGGTGGCAACGCCTCTTCATTCTGAGATGAGTTTTTCGTTCCTGGTTATCTTCCCCTCTCCAGGAAGGACTTTAATGTCCATATACATGGGTTTGGTGTTTATATCAGCGAACACCTACCTCCAGCCAGGGTAACATCTCTCGAATCCCTGGATCAATGCTTTCATGTGCTTCCGTCTCTCACTTCTAAGATCGATTAGCCATCTCTTCTTCCTCTACCGCTCCCCCTCCACCTCTAACTGTTCGTTCACTCTTTTTTCTTTTTTTTTTTTTCATTTGGAATAAGTAGGCTAAACTATCGCCCGGTTCATACTCCACCCACGTCCATTGAACAGGCGAAGAGGCTGTTCCCTGTTTAGGATGTGGTTTCCGGCTTTCTCTCTTCCAATCTTTTCACTCTTCTCTTTTTTATTTTTCCAATTGGAGTAGATAGACTAAACTATCGCCCGGTTCATACTCCACCCACGTTTATTGAACAGGTGAAGAGGCTCATCCCTTGTTCCTTGTCTAGGATGTGGTTTCCGGCTTTCTCTTTTCCAATCTTTTCACTTTTACGTAGCCCCCTGCACATCAGTGGCATTACCGCCTTGCTCGGGGTGATATGATTAAAAAAAAAATTATTATAAATATGTATTGTTGGTCATTTTACTATAAATATGTATTGTTGGTCATTTTACTATAAATATATATATATTAATCATCTTTTATAAATAAAATGTATTCCTAGTATTTTTACTATAAAAGTTCTTTCATATTGGTTGTTTGGTTGGTTGATTAATTTTATTTAACGGCATATCAACACCTCTATCGAGTTTTTTAATGCCGAAATCTAATTATTTTAAACATAATTTTATGGCTTCAACTACAGATAAACTGTACTGTTAATATTTTTGCTATAAAATATACTGTAGATAATTCTGCTTGAAAAATGTATTAATATTTTTACTATGAAAATGTACTTTTATACATCTATAGTGTTTTGTTGTTGTTTGGGGTTCACTTTCTACCCATAACTGGGACCCTAATAGGTGCCACTTACCGGTGGATGAAAATAAATATAGTGTTTAAAAAATAAACCGGGCGTCTACTAGCGTTTCAAGTGATAAATATATAAGTATAAAATATTATATCTATATACACTACTGGCCATAATTATTAGGCACCCCAGTTTCTAAGACAAAATGATGTATTTCATATTATTTTTAGTATTTATTGCCAAGTGGATAATTCTAAATGAGAATAGAATGGTTCTTTTGTTATTATTAATTTATAAAATTTTACAAAGCAGCAAGGAAGCCTTTGCTTCTACTAGCCAATAAGAGGAAGAGACTAGCATGGGGAAGAGATCACAAAAACTGGACACCAGAACAGTTAATTTGATGCGCATATTATTGTGCAGTATTAAAAAAGAAACATTCTATTTTCATTTAGAATTATCCACTTGGCAATATATACTAAAAATAGTATGAAATACATCATTTCTTTTTTTAAAAAACTAGGGTGGCCTAATAATTATGGCTGGTAGTGTATATACGAGTGTACACCTGCCGAAAAATAAAGACAGCAAATATTTGAAAGGATTATTAGCTGATTCATCACAAGTCATCCCCGACAGAGCCTGACAGGATATATATATATATATATATATATATATATATATATATATATATATATATATATATATATATCGGCTTATTTGATGTACCACAAGGTTCGTTTGACGGAGCTCAAATTTCAGAATTGATAGGAATACCCATTCTAAGTAAAATTAATGAAATAATTCACATAGACAACCACAGATTATACAGAGAAGACGGAATAATGATAGCACCGGACAACAAACGAGAGAATGATAGAATAAGCAAAATGATTTTCAAACTCATTAAAGATCTAGATTTTGAATTAGTATCTGAAACAAATACAAAGGTAGTCTAATATTTAGATGTAGAATTCAATTTACAAACTGGCAGTGTCTCTCCTTATATGAAAACAAACAAAATCATAAAGTACGTAATCACAAGATCTAACCATCCAACAAGCATAATCAAACACATGCATAAAGAACTAGAGTACAGGCTATCAAAAAATTCGTCAAACAAAGCAATATTTGATGAAAAGAAAAAAGATTACAAAAAATGCCTTAAAGGAATCTGAACATAAGAACACATATCTACACACAAATACACAAGCACATAGAAATATGAACATATATAAAAACACACTTGCATATATATATATATATATATATATATATATATATATATATTATCATGTGAAACAAAATATCAATATGCCTACTTGTATATAAACCCACATGCACATTTACATACATACATTAATACGTAGACAAAACACCCAAATATATATATTCTAATCTAAACACAGGTAAAAAAAGACCCAGATATACAATTAAAACCAGGCACTAATACAAAATTCAAAAACCATGTGAAATGGATGCTTCAAGAACAATAATTATTAAACATTAATTTGAGAATCGGTGTTATAAATAAACTTATTAAATATTAAACAGATGGTTATGCTAGAATAAAAACCTATCGAATATTAACATGATATTCTATGTTAAATTAAAGAACTCCTAACTATATAATTTGACGGTCTATGTTAGATTAAATGCTTAGCAAATATTAATATGATAATATATGACAAATTAAAAGCCTACTAAATATTGATTTGACAATCCACGTCAGATGAAAATAACCATTAAATAAAGGTAAATAAAAATTGATACGAATGAAAATAGTATACATAAATTCTTAATATTACAACCCATATTGTAAAGTAAACAATGAACTACGTTTACAATGAACAGTAAGTTCATTTCTTTGGTTTAAAAGATTAACCTTATTCTTAAACCTGATGATTGATAACTTCTCGTTGAGGCAAAGATAGTAAGATGTACGGAGGGAATTGCAAGTTCGAGCCCTTTTATTTAACTGTAGGGATTTTGTCTTTTCTTTTAAACACCAAAAGTACTTGGAAAACAAAGTACTGTATTCATAAGAACTATTACTGAAAGATAGTGCGTGCTGATATCAGCGTGTTTTGAAAGGAGTTTTCAGTAGACTCGGTATAAAAAATTTTATATTTCAGGATTTTCAATTGTAGAGATAGTGCAAAGATAAACTGGGGAACTAGTTAAGCAATTATTATGTAGTGGACAATCTTTAGAATTCCTACAATTACATCTGTTGGTATTAGCTTTATCTTTGGTATTTCAGCATTGCAATGCATCAACTTTTCTGTAATTTTATACTTTTTGAGGACTTTGTTAATGTGTTTTTTTAATTATTTTTTGTATGTTATCCGTGTAAACATAGCTTAACTTAAGAGTTTTATAATTGAATATTTTACTAAGAGGATTAGTTTTGGGAAAGTGTTTATTAATATGTTTTAAGAATTTTTATCCCAATTTAGTTTTAACCATCATTATATATATATATATATATATACATATATATATATATATATATATATATATATATATATAAAGTGATACGCATAAGTATTCGATACATGTTATTTTCTGTTATAACTCTAGTTATGTTCGCCATTTTGCCTGATATTTGGTAATATCTTGTAAAGTTGTTTAAGTTGTATGCGAAAGAAAATTAAAAACTTATGGTTGAATCCATTTTTTTATCAAAGTTCAAAATTACCCTATGCAAAAGTATTGGATACATCAATTTAATATTTTGTTGCGTAGCCTCTGTTTTGTTTCACTGCTTCCAGTCGCTTTCTATTGTTGTCCACAAGTTTTCCTTACTGATCCACAGTTACTTTACCCCATTCTTCCTTGCATAATTCCTCTAATTGCTTGATATTTTGTGGATTCCGCTTATGAACTTTAACCTTCAAAGTATTCCACAAATTCTCAATTGGATTCAAGTCAGGAGACTGATTTGGTCAATTGAGAGTACTAATACCATTATTTTCAAACTATTCCTTTGTAAGTTTTGCGGTATGTTTGGGATTATTGTCGTGTTGAAGCACGAAATTCCGACCATGTCCTAAAGAAGTTGCAGATTTCTGAAGGTTCTTCTCTAGAATCTTCCTGTACATGCTACCATTCATTCTACCATGGATAACTTGTAACTTAACATTGCCCTTGAATGAAAAGCATCCCCATATCATAATGGAACCACCCCAAAACTTAACTGTCGGTATGGTATTCACCCGACCAAATTACCCTTTCCCAAAACTGCATACCTTTCTTTTCATAAGTTTCGACAAACTTTAACCGGTCTTTGATATGTTTGGTTTTCAGTAAAGGTATTTTTTGGGGGTGATCTTGAATGAAAGCCTGTACGATATAGAGCTCTGCTAATGGTATCTTTACTTACATTAATTCCAGCACCCTCAAGATCAGTTTTAATTTCAGAACGAGTAATGAAGGGGTTTTTTGCACATTTCTGCTGATCCACCTTGAAGTCCTCTCATTTATTTTTATCGGTCTTCCATTTTTTGGAAGGTTTGCTGTACCGTCGCCATACTTCGTATATATTCTGGTGATATTTCTTACTGTACTTAGTGCTAGATTCATTTCTTTGATAATTTTTCGGTAACCTTTTCCTCCTTTGTGACGTTCAATGATTCTATCTTGCATATCTCTGGATAATTCTTTGGTTTTTGCCATTTTTAATCCTTGAATTGCAAAATGCACATCAAAGAGTCAGATGAATAGTAGCACTATCTTGTAAGCAATTGTGTGCTTCTCTTATTGGTCAGAGATAACATTCCAATACTATCGAGAATTTGAATATTTAAATTCTTTTAAAATACAAAGTTTCGATTGGAAATTTTAAAAAGTGTCATGTATCCAATACTTTTGCTTACGGTAATTTTGAACTTTGATAAAAAATGGATTCAACAATGAGTTTTTAATTTTCTTCCACATACAAGTAAAACAAATTTACGAGATATTACTTTCAAATATCAGGCAAAATGACGAATATAAACTCGAGTTATAACAGAAAATAACATGTATTCATTACCTATGCGTGTCACTGTATGTATATAAACGGACACCCATACATGAACAGACGCTCCGTTTATTTTTTAAACAGTATATTTATTTTCATCTACCGGCCTGAATTTTCGAGAAATCTTATAAAACACTATTATTATTTGATAAGATTTTAGCCCGATAGGAATATGTGTGGGTTGAACGACAAAAAAAAAAAGAAGAGAAACTAATAAAGAAAGGATAAAAATAAACGGAAAACATAGAGATAGGGCAAAGAAAGATAAGACGGGGTATAACGGAAAAAGAAAGAGCAAGGGATAAGGAAAGAGAAAAAGAGTGACATAACAAGATGAAAATGAAAGAGAAAAAGAAATATGGTGACAATGAGGAAGAAAGACCTTACGGTAAGGAGAGGAAAAATGTGAACGTAAGAGATGATTGAAAGGAGGACGACACTAAAATAGAGAGAGAGAATGAAAGCGGTAGATAGAGAGGGAAAGAAGAGTGAGAGAGGAGGAGAGAGGGAATAGAAAGGGAATGAGGATAGAAAGGATGGGAGGGCTATAGAAAGGGAAAGGAGAAAGATGGGGAGGGAGAGAGGGGGGAGAGAGAAACATAGAGCATAGATGGTCGTGACGTGTTTCATTTCAACTATCTTGTGGTCACGCTTTCAGTAATAAACCAATCTAGCTATTAGCACATTAATATTTCGTGCGTCTGATTGTTATCAGCTCCCATGACGACTACTGATTTCACATACTTGCAGTTGTTATTATAACGACAATGGCGATAAGCGTCATGATAACGATAACTTGGGGATCTTAATGATGTCTGCAAAGACAGTAGCTTCATTTATATATATATAATTCCAACGGTCAGAGACTTATTCCCCTATCACTAACCCCCACAACACCTCTAACAAAACTAAACAAATATAAGGAAAGAGGCTTTCCATTACTTTACACATCGCCTGATGAGACATTAAAGTTTCAATGTCGAAACAAATGTACCTTTAAAATTATGTACATGTTCTAAAATATAATTTATAATAAATATCCACAGTTCTACATATTATATATCGAGCACTGTTTTAAATTAATGCTTTGGACGTTGTAAGAATTTTTTCTTCGTTCTGTATTCACTCGGATATATATATATATATATATATATATATATATATATATATATATATATATATATATAGCATAATGATGATCCACGTATACTGTCTAAATATGTATAGGAAAAACTACTAAAAAGTTGAAAGTTTAAAAATGTATTTTTTTAACAGTATTTATTTATTTCTATTATATATATATATATATATATATATATATATATATATATATATATATATATATCAGACCGGCCTCGGCCTTTTATTAAAAAACTGCAAATGTTTACTGATAGATTCCGATTTTAGTTCCACATACTCACGCAGAAAGAAAGAAAAATACTGGATTTTAAAATTAAATACATATAGGCTAGAATTAAATAGGGACTTAGGTATTTTGAATCTTTATAAATATTTCAATAGTTAAACATTTTTTAGATACACTTAAAAGATTTTTCTTTAAAACAACATTTAAAAGTATTTTTACAGTTAGGTGTAAGCTTAAAAATATTCAAAAAATTCTATCGCTTTCTACATCACGTGATGTAAACATCTCGCGACAGACGCTTCTCACGACGAACGCTTCAAGTTTAAATTTTAAAATCATTTGTTTCTGATGAAAGGCCGAGGCCGGTCTGAAATATCAAATATATATATATAATAATAGAAATAAATTAATACTGTCAAAAAAATACATTTTTAAACTTACAACTTTTTAGTAGTTTTTCCTATATATATATATATATATATATATGATCGATGAATTCTACTTGCTAAGTTTCTGATAATGTCAAATTTATAAAAACTTTCTACTTGTTATATACATATTATTTAAAATAATGTTTAAACACACACACATACACACACACACACATACACACACACATATATATATATATATATATATATATATATATTAATAATAATAATAATAATAATAACAATAATAATAACTATGATTATTAAACCGACTCTGCGTGTATTCTAATCTCAAAATTTTATAGAAGGGAATTTCTAAGACTATGAATGACCAGCAGAATCTAAATCCGTTATTGCCCTCGGCTATAAAGCTTTGGGCAAAGAGGGGGAAAAAAAAGAAAACTGCTTGGGACCGACAATACATACGGTTCCTCCCAGTAAAAAGAAAAAAAACCCTCAACGGAACAAACAACTCTAGAACTGAGATATTGAATAAGTGTAGGATGCATAAAATGAAGTTCCTTACTTAGAATATCGAAAGTTATGGAAGACCCCCCCTCCCAGCTATATTTTTTTTTTTTTTTTTTTTTTTTTCCCTTCCATCCAACCTCTTCTGCATTTGGGTTAGTCTTAGTGTGTATTTATTTGGTTAGTAATGATCTGCCTTTGCCCTGACGAGCCGTTGTGCGAAACCGCGGTCGGTCTTGGCGATCTTGCTATTTTGTTAGTATATATATATATATATATATTAATTTATTTGTTTAAACATTATGTGTTTCTTTGAATTAAATAGTATATTTATTTACATCTACAGGGCAGAATAATCGAGAAATCTTATTAGTAAAACCTGCGTCCCCTAGAGAAAATCATCAGTTGATTGGCGTGTCTTAAGTGCTCGACCACAAAGAAC
Source organism: Ascarosepion bandense (assembly GCA_037127315.1). NCBI lineage: Eukaryota > Metazoa > Mollusca > Cephalopoda > Sepiida > Sepiidae > Ascarosepion > Ascarosepion bandense. The sequence continues at coordinate 4,931,957 of JBBBDQ010000275.1, forward strand.
TTACAGTCAAACTAATCTCGAGTAGATGCCTTTAGATATACATTTTCCTGATTTCTCGAAGAATTCATATCGGCTCTGTTTTCGTATTCTAAACAAATGCAAACAAAGACAATTTATTTACGTAATTTTACGAAACCGTTACGAAATGGATTAACTCCGACATATTTTTAATTTATTTGTTTAAACATTATTTTAATGGCTACTCGTATTAGATTTTTATAATTAAACAGTATATTTATGTATATCTACCAGCTTAAATAATCGACAAATCTTGTTAGGAATATATGTGTTATCCAGCATATTTAAACAAATAAGTAAATAGATATTGTAATAATAAATTTATTCAGACATACGACATTAATACAAGTTACCTTCGTACTTCATCTGTATAACTGATGCTACTTTTCTATATTGTGCAATTTTCCGCCTCAGAATTTATCTTGTACATTTGTATGTGTACTGTTCGTAAATTGAATATTACTTCCACATCTTATTCTTGTGGTTTACACAGCCCTCCCAAATGATGTATACAGTCTTCAGCAAAGGAAAAACTCGTATAGATATTTAATACTAAATTTATTCAAACATCACAGGAATAATGCCAGTTACTTTTGATCTCTAACTTCACAAGAGAAACTCAAAATGGGGATCTTTAGCTTCCAGACATTTATTAGTACGGCGAACTACCCTTGGGGCAACGTTGGCCAAAGTGTCCAGTGGGATTGTTTGATATGCATTTTCAAAGTCTTGACTAAGGGCCGCCAATATAGTCTATTTTCTACGATGAACAACATCCTTTAAGACTTGTTGATGCAACAACCATGAGCATTATGTCGAGAAAGAGTTTTACTTAACAGTAAAATCTTTTTGTTAAAATTTGTAAATCCCTGTCTTATTAAAATTAATCGCTGAAGAAACTTAACAGTGAAACATGTTACATTAAAGACACTTTTCTTATCTGATCTTTACTTATTCTATCATATATGTGTGTGTGTGTGTGTGTGTGTGTGTGTGTGTGTGTGTGTGTGTGTTCTCTCTCTCTCTTTCTCTCTCTCATTTCCTCTCTAACAAGGCAACAAAACCGCGCTCAGCTATACTGTTTAAAAATTGTCAGTTGATCAACATTTTTTTTTTAATTGACAACCTGCTATTGTGTTCAATGCTCCACTCTACATTATGTTTTAGAAAATAAATCAAGCTTTCTCTGTATTCAGTTATAATTTTGAATGCTAGGATTTAAACAGTTTTGAGAAGAATCACTAACGGAACAGCGGGATGTCATGTGTCGCTGCACACAATACACCTCTGGTTCTAAAGCTCGCGCTTTTAAGATCTATATCTGATCTGTATTAAACGCTTGACCTACCTGGCGATATTGTGTAAATTATTCGCAGAACAGGGATTAGGAGGGATATCAAACAGGCAATCTCTACTAAGGACTACAAAAGACAGAAAAATGTGGAGAGCTATGATCGCCTACATGACATCGTACATAGAAGAAAAATCGAGTAAAGTACACTGTAGAAAAGAGTTATTTATATTAGATGTGAGCGAACGACCCGAGTGGTATCGCTATTAGAAAAATACAAATTGAATACCCAGAAGAACGTAACACCGTGTAGAAAACCCATTAGTTCAGTATTAACCGCAAAGCCCACTATAATATATATCCGTATCCTCGAATACGAGTGCTCGGCCATTAATATATGGTCGGCTACTTGTATCCGAGGATGCCTGTGTACAAGGGTAGCTAACTAATCCCCATAGCAGACGCTTTCTCAGGCACACTTTAAATTCCAGTTGGTTACGTTATATTCACTTTCGTGCAAATATCTTTCGGAATCCTCCCCTTCTCCTCCTCAACTGCCTTCAATATATCCTGTGATTCTTCATGCCACCTTTTCTCGTTATGTGACCAACAAGTTTCAACAATCTTTCTGATTGCAATGGTAAGTTTGTTTTGTTAACCAAAATCTATAGGATCCATTCTGTCTTGCTGTTGAACCCATAGCTGGAGGAGAAGAGATGGATTTATACCTTTCTCAAGGGTATTTGTGCATAAGTGAATATAACTAACTCAACTGGAATTCGAACTCGGCTCTCCGACTTCTTATTCCTATCTGCTCACCTTTACTACACCACAATGCACATAAATGATCTAAAAATGCTGGCATTTTCTTTCTGTTTTGGACCGGAAATCTTTGTATCTTGTTTTCGCTTAAGTCTCTAAATGTCAGCCCGGATGCCTGAAGTGGTAGTGAAGGAAAAAAGGAGGAGATGAATGTAACTACACGTGACGGACAGCACTTGCCGCCTCGACACACCCCAGACACTCTTTTTCACCTGGAACGTCGAGCATAACACATTCAGGGCGGCGACTCGCGCAAGATTTCACACGAAACAAATGTCGGCAAAACAAACTTCAAATCCCTAATAACAAGAAACACCCGTATCCATACACAACGCATCCTCCCTTTTCCCCCCGGATTGTAAATAAAGTCGTTGTATTCATAGAATCAGCTTTAAATAAAATAAAACAAAGAAAATTCTGAACAAGAAAGCAGACAGCTTATTTGCAGTTACGACGATCTTTACTGCAGATAGTCGTAAATATTCGCAGCAGACTCTCTACTGCGAATTCGGTGTATTCATTCATGTATATGTCGAGTGCTTTTTAAGATCTTTCCACTCCTTGCAAACCAGTAAATCTATTAGGACATAAGAGCTTACTGACGGTGAAATATTTTTTTTTTAAATAGTTTCACCGCAAACAAAGCGACAATGTCACTAGAACGCAGGGGTTTACAGGAGGGTGAAAGTGAAAGAGAATGAGAAAACTGAGAGTAAGGAAGATTGAGAAAAGGACAAAAAAGAAATAGGTTTCAAGATAACAGAAGATGGCAATGTTGGACAATCTCCTCAATGATGAAAGAGAGATTCGACACAACAGGAATGAAGGATGCTGAGGATATCATGGACCAAAAATGTGAGCAGCGACGAGATTTTGGAGAGAACGAAGAAAAAAAAGGAACTTATACTTAACATCAGAAAGAGACAGTTGATGTTTCTGGGGCAGCATCAAGAGGAAGAAGGGCTCGGAAAATCTGATGCTCACAGGGTGGACAGAGAGAAAGAGAGACATCAAAACAGCGCGTAACACACTTGATAGTATATATAGTATATCAAGAGCTACTAGAAAAAGGAAGATGTGGAAGGCCATAATTACCTACGCCTTGAAGAGACATGGCACATAAAAGAAGAAAGAAAAGATTTCAGAGAAGCAAGAATTCGAAAAATGTTTCACAGGTGCGAAGTGCAAGAAAAATATTTTAGCGTAGAAGTGGCGTCTGCAACAGTAAAACGGTGAGACCTAGTGGCCAATCAAGCAACACTCGTAAATTCCTGTAGTCAGGACACCAGGAAACAAAAGCTTATCAAAATAGTTGCCATGAAAATATTTGTAGAACAGAGGAAAGCCAGAACACGTTGAAAGCAAGAAAGAAGCAAGAAATATAGAAAAGTAATCAGATGACCGCAGATAAAGACTGCCATTGCATTCAGAATTTTCAAGATCAAATTTTTCTGGAAAACATGAAACTGAATGCGTGTTCCACAGGCGACAAGTGCAAGAAATTTTTTAGCATAGAACATACGGTCGTATTTTGTCAATTCAACTGAAAATTGATAAGACATTATTGTTAATCTAGTGCTGCGCTTTACGGCGGCGGAAACTGAAGCCGAAGTGCCGGATCAGGACCAATGATATTACTGATTCTTCTCTAAATATACATAGGTAACACCGGACCATATGTTGCAGTAATATCCAAAGAAAGGATGGACGAATGATCAGTGGCGATTCTACGGTGGATCCAGGAGGCTTTCCCTAGAATTTTGGCTGGCCCCTCGGTTGCTCCCCACAAGCTTCAAAAATTTATGAAACTGATCAGAAAAATTTAATATTTGATCTTCAGCAACTTTCCCTCTGCGATATTCTTTTTTTTTTTTTTTTTTTTTGTCTATCCCTCTAGGCTTTACTTCTCCCTCGAGTGGGGACTGAGTTTATTGCTCGGCGCCCGAGGCGTCTCCAAAGGGAAAGTGCCGAGTGTGTTTGGGAATTTTTCTACGATACTGCCGATAAATCCACCTAAAAGACTAACCTTGTGTCGCATCCGTTGCGAGTGTTGATATTGAAGTCTATTTCAGCTGAGGATAGAATACGAGTCACCCCTCAGTTACGTCTGTGTCCCGGGCAGAGTGCGGCTTGGTTGGGAGGGACATGCAGCTGAGAAAAATTATGCTTTGGCGTGCCAAACCCCAGGGGGCCATCACCCGAGACTTTAGCTCTCTCTCTGGTAGAGGTTGAGTTTATTGCCCGGCGCCTGAGGTGTACCCAGAAGGGAAAGTACCGAGTGGGTTTGGGAATTTTTCCACGGTATTGCCGATAAACCAACCTAATAAACTGACCTTGCATCACATGGTGGGTGCAATAGTAGATACTGAAGTCTATTCTAGCAGATAGCTCTGCCAGCCTTACCAAACAGTCACGCTGCTGACCTTCTCATTGTGTATATGTTTCGTACTACTTGTTAATATATTTGTTTAAATCTATTCTTTCTTCGTGTCCTTATTTCTGGCCCCTAACAAGGCCACAACAATTACTTTTAGACATCTTTATTAATTAATTTTTTTCTGTTCAGTAAGAATATTAAGTGTCATGTTGCTTCCTATAGTTTAGCTTAATAGTGTGAAATGAGGGGTCATGGATAAATGTAAAATAAATAATAGAACTGACCAACAAAATGTTCAGAAGCTAAGAATTGGGGTTGACATACAAGAGCCAGTTCGGACAAGCGAACGCAGTGTTCGAACAAACGAACGTAGCGTTCAGACAAGCTAACGTGGCATTCTGACTTACGACAAGAGAGAGCGAGACTGAATATATCGAATTCATCGCTAGTGCCCATATATGTATATACAATATGAGCATCACTTATTTTAAAAACACATGGTTGTACTGGGTAGATCTATGAGACTTGTCGTGAATGCTCAGTTTTATGAAACTAATGATATCATTGAAGACACCTACATGACACTCTCTTCAGTCTTTAGCTTTTTATTAACGATCTGCCAAGGAATATTCTTAGATCATCAGCAAGCATGAATGCAGATGATGACACTGTCTGTGGAACCACTTAAATAAAACAAAGCGTATCGGAGCCTTGGCGTTTATTTACGTCTTTCCTTACCTTGTGAGCTTGCAGCCGACCTTTCTCGGCTTTTGATGCATACCAACACAAAGAATCTAGACCAGAGTTTCCCAACCTGAGTGATGTCGTCAACCAGTGGTCGATTTCAACTGTTGAGTAGGCAACTGAACATAAAATGGTGGGCGATTGGCAATTTTGGCGGGCGATATCTTATTTTGAATATTAAAAATATATTTCGACATATGCTAATCGAAAAAAGATTCAGTTGAGATATGCAAAGAAACTGTATAAAACAAACAAGCTAATTGGGAATAACTGAGTCACATTCCTAGATAAGATATAAATATCCCCGCAAACAATGAATATTTCGGTAATTTCTCGATTGCTCCTGCTATTCATGTCGATGTTCTTGATATAATCTATAAGAAGGATCTGGAGTGTAATCGATCCTGAGTTGGCATCTTGATTTCAGTCACTTCCTCACCGACGTGACATGGTTTCTCTCTGTGTTTTCTACAATTTTTTCCTGACAACTGCTCTGACAATCTTTTTTCTCTGGTACCCAGACAATATGAATTTAAGCGTGCTACTAGATTGGCATTTAAGTACCACCTATTTATTGTCGAAATACTTAAATGCAACCACCTCTTCTACTTTAACAGTTTCTTTTCTTGCGTTTTCCGCCTTTAGAACTCCCTCTCGTTTACTTGCTTCCCTGACAGCTACAATCTCTAAAAATTTAAATGCAATATCAACTGCCATTTTCTATCTCCTTGAGTCCCATTCATCTGTTATCCTTTTCTCTTTAGTCCATGAACCCAGTCTTTTCTCTCACTGTGACCTCCTGCGCACTAGTGGCAGTCCTGCCTTGCTTGTGGGTGAAATAATTAACCAATAGACCACGTCGAAGCGCCAAGAGAGCCAGTTTATGAACTGGTAACAAACTGTTACGAAACGATTTTGGTATGCTTTTAAAATATTTACTATGCAAGTGGTGAATGTTTTCTATGTTTAAATGGGAGCTGATGCAGAAACGGCTCTGATCTCTATGCCACGTACGGTATTCAAATAGTGGAGAGCTGCATGAGAACCCCGTTGATTATTTACAACCATTCGTCCACAAAGCAGTTCCGAAACTGATTAAGTTGATTGCTACAATTCTATCAAGGTAAGGGGGAGTAGAATCTAATATTTTCAAATCGAGTAAGAAAATAGTTATGTAATCTCATATTTCTTAGTCACATAGTACCTATTTTCTTCTTCTTTTATGTGCCGTGTCCTTTCAGGACTTTGGTGATATCCAGACTGTGTTGTCTGCATTAATAAATTTTGTTTTATTTGTCATTATTACTGAATTTGTGCGTTCTAGTGCAGTGGATATCGGCTCAGAACAAGAAATCGGTGAGCCGAATTCGAATTCCAGCTGAATTCTTTGCATTCACTTACGCGCAAATACCCTTGCAAAAGGTATTCATCCGTCTCTTCCCTCCAGTTAAGGTTTATATAATAGGACAGATATGGGTTAATTAACAGGACAGATTGGGTTCTATAGCTCTGGTTGGCAACCAGTCTACCGCAGAAAGTAATGGCAACCTACTATAGGATAATCATCTGCCCAGTCGGTTATATCTCTTTCGAGACATGATCGCAGAAGAGTGCATCATAAATGGCACTTAACTGACTGACTGACAGACTGACTGACTGAAAATTGTAACGCCATCTATTTACCATCGCTCGGTCGGTTATATGTTGTTGTTTTTTTCCTGTCCCTCTTGCTTTCAGTCGTTTCCGTGGGAATCAAATTTTCTTATCCCTCTTTCCTTTTATATATCCCTGAAATCTTATCTGTTCCTTCTTAATGTTGAGTATAAGTGTCCATTTTGTTTCCACTAGAATATTTCTCAACACGTTGATGCGTTTTGAAATCTTCACGGTATTAATAATTTGCTGACGTTCTCGCTAACATTTTTGTCAAGGTTTTTTTTTTTATCATTTCACCCCGAGCAAGACGGAAACGCCACTGATGCGCAGGGGGTTACATAAATGTAAAAAGATTAATTAGAAAAGAGTGAGGAGTACAAACTAGTTAGAAAGCTGAGAAAGCAGGTGCGATGACAGATACATAGGTGGAGAGAAAGGGAAGGTTATACAGGGGAGGGGAGAGAGCTAGAGGCCAGTGGTTAGTAGATGAGTATTGACTTTGCATTTAAATTTCTGGAGGTTGTAGCCGTCAGGAAAGCAAGAATACGGGAGTGAGTTCCACAGGCGGGAAGTGCGAGAGAGGAAGCTGCAGGAGTAGAATTGTCGTCTGCATTTGGCTAACCTGACTGTGAATGGGTGGGACCCAGTTGCCAGTCTGGTTGCACGAGTAAACACCTGTTGAGGAGGCATCAGTGACTTAAGCTCATCCGAGCAGAAGCCATGAAAGTATTTATAGAAGAGACAGAGGGAGGTCACATTTCGACGATGGGGAAGTGGCTGCAGTCGAGTCGCCAGATCAGTACCTATCACATTACAGACTCTCCTTTGGAGCTTGTCAAGAACACTGAGGAGAACAGCAGGGGCACCTGACCATAAATGGCAGCAGTACTCCATGCACGGACGGATGGTTGACTTGTATATATGCAGGATGGATTCAGGCGGAAAAAACATCCTGGATCGACATAGTGACCCAATCTTCTTAGCAGTAGATTTTGCTATGGATTCAATATAGTGGTTCCATTTGAGGTCTGAGGACAGGGTAAGTCAGAGGAGGCGTAGTGTATTACTCTCAGGGAGAATCACTTGGTCCATGCTTATGGGAGGCAGAAGAGGTTGCCTGTAATGGTTGACAGACAACAGCTTGGTCTTAGATGAATTGAAGTTGACAAGCCACTTCTTGCCCCAGTTCACCACAGAGTGTAGATCCTGCTCAAGGTCAACAGCGAGATTATGTCTGTCCGCCACGAGGTTTCTTACTGGAGCGGGAGTATATTGTAGTGTCATCTGCGTAGATGCCTACTTGGGACTTAATCTCATCTGGAAGGTCGTTGATGAAAATAAGGAAGAGCGTCGGGCCCAGGATAGAGCCCTGTGGGACACCAGCATTCGTGCTGTAGGACGAAGAGGCACGCCCATTCAGAACGACCTTCATACAAATTCTACGTTTTGTTCAGTTTCGCAAACCAATCGATGAAATTGGAATAAACTGATTTGTTTGGAAAATACTTTTACAAAACCCCTATTTCGTGGTATAATAATTTCTTTAATTTAATTTTTTTTTTCTTTTTAACAACGAAGAATATAGTCTTAGGATTTCTTACTCTTAAGCATGCAATAAACAACTGACCATGTATTATTTCTTTCTGGAGCCAAATTCCAAAATTGTTTAGCGTTTGTTCTTGTGAAATTTTATAGTTCTCGCAAAAGCAGTAAATAAAAACTTAAAGAAAAGATATGCAAAATACAATATTGTATTTTTATTAAATAAGTATTTCTTATTTTAAACATTAAATTGTCTTTAAAACAGTGGAACTATTTTGTATGTTAAATAATAAAAGTTATTGTAGTAATCTATACACGCTAGTAAAACCAACTGTACTTTGTATCCCTTTACCTGTTTTCAATTCTCCACAAAATTTGGTGCTGATCAGTCGAGATATGGCTATTTTGGAGGATGTGACGGACAGAGGAATAACAGAAGTAAAAGAATATATATAGATTGTCTCTAAAACTTTGTCGTTGGTCCATAAAACTTCGGGTTCGGTCCATAGTATTCTCAGCATCCTTCTGTAGAACCATGTTTTTGTTACTTCTTCATCTAAGAAGATTTTCTAAAATACAAAGCCTTCTTCTTAAGAACATTCTCCGAAACTTCCATTTCAATAGAGGCTCGGTATTATTTGGAATGTCCTTAGTCAGTTTTTTAATATTACCCACGCAAGAAGAAGAAGAAAAAAACACGGAAAATAAATTTGCCGCACCAAATCAGCAGAAACTATTTAAGATGGCGATTTATGTCAATATGAAAAGCCACTTGAAATCTCGCAAGATTATGCCTTTCGGTGAAATCGAAAATGCCTACTGAATGCGGCCAGCGGCAAAGGCAGAATTAGTCTCATTGAGATTTGTCGCCGGTTTCTGCGGCCATTTTCAGTTGCTATTATTCAGCGCGAACGCGAGAAAATGGAAGACGATTTACGAGCGATTGTCTGCTGAGTGCCGTACGCGTAGGCGGATAGATGCAGGAGCGTAGGTAAATACTTCTACCTCCTTTAGTATTGTGCAAGAATCAATTCCACTTCTTCGACCCGACTTTTCTCGGAAATGTTTTCATATTCCATCGATTCTTATACGCAAATGCCGTCAGCTTGCATCTAAATATCTCATGGTGGACATCTTGATTATATATATATATATATATATATGTGTGTGTGTGTGTGTGTGTGTGTGTGTGTGTGTGTGGGCGTGTGTAGGCGTGTGTGTGGTCATATTTTACTTGGTATATCACCACACATACAAAGCACATATACATGCATAAATACATACATACACACGTACAAATATATATATATATATATATATATAAAATCCTGGTGTACAGAACTTACAGTTTTACAATTACGAGTTATCCGGCATTTACTTTTTTTTTTATAAAAATGCTCAGTACAATAAATATTGTAAAGCATAATATGATTAATTAATTAAATTTGTTTATAATTAAAATGAAAAATGTGTTTTTTAATTAAAATGAAACATCGTTAAAAATCATTTTCTCAACAATGATCTAACATTGCCTGATGACAAGATATAAATCGCCAAACATAGAAATTTAAGTGTCACAATATAATTTTAATTAAAAAACAACCTCAATTATATATATATATAATGTGCTGGACCTGTAAATATGCAGCTCAACAAGTACTAAATTATTAATCAGACTCTCAATGTGTATTCACCACAAATCAAAAAAGGAGATTATGTTGAAAAATAAATAATTGTTGATAGACAAGTGAAATGTATTTCTCTCCTTCTCTCTCTCTCTCTCTCTCTCTCTCTCTCTCTCTCTCTCTCTCTCTCTCTCTCTATATATATATATATATATATATATATATAATAAGATATAGATTTAATGCATACTATATTTATGTGATAAAGTGCTTAGTATCAGTGATATTAGCGTATGTAAATTTAAAGTAGACGTTGAAGGCAACATTCATGCCAAACGCAATCGTCAGGCTATATGCGTTGTGCCGGCTATTTACATATACAGGTCAGTGGTGTATTATGTGTAGGTCTATTGTATTGTTCTACGGTTATCTTGCTGGTAACGATGTTGTTTCGAATTATTCTAGGGGGCTATTGAGAGGGAAGAATTGTTGATAAGGATGCAGTTTTCGGCTGTTTATAGCGTTGTGAACTTTTATTCCTTATTGATTATATCATTGTTGGTTATTATAGTTACGTTTACTTGTGTTTATATGTGCCTTCGGGGCAAAATATTTCTATCGATATGCCGTCTAAAATAACGACATATATATTAATGTGCCTAATACTGAATATTTTAGATTAAGATATAAGAAAAAAAAGAAAAATAGTAATCCACCCCACCTGAGTGTGACAGGAGGGATATATATATATATATATATATATATATAATACCGGCCATAATTATTAGGCTACCCCAGTTTTAAAAACAATGATGCATTTCATTCTATTTTTATTATTTATTGCCAAGCGGATAATTCTAAATGAAAATAGAATGGTTCTTTTGTTATTATTACTTTGTAAAATTTTACACGGCAGCCAGGAAGGTTTTACTTTGTTATAGTATAGATATATATATATATATATGTGTGTGTGTGTGTGTGTGTGTGTGTGTGTGTGTGTGTGTGTGTGTGTTTCACTGCATCACAGCTCATCAGTACGGTTAGACATCCGATTGCTTCTAGCCAGAATTAAAACTCAACCGAATTGACACCAGTCGTCGATTCTACCACTTAGCTATAGGCGCTTGGTAGAAGAAGGCGGATACAATGTAACATACGCCAGTAGCTGAGAGTGTTCAAATTCATTCTTGAATGATCGATGTGCAGATGTTTGAGTAGCTAACGTTTTTTCAAAGTTTACCATTTCTCCATAGTGCTCAATCACGGTGTGAGAGCGTAAATTGTCATCCGCAGACAGATACTCTCTACTATAACAAAAGCCGTTGTGCATTTATATATATATATCCATTTAAAAGGATATATATATATATATATATATATATATATATATATATATATATATATATATATATATACTTCTAGAAGTACTTCATCGGACGAAGCTCTTCTGGATGGTGAGGTGCGTCACAATTTTTTTTTTTCTATTTTGTCATTCTTATGCTTAACATTGTTCTAATAAATAGACTTTTGAATATCCTATTCTGTCACACACACACACACACACACACACACACACACACACACACACATATATATATATATATATATATATATATATATATATATATATATATTGCCCGTTATTTTACGCCCAGTACTTTTTTATTACCACTAGCATTTACTGTATATAAATTTAATATAATTAATTTAACATCTTCGCGACAAAGAATTATCCATGTTTTGTTATCATATTTTTATGACTCCATTTTCAAGCGAACATTTTTGCAGTGACTAACGGAAAAAAATTTTTTTTTTCATTTATTTTTTATTTATTTTATTTATTTATTTATTTTTTTTTTTTCAAAAGTGACAGGTCTCTTTACTTATAAGGTATTAATAGCGTCTGATAAGGTTCTCAAATTACAGGGTCATTTATTTATTCTTAACGTGTCCGTGCTAAGATAGTATCAAGTTTTCGCTATTTCCTTTTTTATATATACGACGACTACAATCTACTTTCACTCGTACCTACCTTACTTTTTTAGTTTTTTTTTTTTTGTTTTGTTTTTTACTCTTTTTAAAACCTATTTGTGTTTGAATAAAGCCATATTTATATTTAGTGTAACGTTATTTTAGATTCATAACAAAGGTCATGTCATGTTCCAAAATAGTCTCGTCTGACCGAAACTTTTATATGGACGTCATACATGGCGCCAAATCCGTTCAAAAATATCTAAACTGTCAGCTGTATACAATGTCTTTCTCAGATCAAGGGTTAAAAAATGGATTTGAGAGAGTAAATACGGAATATCTTGGCGAAGATTATAATTCTTCAACCGTTGTGAAATGGCGCTACAGAATCGCAAGAATTGTACCAAATAACAGGAAACACTTGAGGACTTCCAACAGCAGCAACAACTAAAATGAATATCGCTTGTAACTCGTAGAGAAAATAATGACACAATCTCAGATAAATTATTAAAAATTACTTCACGCGAATTAAAGATATCTATACGTCCTCGGATGTTACTGGCGCTACACAATCACAAATAAGGAACCGTTGCCGAATAACAAAAATCGTATCATTGTAACAATTACAATGGATAGCACATGTAACGCGAAGTGAGAATTATAATGTAATCATGATGTTGACGTTCTACGTTATTTTGAACAAAAGGTTAGGAAGGAAACCCCGTCAAGAAAACAATAAAGATTAAGGGACTTGAAGAATCTATTTTCTTGAAAAATGGTTTTAAGAGAAAGATTATAACATTTTAACTGAATGTAGCACTGGCTTTTCGGTCAATGAATGTCGAATGTTTCCTTATAAGGAAAAGCCTGATATTATCATTGTCATTAGAGAAATCATATTCTAATTTCAGGTCTGTTTTATTTGTAATAGTTTAAACATCGCTCATTAGTTCAGTTGAAATAACACAGGCGTAGGATAATCAGATTACATAATGTTCAATCCACTTTGATCTGAGTAAATTATGAACAAACATAGATAGATAGATAGATAGATAGATAGATAGATAGATAGATAGATAGATAATGAAGAGGCTTAAACTGAAAAAAAAACGTCCCAGACATGTGAATAGAGATGGTCCAAATTTGCTGCTCGACAATGCGTGGCCGCACGCTTCCCAGTCAACTGTCCAAAAGCTGCGTAACCTGAATTATGAAAATTTGCCTCATCCTCCATATTCACCTGGTATCTCTCCTGCTGATTATCACTTATTTAAGCATTTTGAGCGTTTTATACGCAATAAAAAGTTCACCAATAAAGAAGAAACAATCGATATTTTTTAACTGTTTATCCCACCAAAGGATGAGAATTTTTTAAAACATAGTATCAAGAATTTAGAGGTACGTTGGAGAACAGTCATTCATGAACATGGCGCCTGTTTGAATTAAATAAATTACTTACTCAATATTTCAGAATTAATTTCCTATAAAATGTCTCATTTCATGTGCAAGAACCTTTTTTTTTCTTTTTTTTTTTTTTCAATAACGTTGACCCTTTACAATGCCTGGGGGCCACTCGTTGTAGAGGGATACGTTAGGAGGCTATTTGTCCGTATAAAAGTGAACGATAACGGTTAACCCTAGCCTTGAACTGGTTAATTAGTGATCTGGGAAACATACTTTTAAGAGTTGGTTCCACAGGACAGTGGTTTGGCTAAAGAAGCTGTTCGAGGGAAGTTTACTTTTCACTAATGGAATGCAGAGAATATGTAGTTACTTTGATACACGATGAGTGACATGGCAGGTCCTAACTGTGACGGATAGAGCTTGCGGAACCAAGGAATGTAGTTCGTCTGAGCACTTTCCATGAAAGTAGCGATAGAGCAGTGAGGGGATTACCACATCCCACCTGTGAGAAAGAGAGAGAGAGAGAGGTAATAGGGTGGAAAATAATTCGTTCCCCCAAATGTATTGGGAGACGCTTTTGAACTCTGTCAAGACAGGAAAACAATTACTCCATTTTTTTCTTGATCTGACTCTTGTAAAAGTAGAGAATAGCATGAGGAGTCAGGTACCTACAGTAGCAGTACATGGTCGACAATTTTCCCTGCATCTTTAGTGATGGACCGTATGTATGAGTTCCACTTGATGTCAGTTGTGAGTTTAAGGCCCAATTGTCTCTCAAGGCATGAACAGATGTCCTCGCTCTCCAAGAAGTTAGTATTAGATCGAAAGAGTCCTCAACTGCCAATCTCTGATCTCAAAAGTTTTGGAGCTTTATCCGTATATGGTGATGCCATCAGCATAGATGTCTACAAATGATCTCAGTATAACTATATATCTAAGCATATTAGGCAGATCACTAATGTAAACCAAAAAGAGATTCACATCCTATAAAAATGGCATTATCCAAGAAGGTTTCAATGGCTTACAAATACATGAAGTTGATGTCGAAAAACCATAACGTTAGAATTCCAACCAAATCAAGCGTCCAGGCATATGATCAAATGTTTCGTTTCGTTTCATTTCGTTAACCTTGATTTTATTTTTGAAAAATATTTTTCGGACAACACGGAATTATTGGTGAAACATCTCAGAGTAAAAGTGTTCTAAATGTACACACAATGTATGTATCGGGAATTTGACTACGTGTATGGAGCTAAAAATACGCAGAGTAAAGCCGCTTGGTACAGATTGATATTGAACTCTCTTGTGCATACTTCCTAAGTTCCGTTGCTTATAGCAGTACTTGAAAGGAAATCTGTGGAGTGTAGTCGTTTGTCTACACTACGGAGGCTCCATCGATGGCCATGACTTTTACAGCAGTTTTGGGACGAGTGCATATCGACAATTGTGACGTTTTCCTCTACAAAAATCAAATTCCACTTGAAAGGAACAAGATTTCGTGACGTCAAGGAAATCTAAGAGAATGTGATGAGGCAGCTGGACGCTTCCATCGGTGGAAACCACGCTAGATAAAGTGTGTAGCTTAAAAATTGATATGTGTTGTTAGTCAGTTAAGTGCCATACGTGATACATGCTTGGGCGATCATGTCTCAAAAGAGACATGACTGACTGGGCAGAAGATTATACCGTAGTAGGTTGCCATTGCTTTCTGCGGTAGACTGGTTGTCAACCAAGGCTATAGAATTCAATCTGTCCTATTATTTAACTCATAGCTGGAGGGAAGAGACGGATTAATACCTTTCTCAAGGGTATTTGCACGTAAGTAAATGCAAGGAATTAAACTGGAATTCAAACTCGGCTCCCCGATTTGTCGTTCCGAATCGATATCCACTGCATCACAACGCACATCCAGAGTGTTGTAGTTTTCTTTTTAAAGTACCAGTCCCGATAATTTCTGACCAGACCTTCGTATTGTGTGTGTGTGTGTGTGTGTGTGTGTGTGTGTGTGTGTGTGTGTATTTAGGCAGTACATCTACATTTAAGCATGTACGATTAAATAATTTAGACATATTGTGACTATTTTTATTTTGATCCTCTTGTACTCACAAATAAGTTTCTTGATATGGTGATTAAAGATAGCCATAAAGGCGCTATATACATTTTTAATAACTTTTATTCTTATTTTTAGAGTTCAAATTATTTCATTCTTGTCCAATATCACTTTGAGTAGGGGTGATTGTTAAGACGTAATTAATTAATGTCTGTTATGAAAAATAGTACGTTATGGATTTTTTTAGCATTTAACCGTTACGAGTTTTGAGCATATGCGTAGGAACGCACGATGTGGATTTAAAAATTATAAGGTAATGGAGAGATAACTTAGTTTTAATATCAATAAAAACTGCAATATACATGTTTTAAACTATTGTATTTTCTTCAAAAATTATAACTTAGATATTTTAAAGGTCTACTGTTATAAGCATGTTTGAACAGTGTTACAATACTCATAATTAATTTTGTTTAGTGATAGTTTTAAATTTTTTGATAACAATGGAATTGTTAGCAAAAAATTTGTAGTTTTTGATAATTATTTTCATGGTGGAATATACATGTATTTTCAGTTAATATTCCCCTAAATTGTGGATGTGGACAGGAATGTTTATTTAAATCTTGTACAATCGAGGATGAACGAGACATATGTAATGTAAGCCTTCTAGATAGCGGGTGTGACCAACATATATATTTGCTTTCTTGTCAGAGATAAAATCTCCCAAAGGGCGTTTAAATTGATACCCTATATATATATATTTTTTTTTTTTGCAAAACACTAATTAGGGCGAAAGAATTATTCTGGATGATTAAGTTAACTGACTGATTGATAGTATATGATTAGTTTCATTTTTTATTTGGATCTGTGGAGGATACATTAGTACTGATAAGTTATTTTAGGATTTCTTTTCATCTTGTTTATAGTTAGAATGCATTTTTCAATGAACATACCAAGAAACTTAATCGAGACTTCGAGCGAATCAAAATAAAAATAGACACAATATGTCTAAATTATTATATATATATATATATATATATATATATATATATATATATACATTCTATTTAATTTTAGCCATCGCAGCCTATATATATATAGGCTGCGATGGCTAAAATTAAAATAACACTAGCATTTCATTTTGACAGATATATTATGACTTCGGAATCTCCTGCAACACTTCTGAACGGTCTCCTTGTTTAAGTTGGAGAATGCTGCCATAATCTTTCCCTTCAGTTCATCTTTGGTGTTACCAAGATTTTTGTTGATCTATCGCTCAACTGTATCCCACAAATAATGATCAAGGGGTTTGCTGTCTATGGAGTTAGGTGGCCAGATCTAGACACTTGAAGTATTGTTCTGTGTTGAGTCTGAACTCATGTGGGAAGATGAATGGAGTGATCACTCGAAAAACCTTCGTCTCATCCAACTCTTTCCGAATACGCTGCACTCTTTTCAGATTGACATCCAAACGCATCTGAAGTGTTAGCATTGGAGCTTATTTAGTGGCAGGTTAATTTTTTCTGTGTGTGTGTGTGTGTGTGTGTGTGTGTGTGTGTGTGTGTGTGTGTGTGTGTGTGTGTGTTGAATGTGTGTGTGTGTGTGTGTGTTGAATGTGTGTATGTATGTCTATGAGTTTGATCCTCACATAGTAGCCAATAAATACTTTTGCCTTGTGCCACGTCTAAGCTACGCTTAGCAAATCACTATTGAGCACTTCGACGAAGTGTAATGTCTAGCAAGCCTGTCTCGATAGATCAATTATGAGTGAATATTTAGTTCGATCTTCACATGGTACCCAATACTATCGGCCTTGTGCCATATCTACGCTTAGTAATTCGCATTTGAGAACTTCACTTTAGTCGTAATTGATCTATCGAGACAAGCTTGCTAGCCATTACACCACGCTGAAGTGATTTAATAGACGTAGCTTAGATTTAACACAAGACCGAAAATATGGGGCACCCAGTGAGGATCGCACTCACTATTCAGTTACACATGACCTAACGAGACAAGCTTGCTAACCATCATAGCACTTCGAAGGTACCTTAGAAATTTTACTGTACTGCATTAATTTTTAGCAATGTATTCAATAAACCTATCCACATAAATATGATCGAAATATTTTCGATTTTATTAATCTGTTTTAATCTATTATTTTCAGATGTTGTTAAAAATTTATAATTTTTTTAGCCATTAATGGAGATTTGTTCATGGTATTTTCGATTTTGCAAAAGCATATTACATTTACTGACATTTGTTTTTTTAGTTTCCTTCTTCGCGATCTTTGAAACACCTTGTGGTGTAGTGGATATCGGCTCGGAACAAGAAATCCGTATGTCGAGTTCGAATTCCGATGAATTCCTTTATTCATTTATGCGCAAATACTCTTGGGAAAGGTATTAATCCAACACTTCTTCCACCAGCTATGGGTTAAATGGCAGGACAGATTGGGTTCTATAGCTTTGGTTGGCAACCAGTCTACTGCAGAAAGTAATGGCAACCTACTGCGGGAAAATCTTCTGCCAAGTCAGTCATGTCTCTTCGAGACATGATTGCCCAAGCGTGTATCACGTATGGCATTTGACTGACTGGATCATTTCTCAATATCATTGAGTGGCTCACTTAAGTAGAGGATATAGTGTCCGTATATTATGTTTACCGCATGATGATCAAGAAATATAAAAGAGATATTAATAATGCTATAAATTAATTTTGATGCAGGAATTCCCTGGGGCATGAAATCTATTTCAAGGGTTCGACGAGGGTAGAAAGATTGAGGAACGCTACTCTGGAGTAAATTATCTCAAAGTCTTTTTTTTATTGTTTATTCTAGGGCTGTTTTAGTAAGAAAATCAAAATTGATAAAAATTAAAATCTTTGTTACTAAAACAAACCAAAGTGTCTCTACCCACAGAGCCAACCTTTGATTTATGCTCTAACTAAGCTTCTTCTACGGGCCGCGTCTTTTTTAGGACATAGGCGGTCATAGCTCTCCTCAATTTCCTATCCCTCGTGGCCCTTCGCATTTTTTCCCATTGCCAAGGCTACCGGTTCCATTCACACAAGCACGTCAGGTGATTATATCGCTGCCTTTCTCTATATCTATTGCTCTCAAGATGTCCCCGTGAAGGTTAAGTTTGCCAATCCCTCCTTCCTCGTTATACGTCCAAAGAATTTCAGCTGTGTTTCCTGAGTTTTTAGAATAAATGTTTCTATTTCCATTTTCTATAATATTTCCTTGTTACTTTCACACTCCATCCATGGAATTTTCAGTGTCCTTTAGAAATAGCAACATAAACAATGAAACATATTAGAACAACGCAAGATATCTTCCAAAAATTAAAGAAAGTATTAAAAAACAGTAAAATCTCGAGTCATGTTCTTAAATAGCCTTGTCAGATCGAGACCTTCATATGGATTGGGTTTACAGACTTTAGTTTATCAGTAAACATTAGCTATGTTTTATAGCTTTTAGAGAAATACTGGTCGTCTGTAACTCATTCTGGAAGCCTACACCCAGCAAATGTCCCCTTTTTGGGGAGTAGTCTTACACTTTTGAAGTGGTGTCGTTAGCGTATTCTAGACCGCGCCGACATATGTTTAAAAATGTCTGATTTATAAGCAGAATACAATCTCATAAAATCCTCTTTATGCATGAGATGCCGTGACTAAAATTGTGTTATCATGACCTATTACGTGCCTTTGAATAATTAAAGCGTGATCAGCATCTCATTAAAAATAAGTGGCACAAAAATCAGGTCAGTGTCGTTATTTCGATTTGTTCCATGAAGAATAAACACGGAACATCATTTAAAAACACCTTTTCTATAAACCAGCTGGAGACGCAGAGATCTCGCTGATAACAAAAGACAATAAACGAGATAAACGACACATCTGCTGCAGCAAAAAGAAGCAAATCCAATACCACACACACAGACACACACACACACACACACACACACACACACACACACACACATATATATATATATATATTGTCATCCACAGACAGATCTGTTTCGCCGTATCACAGCTCATCAGTACGGTTAGACTCCGATTGCTTTTTTTACCCAGGATTGAAACCCGACCGAAATATATATATATTTCAAAATGAATTATTTCCGCAACCTAGCTTTCAACCTTTCGATATCTTCAGGCGAGTTATATAATTTATTTTTCAACGTTTTTCAAATGTACGACTGGGATTTTTACGTAAATGCGACTTGAATTTTTAAATAACCAAAAATTTTCAAAATTAGGAATGATTTACTTAAGGATTTTAAAACACTTTCATCCAGGTTTGGGTGATTCTAAGATGTATTTATAGGTGTGATAACTTCTAGACATTACTTCTGATCTTTCAATTAGTAACTTCTTTCGTTCTGGAAATATGTGTATCACCCTTCTCTGATTGCATACGCCTATGGCTTAGGGGTTAGCGACTCCGACTGACACAAAATCGGTCGAGTTTTGATCCCAGCCAGAACAGAAGCAAGTGGATGTCTAGCCACACTGATGTTGACGAATTTTGCCTAAAAGTTGTTTTATTAGTAAGGACCGAGATTTATTGAGTGATGTGTTATTCTAATTTGTCTTTATGGACATTTTCCATATGAAAATCTCGATCTGACAAGGGTATTTAAGAACATGACTCGAGATTTTACTGTTTTTTGATACTTTGCTTAGTTTTTGGAAGGTATCTTTTGCTGTTCTAATACTTCTTAGTGTTGATGTTGGTAGTTCGGTAGGACACTGAAAAATCCATGGGTTGTGCGTGAAAGCAGCAAGGAAGTATGAAAGAAAATGGAACAGAAACAACACTTACACTAAAAATAAGGAAATGACAGCTGGAATTCCTTGGACATATAACGAGGAAAGAGGGCTTGGTAAATTTAACTCTCACGGAGACATCATGAGGGCTAGAGATATAGAAGAAGGCAACGAGCCAATCATCTGACGTGCTTGTGTGAATGGAACGGGCAGCCTTAGCAATAGTAGAAAACATACTAAGGGCCTCGAGGGATAGAAAACTGTAGAGAGTTATGAACACCTATGTCCTGAACGGATGCGGCCCGTAGAAGAACTATGGTCCTCTTGCTGTATCGGTTGAATAGATCTGGTGAGAAGATACATCGTTGTCTTACACCCCTTTCTATCTTTGTATATCTGCTGAAATCAATTCCTGTCCGTATGCAGGCAGTTTGCTGGCAATACAGGTTCTTGATTACTCTAATATCTTTCTCCAATATGTCAAGGTTGCCGAGCGTATCTATCAGGTTTTTGTGATGTACTCTGCCGAATGCTTTGCGTAGTCTATGAAACACAGGTATACATTCTTATGCATTTGTATTGCCCTTTCTGATAACATTCTAAGCATGAATATAGCGTTCCTTGTTTCAGTATCCTTGAAGAAACCTCACTGTTCTTGCCGTACTTATGGTCTGATTTTGCTGCACGTTCTATTCATAAGAATTTGGATCATGAATTTTGTTACGTGACTCATTAGGCTGATTATTTGGTGGAGTTCACATTCCTTTGCTCCTGATCTAAGCAGATCGATTTTTCATAGTGCTATGAAAATCGATCTGCTTTGGTCTTCCTAGATATCGCCGGTGTTGTAGATTTCATTTATTATTTATGTGAATCTGTCAGCATCTCTATTACAATACCGTCTGGTTCTGCTGCTTTGTTTTTGTTCAATTTGACCAGTGCAGTTTCCACTTTGGATTTTAATATTTCTGGTCCTTCCGTACTTCTGTGTATTGTCAGTTGCTCTCTTATGTCATGGTAAAATTTCTCATGAAAGCACGAAATTTGATCTCGCCTGACTGACTGCTCTGTGTGGCCAAGTCGTCGATAATATATATATATATATATATATATATATATATATATATATATATTCTATTAAATATAAGAAACAATGAATGTCTATTATGTTTAATCATGAGCCGTTCTAAACGTCGTATTTTTGCTTTAATTTCAGTTGAAAATAAAGACAAAAATTCTCCAACATTTGGATAATTATTTATTGGTTTTCTTCTAAGCTTTCGGCTCACATGAGCCATCTTCAGAGAGGTAGTTTAAACTGAAATATTATAAAATCCACCATCACCGACGATTTTATTTTGTGTTGACATAAAACTCCGCTTGGCAACGGCAATAGTTACCAAAAATAATAAACGCAGTTCTTAAGTTTGCGATGCGGTTTTATGACGTCACACCGCGGAATAGCGTGAAATGACAACAAAACCATGTAGTCAAATGCAATGTAATATGTTATTTCCTGTTTTAAAGTTGATTTTATTGAGTGTTGGTTGTTTTGATTTGATGTACATGGCCTCCAATATCTGCAGGTTCCTCTTACTGTGTGTATGAGTAAGGATCACCGTATTGTTGACCAAAATCTGTCTGATATTACCTACATGTTTATGTTTTTCAGAGAAATGTTGTTTAATAGTACTCTGATCAGAAAGATGACATGTAAGTCTACGTTGCCAAGCGGAGTTTTATGTCAACACAAAATAAAATCGTCGGTGATGGTGGATTTTATAATATTTCAGTTTAAACTACCTCTCTGAAGATGGCTCATGTGAGCCGAAAGCTTAGAAGAAAACCAATAAATAATTATCCAAATGTTGGAGAATTTTTGTCTTTATTTTCAATTGAAATTAAAGCAAAAATACGACGTTTAGAACGGCTCATGATTAAACATAATAGACATTCATTGTCTCTTATATTTAATAGAATATGTTTAGAAAATTACTTGCTGCCTCGATATACTAAATATATATATATATATATGTGTGTGTGTGTGTGTGTGTGTGTGTGTGTGTGTGTGTGTGTGTGTGGATGACGAATATATATATTCGTCATCCACATGTATCGATGACGAATATATATATATAGGGCTAGACATCCACTTACTTTTGTTCTGGCCGGGATCGTAACTCGACCGATTTTGTGTCAGTCGGAGTCGCTAACCCCTAAACCATAGGAGTATGGAATCAGAGAAGGGAAATTTTAGCGTGTTATATATAAGCGGTGCATACACACGCCAGTCACCGAAATAACTCAATTCATTGCCGAAAAGTAATGCATAAATCACGGAAGTGGCAACAGCTTTATTTAAATTTTTTTTCTCTAAAGAGCTCAATCGTAATGAGAGCATAATATATTTGTCATCGGTTATATATAAATTATATTATATTATATAACTGATATTATACATATATAATAGACATATATATTACCAATAATATGCTTATCTACTTACGCATTTTTCATTCAGTAATGAATTTGAACACTCTCAGCTACTGGCGTAAGTTTACATTGTATATTACACGCTAAAGTCCGCCTTCCTCTACCGAATGCCCATTGGTAGAATCTCCGACTGACGTCAATTCGGTCGGGTGTCAATCCTGGCTTAAAGCAACTTAGTATGTCTAACCGCACTGATAAACTGTGATACTGCGAATCAGGTCTGTCTGCGAATGACAATATATGTTAATAATAATAATAATAATAATATATAATGTGGAGAAATTTGTCACTTAGCTGAGAATCGTTATTTCAGTCATGCTGAATTCGAAGTCGTGAGGGCATTATTGTAATATCTTCACTCTTCTCGAGAGAAAAACTAAATGACCCTGAAGAGTTAAGACATTACAATAATGTCTTCACGAAACTTCAAAGTCGGTATGACTGAAATAACACTGCTCAGCTAAGTAACAAACCTCACGACATCAATTCAATTAACGCTCTATCCCTACTTTGATATAGAGCACTTTACAACAAAAAACTGCTTGCCTAAAATGCATTTCCATCAATAAAGTGCTAAAAAACAGTAATTTTGGCACTAAACACTATCACAATTTAGCATTATATATATATATATATATATATATATATATATATATATATATATATAAAATTTAAGTGATTTAAACTAATGGAAGTATATTCCACAGATATTTACTTTTAAAAGATGCGCAATACAGAAGCAGAGCATGGATGTATAGTTGTTATTTATTATTATTATTATTATTATTATGTCATTTTTCATCATATTTCGATTTCTGCTTTGGTCTCACTACCAACCAAGTCTGCGGGGAGACCTAAGGCAGGTAGTGGCGTGTTGTTATGGCTCCATTTCATGTTTTTCTATCTTCCCTATCATCTCCAGCATTACATAGATAAAGTTTTCCTTAGTGTGTGGGCTGTACTTAATAAGACAATTTTTTGTATATCTCTTAAGCTGGGGTTTCCAGGGATTCTTTCAATGTGTTGTTTTGTTCCATTTTTTATCATTCCAAGTGCACCTACTATCACTGGCACAACTCTTGTTTTCAATTTCCACATTTTTTCTATTTCAATTTCCAGGTCTTTATATTTTGACAGTTTTTCAAATTCCTTGATTGCTATGTTACAATCCGCTGGACAAGCCATATCAATTAATAGACAAGTTTTCTCCTTCTGGTTTTTAACAATAATGTCTGGCCTGTTTGCTTCAATTTTTCTGTCTGTGTAGATGGTGTAATCCCATAGAATGGTTACATCTTCTATTTCTGTAACCAGTGCTGGGTGATGTTCATACCAGTGTTTGCCTACAGCTTTTCCATAATGTTTGCATTTATTATTATTATGTCATTTTTCATCATATTTCGATTTCTGCTTTGGTCTCACTACCAACCAAGTCTGCGGGGAGACCTAAGGCAGGTAGTGGCGTGTTGTTATGACTCCATTTCATGTTTTTCTATCTTCCCTATCATCCCCAGCATTACATAGATAAAGTTTTCCTTAGTGTGTGGGCTGTACTTAATAAGACAATTTTTTGTATATCTCTTAAGCTGGGGTTTCCAGGGATTCTTTCAATGTGTTGTTTTGTTCCATTTTTTATCATTCCAAGTGCACCTACTATCACTGGTACAACTCTTGTTTTCAATTTCCACATTTTTTCTATTTCAATTTCCAGGTCTTTATATTTTGACAGTTTTTCAAATTCCTTGGTTGCTATGTTACAATCCGCTGGACAAGCCATATCAATTAATAGACAAGTTTTCTCCTTCTGGTTTTTAACAATAATGTCTGGCCTGTTTGCTTCAATTTTTCTGTCTGTGTAGATGGTGTAATCCCATAGAATGGTTACATCTTCTATTTCTGTAACCGGTGCTGGATGATGTTCATACCAGTGTTTGTTTACAGTTTTTCCATAATGTTTGCACATTGCCCAATGTAAATATTGCCCAACTCTATCGTGGCGATTTTTATATTCGTTTGGGGCAAGCACAGAACAGCCTGAGATTAGGTGGTCTATTGTTTCTTGGTGTTTATCACAAAACCTGCATTTTGGATCCATATTATTATGCATAATATTTGCCTGAAAGTTTCTCGTGAAAAGACTTTGGTCTTGTGCTGCAAGTATAAATCCTTCAGTTTCAGACTTTAATCCAGATGCACGTAACCATCGATGAGTATTAACTTTGTCAACATTGGATTTATTGGCACGTACTGGATATTGGCCATGCAGAGGTTTGTCTTGCCAGCGCTGTTTCATCTTTTCAAGAGCTTTATCTTTGGCTTTCATTTTCATATTTTTTGCTGCAATAGTTGGTTCTTGGCTACTGTTTTGCTTTTCTACAGAATCTACTAACTGTAATTCTTGTTTGTATTTACTGCCTTCTTTTATTATTGAATATTTTTTCTTTCTTTCTTCATGTTGCCTTACTAATTGTATCATCCAATCCTTTGTTGTTTCTTTGTATGTTAGTAAGCCAATAGTTGTTGTCTTGTATGACAATTCCAGCTGAATAAGACCCCTTCCACCTTCTTTACGGGGTATGTATAGACGGTCTACATCAGCCTTTGGATGATGCATCCTATGCTTAGAAAGAAGCTTTCTTGTTTTAGCATCCATTCGCCTGATGTCGTTTAGAGTCCAGTTTAAGATGTTGAAGCTATATTGGACAACTGGGATTGCAAGGCTATTAATGGCCATAACTCTATTCTGTGAATTTAATTCAGTTTTTAATATCATTCGTAGCCTTCTATAGTACTCTTTACGCACTATTTCTTTCATTTTTTTATGGTGAATGTTTTCGCTCTCATTTACACCTAGGTATTTATAAGCTTCTTCTGGTTTCAATTCTTTTATTGTTACAGCAGGGTCTAGGCTAATTGAGGATGTTTCTTGTATTGATCCACGTAAAACTGTAGCTTTAGCACATTTATTCAAATTAAATTTCATTCCAATGTCTTCGCTGAAGCATTTTACAGTTTGCAGAAGACCTTCCAGCTCATTATCATTCTTCGCATATAACTTTAAGTCATCCATGTAAAATAGATGGCTTATTT
The DNA here is from genome assembly GCA_037127315.1 of Ascarosepion bandense. Classification (NCBI taxonomy): domain Eukaryota; kingdom Metazoa; phylum Mollusca; class Cephalopoda; order Sepiida; family Sepiidae; genus Ascarosepion; species Ascarosepion bandense. The sequence goes on from JBBBDQ010000275.1 coordinate 4,957,810, forward strand.
TCTTTTGGCCTATTTTATAACCACATTCTGTCTTATTAAGTTGACTGGTTAGTGCTATTAATGATATGCAGAATAGTAAGGGAGATAAAGAATCACCTTGAAATATACCTCTTTTGATGTTTATTTCATCAGACTTATAGGTTCCATTTATATGATTGAGGTAAAGGGTTGTTTTCCATATAGACATGCACTGTTTGATGAAATTGATGATGACGGGCGATATCTTGTATATATTTAAAGTCTTTAAAATCCATTCATGTGGCTCACTATCGAATGCCTTTCGGTAGTCTATCCAGGCAGTACTAAGATTTTTCTTTGTATTGTAGCAGTTTTCCAGGATCATTTTGTTAATTAGCAATTGGTCTTTACAGCCATAACAGCCACGTTTGCACCCTTTTTGTTCAAGCGGTATTATGTCATTTCTTTCTAAGAATAAATATGTTTGTTTTGTTAAAATAGATGTTAGTAGTTTATATGTTGTCGGAAGACATGTAATTGGTCTATAGTTTTTCGGGTTGTTTGTTTCATCATTCTTGGGAAGAAGAAATGTAATTCCTTTGGTCATCCATGCAGGAATTTTAGTGGGATCGTCAACCATTTCTTGAAGTTCTTTGGCTAATTTTTTATGTGATGCGCTTAAATAATATAGCCAAAAGTTAGGAATTTTATCTATGCCTGGGAATTTCCAATTGTGTGTGTTTTTTTTAGTGCATATTTAACATCATCTTCTGTAATTCCAGACCATGTCTGTTCGGGTTTATTTTTCATTCGTTCTGTCTCTTGCGTAATCCAATGTACTTCCTTGCTAAGTTCTTTAGGGCAAGCCCATATCTTTTCCCAGAACTGTGTGACTTCTTCCATACTGGGGGGTACTGTCACTTCAATTATTTTTTTACCTATTTCCCTGTAAAATCTCTTTGTATCAGTCTGAAAAATCTTGTTTTCTCTGTAAAATCTTGCTCTTTTTTATTATTATTATTATTATTATTATTATTATTATTATTATTATCGCATACTGCAATTCAATAGCTACTGTCTTATTCCTTTCCAGTTTAAATTTTTGACATGTCTAGTCTCCCATGAATACACTTCCCACCTAATTATTTTTAATAAAATACTTTTAAAATGTAATAACATCCAAACCCATTATAATCATCCAATTTGATGGCCTTTTTTATTTTGAGTTTAATTTTAATTGTTAAATCTTCTTATCAATATATATATATATATATATATATATATATATATATAACCTCGTAAATTAACCACATTTTCCTGCCTTATGATGGTGTATTGAACACCGAAACTTTATAGCTATCAAGTTGCTGTGTACTATTATAAGAATAATGCTAATAATAATTATATAGATAGATAGAAAGAAATACAATGAATAGATTGTTGTACATACATACATACATGCATACATACATAACGAACAGACTAAGATAGATTGATAGTAAATCAATGAATAGATTGTTGTAGATAGATAATGGCTGGCCACTCATATTCGAGGATACCCGTCTACCGGAGTGGCTAGCTAATCCTCATTGTAGACGCCTGCTCAGGCACACTTGTGTTTGTTCAGTACCCACAGAGCCCACCTGTGGTTTATGCTGAAACTATGCTGAGCGGACCTTAGTTACAGTTTCTTAGTGAAAGCGCGTTATCTCGCATGAACAACATTCTGAACGAAGCCAGGAACCCACGCTCACAATGACTTGTGATTTCCAGCTTGCCTAACCATCGACGGCTCCTCAAAGAGAGTCATCTACCCAATTTGACTCACAAGGCTTCGGTCAACCCGTGGTATGATTTTCAGGCACTTTCCAAAGACGTCGCACGTTTGAATCGCCTCCTCCAGAAAGATAATATCAAGAAGTCACCTGACAAATCGACCCTGGTGAGATTCGAAACCGGGCTACATGATTAAAAAGCAAACGCTCTAAACCACTCGACCATACCTAGTAGATAGATAGATAGATAGATAGATAGATAGATAGATAGATAGATAGATAGATAGATAGATAGATAATGGACAGACTAAGATAGAGAGAGAGGGAGATAAGCAACTCGTTATCTATGATGATAGCACAACCATTTAATTCTTGTCTCGATAGTAAGTCTGATCAGTTAGATCTGGCGGAACCAAGGAATGTAGTTTGTCTGAGCACTTACCGTGGAAATAGCTGTTGAACAGCGAGTGGCTTGCTAAATCCAGCCTCTGGGAGAGAGAATAATGGGTAAAGAATAACACGTCAACCACAAGGGGCACGGAGACACAATATTTAGTCGGCCTTCCCACTTAAGGCGAAATGTGATACAAGGTCATTTTTATGTGGGTCTTCCGGGCCATATAGCCCAGCCAAAAAATATCTGTCTATCTTTCCCCGGTCGTGACTCTACTCTTCGGCGGGGCCACGACTGGGTTAGTGCTCTCTGCCCGAAGGCAGAGAGCTGACAGTGACAGAGGTAGATCCGACCCAAATATGACAACAGTACTTCATTATAAGCCTGATCTCGTTGTTGTAAAGGTAGAGGATTTCAGGCGTAGTCATTGAATGTAACCAGCCAGTTTTTAACTCATTGTCTGTCTACAGTAACGATAATAATACTGAGATTGTGCTCATTGAAACGTGGGAAGTTGAGAAGGGGACGTTGAGTTAGAGTCAAGATCGATGTGAACAGGTTCGCATTTTCTGTCCAGGAAGATTGTCTGTCCAAGAAGATATGACCACAGAGGCGTTTACCCCCGTGAACAGAGCCGCTTTAACCCTGTCTATGATTTGATTGGTAATCTTCCAGAAGTTAGGGGATACAATTTGTTTTTTTTTTTTTGTTTTTTTTTTCAACCTTTGTCTAGATTGCTCGCGCGTATCTGCACTTGACATTTTCTATGACATATTAGAAGCGATTGGAAAGAGTTCTGCATGCAGTGAGGGCCAAACTACATCAACTGATAGATATTGAAGTAGTGGCTTTGGTGAGTTATGGCTGCAGATCATTCAGCAATGAACCAAGGATGACTGGGTTTTTTTTTCTTGAATGTTTTGCGTGGTATATTTTGTGGGGTATAAAACTTTCCATTCGATAAAGAATCCAGTAAGCATCTGTATTTCCTACCCCCATTCGACTTAGTATAGTAGATGGTAACAAGGACATAGAATAGGCAAGTTACCTATTCAGAAAAATTAAATTCAAACTTACAAAAATGCATCATGGATCAGAGGAATTGAAACAGTTATTTTTTTTTAATCATTTCACCCCAAGCAAGGCAACCTCACCGCTACTGGTGTGCAGGGGGTTACATAGGAGGAAAGTGATGAGAAAGAGAGACAGGTTATAGGGGATGGCAGAAGTGGGTAAGTGAACGATGAGAATACTGGTATGTTGTGAGTGGAGTGGATGGGGAAAAGAGCATGACAGAAAGGATGTGAGTCAGAGAGATAGGAGATGACTATTGACTTTACATTTAAATTTTTGGAGATTGTAGCTGTCGAGGAAACAACTATACAGAAGAGAATTCCACAGACGGTAAGTGCGAGAAAAGAAGCTAATAGAGTAGAAGTTGTGGTTACATTTTATTGGTTTCACTGTAAAAGGGTGGAACCTAGTTGCTAGTCTAGTAGCTCGAGTTAATTCATGCATAGGGGGCAACAGTGAGCTAAGTTCATCAGAGCAAAAGCCGTGAAAATATTTGTAGAAGAGACATAGGGAAGCCACATTACGCCGGTGAGAAAGTGACTGCATCTGAGCCACCAAGTCGGGATCGATCATCGATTCTACTCTGAATTTTGTCAAGAACCCCGAGGTGAATGGCAAGGGAACCCGACCAAGTATTCAGCAGTATTCATGTTATAAAGTTTTAGCTTAGTATAAATACCAGTATCCACTTATTTTGAAATGTGAACAAACTCCATAGCTTAGTTTACTACGCTGTAAAAGACAGGCTTTAAATGCAAGGGCCCCGAGAATTAACAATAAATTAATGTGCAAATAAATAATGCAGGCGTGTCAGCATACGCATATATATATATATATATATATATATATATATATATATATATATACATTGGTCATCCACATACAAGTCTATTTCGCTGAATCACAGCTCATCAGTGTGGCTGGACCATCCACTTGCTTCTGGCCGGGATCGAAACTCGATCGATTTAGTGTCAGTCAGAGTCGCTACCCCCTAAAACATAGGCGCATGGAATCAGAGAAAGGAAATTTTAATGTGTTGTATATAAGCAGTGTATACACATGCCAGTCACCGAAAGATCTCATTTCTGAAGAGTATAGTAAAAGAACATTTCAAACAAAGTCGAATAGTAGGAAATAACATAAATGCACATAGTAAGATGAAAGAAAAAATCACAAAAGGTCACCAACATTAATTAAGCCAGGCAAAGTTTTCTGGTTGGTTCCTGAATATCAGTTCTTGAGCGAATATTGTTTTGTTTTTTTGTTTTTGTTTTTTTCGTCTTTCACCGACTGGAAGATCATCTTACGTTGTGTTTCGATTCCAGTTTTTGTTAACTGGGAAAGACACGATGCCCGTTCGCAAAGAAATGAAATGGAAAATAACACTATGTCAAGAAATGGAAATGAGAATACTTTTTTCAATATATTTGGTTGTTTTTTACTTGGCACAGCACGTTGCTGACATAACTGGGACATAATTTTGTCTTTTCCTACGACAGACTAATAGATATAAAAAGATATGAACGCACACACAGACACAAAAGATTAGACATATGAACGCCGGACGACGTATACACAGATAAACACGCATGATAAATGAAAGAAAATGCCGAACAAGAAAATATAAAACAAAAGAGAATTACTGTAAAATATATATCATCTATTAAAGATAATATATACATATAATCTATTATAAAAGAAAAAGGATAGTATTGTTATACGTATAGCGTTTTTTGTGCTTTAAATAATACTTTCAAATCTTTCTTTGCTGTCTTCATCTTGTTTCTCCATCAACTAAGAAAAGTACTTTTCATCTGCTTATTTTTATTTATTTTATCCAACTGGTCCTTCAGTTCTCGCTGTGAACAACACAGTAAGTCGTAATCTTTATATTATAATACATTAATATCTACCTAGGTACCAACATGTCTCACGCTTTTGTTGTTATTAATGAAATTACATGTATTTTACAAATGCATTATATTTCTGGGGAAAATTATTGTAATGGAAGAAAGAATAAGACAACAACAAAAAAACAGTAAGAGAACGGCAGAGAAGACGAGAGCGATTACGAATAGTAGAGAGACAAGCAATTCGTAAACATAATAAAGAACGGATGCAAGCAAAGACGAATGATATGAACGAATAAGAGAGAGAACTTTATATTTATGATTGTTATTGCAATATTTTGCTAAAGTTGTTAAGTTCAAATATTTAATGACGCAATAGGGAAATTTCTACGGATATTTTATTGTCATAGAATTTGCCAAGCGCTTATTCAATTATTAACTGAAGAATTTTTATCCCGGCCAGGAAATTCCAACTAAAAACAAATTCGTCCCCCTGGTTCTCACCCGCTTGCTCGGCCGCCATTGCCCACCGGAACCATTTCTTCCGGCTCTATCGAAGCTGCTCGTCGAACCAAAACAGGCGCCTTTTCACCTCAGCACGGAACAAGTGTAAAAAAGTACTGAACGAAGCCAAGAGGGCGTTTGCTACCAGAATTAGGCAACGCATAGCATCCTCTAAGTTTGGTTCCAAAGATTACTGGCGTCTCTGCAAAAGCGTGCTCAGCAGGAACAAGACTTCAATACCCCCACTAATCAATGAATATGAAGTTCTCACCTCCCCAGCCGACAAGGCTGAATGCTTTGCCCGTAGATTCTCAACCAATTCGACACTGGACTCGTTAGAAATACCTACACCAGACTTCCCACCCAGAACTAAGGCTCAACTAAATAACGTCCACATTACACTCTCGCTGGTCGCCAAGATAATTGCACAACTTGACCCACACAAAGCGAGCGGCGGTGACGGAATCCCAGTCATAGTACTGAAGAAATGTGCCCCAGAACTCTCCTCTGTCCTCTCTAAACTCTATAACCTCTGCCTATCTACTTCCTGCTTTCCTGCCTGTTGGAAGTTCTCCTGCGTAGTTCCTATATTTAAGAATTCTGGCGAACCCTCAGACCCCGCCAATTACCGTCCTATTAGTCTCCTTCCAATCTTTGGCAAAGTTTTCGAAGCCATTATCAACGCCGAGGTGATTCAGCATCTCATGGCTAACGGGCTTCTCTCTGACAAACAGTACGGGTTTCGCTTCACCAGGTCTACTGCTGATATGCTAACGACCATTACCGAGTACATATACCGGGCACTCGACAAGAATGGTGAAGCCCGAACCGTTGCCTTGGATATCTCCAAAGCATTCGACAGGGTCTGGCATGCTGGCCTCTTGTGCAAACTGCGGAGCTATGGGATAACTGGACCTCTGTTTGACCTCATCCAGTCTTTCCTCTCTAACTGCACATTGAAGGTGGTATTAAATGGGCATGCCTCCCAAAACTACCATACGAACGCGGGCGTCCCTCAAGGTTCTATCCTAGGTCCCACGATCTTTCTGATCTACATTAATGATCTCCCCGCCACCATTAGATCCCAAGTTGGCATGTATGCCGACGACACAACAATCTACTCTCGCATCGATCAGAAACCAGGTCTGGACGACAAAGTGAACCTCGCTGCCGTACTTGAAAGGGACCTCCAATCCGTAGTGGCCTGGGGTAGGAAATGGCCGGTAAATTTCAATGCCTCTAAAACAAAGCTGTTATCAACTAACCACCATAGACTATCGCATCTACCTCCCATTAGAATGGGACAGGCTAGCCTCCCAGAGAGTAAAATACTACGCCTCCTTGGCCTTACACTTTCGGCGGACCTCAAATGGAATGACTATATTGAATCCATTGCCAAATCTGCTGCTATGAAAGTCGGCTCTCTGTGCAGGGCCCGGAAGTTTTTCCCACCTGAATCTATTCTGCACATATACAAATCTACCATCCGCCCGTGTATTGAATATTGCTGTCATATCTGGTCGGGTGCCCCTGCTGCTCTCCTTGGGCTTCTTGACAAAATACAAAGGAGGATCTGTAACGTGGTTGATACTGACTTGACAGACCGGCTGCAGCCGCTCTCTCACCGGCGTGATGTGGCTTCTCTGTGCCTCTTCTACAAGTACTTTCATGGCTTCTGCTCCGATGAGCTTAGATCACTGGTGCCGCCTAAGCACGAATTTACACGAGATACTAGATTAGCAACTAGGTCCCACCCTTTTACAGTTAAACAAATAAGATATAACCGCAAATTCTACTCCAACAGCTTCTTTTCTCGCGCTTCCCGCCTGTGGAACTCCCTTCCACAACTCTGCTTTCCCGACAGTTACAATCTCCAGGTGTTTAAATGTAGGGTCAATAGACACCTCCTATCACACTAACTCCCAATTATTCTCAGAACACTCTCATCTACCCAACCCTCATTCTCAGTATCCTTACCCGCCTATCACCCACCCTCTGACATTTCCTATATTTAATCATCCTTTCTCCACTCTACGTAGCCCCCTGCGCAGTAGTGGCAGTGACATGCCTTGCTCGGGGTGAAACGCTTATAAAAAAAATTTTTTAAATTAAAATCAGAAAACAGGTAAATTTTCATAGGTTAAAACTAATCTCTATTAAAGATACGGAATTTTTTTTTAGTTTGAGTTTGAGTTATCAACTTATCAACCTCTGTGGGTTATTTAATGCCAAAAAGGTGGGACTTTAAGGTATTTTTTTAATGTTCACCTATTGTGAGAACGTTAATTTAGTCAGATTTTAATGATTTTTTTGTTTTTATTCTTTTTTATTTTAGAAAACTGAAAATGACTTCTAGTTTTGTATTCAAAACTGTTTTGCTGAGAATAATTTTTTCCTTCAAAAACATGTTATAGTAATATTTTTTCTCTAAAAATGTATTGTTGGTAATATTTGTCCTTCAAAAATGTATACTTTTCTATAAAAGTCTACTTTTATGTATATATTTCTTTAAAAGTGTATTTTTATACTTTCATAGCAGTTTTGGGTTGCCCATAGCTGGAACCCTAACAGATGCTAACACTCCGTGTCGGGATAGACCTGGGAACAACAGCAACTAAGAGGTGGTTCCATGCTCCTCACAACCTCCTAATCAGAGGATTTTCTGCCAGATGCAGCTTACCGTCATACCCAGGACCGTGATATTTTGGTAGGATTTTTTTGTTTTAGTTCTAAAGTTATTTTCCTTCACAATTTGACTGTTGTATTCGCGGCAATCTTTAACCTTCATACCTTACAAAGTCTGCCTCAAGGACAGTTTTTTTCCTTGACGCCGCTATTATTTTGTACTATCCTCACTGTCTCGGCAATGATTGTTTACAAAATTATGAAAATATGTGAACTAAATACAATGTGATATTTATTATTAACCTTTTACAAATATTTATTCGTTACCATTTCATGAAGAAATAAATGTAAAAACTCTTTTTTATTAAGAAAAAATTACAAAATTGTCAAAATATGTAAACCATATACTATGCAATATTTGTAAGAGTAAGTCTTGAATGGACATGCCTCCACATTCTACTGTACAAACGCTGGTGTCCCTCAGGGCTCTATCCTAGGCCCGACGCTCTTCCTTATTTTCATAAATGATCTCCCAGACGAAATCAAGAGCCAAGTAGGCATCTACGCAGATGACACCACAATTTACTTCCGCATCAGTAAGAAACCCGGCGTGGCGGACAAATATAATCACGCTACTGATCTTGAGAGGGATCTACTTTCTGTGGTGAACTGGGATAAAAAGTGACTTGTAAATTTCAATGCGTCTAAGAACAAGCTGCTGTCTGTCAATCATCACAGGCAACCTCCCCTGCCTCCCATAAGCATGGACCAAGAGAGTCTCCATGAGACAATACACTGAGCAATACACTGCGCCTCCTCGGACTTACCCTCTCTTCTGATCTCAAGTGGAACCACTACATTGAGTCAATAGCTAAATTCACTGCTAGGAAAGTTGGGTCACTGTGTCGGGCCAGGACGTTTTTCCCGCCTTAATCCATCCTGCATATATTCAAATCAACCATTCGTCCGTGCATGGAGTACTGCTGCCAGACTAAACTATCGCCCGGTTCACACTCCACCCACGTCTATTGAACAGGTGAAGAGGCTCATCCCTTGTTTCCTGTTTAGGATGCGGTTTCCGGTTTTCTCTTTTCCAATCTTTTCACTCCTATGTAACCCCCTGCACATCAGTGGCGTTATCGCCTTGCTTGGGGTGATATGATTTTAAAAATATATATATATATATGGTCAGGCGCCCCTGATGTTCATCTCGGTGTTCTTGACAGGCTCTAAAGGAGAATCAGTAATGTGATAGGTACCGACTTGGCGGCTCGACTACAGCCACTTTCCCACCGATGTAATGTGGCTTCCCTTTGTCTGTTCTATAAATACTTTCATGGCTTCTGCTCCAACGAACTTAAGTCACTGGTGCCTCTACAACAGGTGTTTACTCGTGCAACCAGACTAGCAACTGGGTCTCACCCATTCACAGTTAGATCAACCAAATGCAAACGACAATTCTACTCCTTCAGCTTCTTTTCTCCCACTTCCCGCCTGTGAAACTCGCTTCCATATTCTTACTTTTTTTTTTTTTTTTTTTTTTTTATAAGCGTTTCACCCCGAGCAAGGCATGTCACTGCCACTACTGTGCAGGGGGCTACGTAGAGAGGAGAAAGGCTGGTTAAATATAGGACATAACAGAGGGTGGGTGATAGGCGGGTGAGGATACCGAGAATGAGGGTTGGGTAGATGAGAGTGTTGTGAGAATAGTTGGGAGTTAGTGTGATAGGAGGTGTCTATTGACCCTACATTTAAACACCTGGAGATTGTAACTGTCGGGAAAGCAGAGTTTTGGAAGGGAGTTCCACAGGCGGGAAGCGCGAGAAAAGAAGCTGTTGGAGTAGAATTTACGGTTACATCTTATTTGTTTAACTGTAAAAGGGTGGGACCTAGTTGCTAATCTAGTATCTCGTGTAAATTCGTGCTTGGGCGGCACCAGTGATCTAAGCTCATCGGAGCAGAAGCCATGAAAGTACTTGTAGAAGAGGCACAGGGAAGCTACATCACGCCGGTGTGAGAGCGGCTGCAGCCGGTCTGCCAAGTTAGTATCAACCACGTTACAGATCCTCCTTTGTATTTTGTCAAGAAGCCCAAGGAGAGCAGCAGGGGCACCCGACCAGATATGGCAGCAATATTCAATACACGGGCGGATGGTAGATTTGTATATGTGCAGAATAGTTTCAGGTGGGAAAAATTTCCGGGCCCTGCACAGAGAGCCGACTTTCATAGCAGCAGATTTGGCAATGGATTCAATATAGTCATTCCATTTGAGGTCCGCCGAGAGTGTAAGGCCAAGGAGGCGTAGTATTTTACTCTCTGGGAGGCTAGCCTGTCCCATGCTAATGGGAGGTAGATGCGATAGTCTATGGTGGTTAGTTGATAACAGCTTTGTTTTGGAGGCATTGAAATTTACCAACCATTTCCTACCCCAGGTCACTACGGATTGGAGGTCCCTTTCCAGTGCGGCAGCGAGGTTCACTTTGTCGTCCAGACCTGGTTTCTGATCGATGCGGGAGTAGATTGTTGTGTCGTCGGCATACATGCCAACTTGGGATCTAATGGTGTCGGGGAGATCATTAATGTAGATCAGAAATAGCGTGGGACCTAGGATAGAACCTTGAGGGACGCCCGCGTTCGTCTGGTAGTTTTGGGAGGCATGCCCATTTAATACCACCTTTAATGTGCGGTTAGAGAGGAAGGACTGGATGAGGTCAAACAGATGTCCAGTTATCCCATAGCTCCGCAGTTTGCACAAGAGGCCAGCATGCCAGACCCTGTCGAATGCTTTGGAGATATCCAAGGCAACGGTTCGGGCTTCACCATTCTTGTCGAGTGCCTGGTATATGTACTCGGTAATGGTCGTTAGCATATCAGCAGTAGACCGGGTGAAGCGAAACCCATACTGTTTGTCAGAGAGAAGCCCGTTGGTCATAAGGTGCTGAATCACCTCGGCGTTGATAATGGCTTCGAAAACTTTGCCAAAGATTGGAAGGAGACTAATAGGACGGTAATTGGCGGGGTCCGAGGGTTCGCCAGAATTCTTAAATATAGGTACTACGCAGGAGGACTTCCAACAGGCAGGAAAGCAGGAAGCAGATAGGCAGAGGTTATAGAGTTTAGAGAGGACAGAGGAGAGTTCTGGGGCACATTTCTTCAGTACTATGACTGGGATTCCGTCACCGCCGCTCGCTTTGTGTGGGTCAAGTTGCGCAATTATCTTGGCGACCAGCGAGGGCGAGATGAGGACGTTATTTAGTTGAGCCTTAGTTCTGGGTGGGAAGTCTGGTGTAGGTATTCCTAACGAGTCCAGTGTCGAATTGGTTGAGAATTTACGGGCAAAGCACTCAGCCTTGTCGGCTGGGGAGGTGAGAATTTCAAATTCATTGATTAGTGGGGGTATTGAAGTCTTGTTCCTGCTGAGCACGCTTTTGCAGAGACGCCAGTAATCTTTGGAGCCAAACTTAGAGGATGCTATGCGTTGCCTAATTCTGGTAGCAAACGCCCTCTTGGCTTCGTTCAGTACTTTGTTACACTTGTTCCGTGCTGAGGTGAAAAGGCGCCTGTTTTGGTTCGACGAGCAGCTTCGATAGAGCCGGAAGAAATGGTTCCAGTGGGCAATAGCGGCCGAGCAAGCGGGTGAGAACCAGGGGGACGAATTAGTTTTTAGTTGGAATTTTCTGGCAGGGATAAAAGCATCGATGCCAGCCTTAACCCAAGAGGAGACTTCGGAGGCACAGTCTTCGACAGGAAGATCAAAGACGTTGTTCCAGGGGACGTCGCAGAGGAAGTCCCTGAACGAGTCCCAGTCGGCTCTTTGGTAGCAGTATGATATTCTGCTGGTCTGGTTTTCTTGGGAAGAGTTAGTGCGGATTGATATGTTTACGGAGACTACGGCGTGGTCAGAATTTCCAAGGGGGCAGAGTTGCCTGGTAGTGCAGGAGTCTGGGATGGAAGTAAAACAAAGGTCGAGTAAAGAGTCCCTTCCGTTTGGGTTTTTAGAGAAACGCGTGGGGAAGTCCACCACTTGCGTTAGAGCTTGGGCTATTGAAAAGTGCATGGTGCGGATCCCAGCAAGGTCGGTGGCTGAGTTTTCAAGCCACTTGGTGTGGTGGGCGTTAAAATCGCCAAACACAAATATTTGGGCAGATGGGTGAGAAGAAATGGCCCTGTCGATGTTATTAGAGATGCAATCAAGTAACGTACAGTCAGAGGAGGAGGGGGAGCGGTAGAGGAAGAAGAGATAGCTAACCGAGCTTAGAAGTGAGAGACGGAAGCACATGAAGGAATGATCAAGGGATTCAAGCTCCAGGAATTTAAACTCATCTCTTAACCACTTGACTCAAGTTCTTTCTTTACCACCCTGTATATCCTTTCCTTTCTCTCCACCTTTGCAACTTTCATCACACCTGTATTCCCATCCTTCTCTTTCTCCTTTCTAATTGGTTCGTCTTTCTCTTCACTCTCTTCTACCTAATCTTTTTACTCTTGTGTAGCCCCCTGCACATCAGTGGCGTTACCGCCTTGCTCGGGATGATACGATAAAAAAAAGTGAAAATGTATTTTTACAATTTATAATTATTTTCTCGTCATTATGTTTATTTCAATTTTCTTTTGAAATTTTTCCATAAATTTATAAGAAAAAAATTTTTTTATATTTATTTCTTTATGAATTTATAAATGATAAACATTGAATTGTATTAATGGGTTCACATTTTTTAGGGGGTCGCATTTTAAAATGTTGTAAATATAAAACTATTCTTGTAAATAAACAAGCTGGTATATAGTGTTCAATATTTTTGTTGTAAATACTCAATAAACAAAGAAAATGTATAAATTCACTTTCATATGTTTGGGCTTTATTAAAAGAAGCGATATGAAGTACTGGTTTAACGCACAACTCTGCACATTGCTGCTACGGTTTCAGTACATGCGATGTATTTACAACCGTAAAGGATTATGGGACTTTTGACTGGAGGTGTACGAAAAAGTACTCAGCCCGACCACGATTTAAAAAAAAATCTTTCTGGTGTCTGTTCATTTAAATAAATTTCGGGTCGGAGCGACACATCTCCCTCGTCATCATGTTGTATAATCATTATCAGTAAAGTGCTGCTACTCCCAAAGTTTGTCGTCCTGGATATGACGATAAACTACATCCGGCAGCAAGGCCTCTTATTGAGGAATTGAATGTTTTGAAGAACATAGAACCACTTCTTAATTGCAGTTGTTCCCATGTCTACCCTGACTCGTGTGGTAGCACGTGTTAAGGTCAAAGCTAAGAGCAATTATTGAACCTCCTAATCTACAGCAAGACCTCTGATCGGAAGGTTTTGAGGAGAGTGGAAGCACCTCTTATTTGCAGTTGTTCCCAGGTCCACTCGGGCTAGCAGCACCTGTCATAGTCTCAGCCATAGACAAATAGTCAACCCCCAAACTGCAGTAAGACTTCTGTATAGGTTTTAAGGAGCTTGGAAACACTTTAATTACTGTTGTTCCCAGGTCCAACCTGACCCAGGGTGTTACCACCTGTTATGGTTCCAGCTGTGAGCAAACAGTGAACCCCCAAACTAGTGTTAAAACATTATGAAAATATAAAAATACATTTTATTGTAAAAACACCAGCAATACATTTTTATGGAAAAAGTATTAGCAGCAATAATTTTTTGAAAGATTGAAAATATATTAACAAAGTAATATAAATGTTGGCATTAAATGTTCCATGAGAAGTTGATATGCCGTTAAACGAACCAAACCAATTCTTTTGATTTCATTTGCTTCGCATATGTATCAACTGTATTCAGTCGGCGCTCATCAAATCGTTCATATTTTTCAATTACCGGCCATCGTTCGTCTTCACCTAATTCTTTTTTTTATTCTATAATGAATCACAGACGCTCTAATTGCATATAGACTAACTAATAGTAAAGCGTTTAATTACTCGGTCGGTTCCAAAATAAATTAAATTAATAAAAGTATGAGCGAGAACGGGGACATAAGTTTTTCATTGCTACTACAGAGTTTAGTATTAATTAAAACATATTTGCGTGTTTATCAACTAATTTGTGTCGGCGGTACGGGGAAGGTTGGACATCAGCTCTCGATAAGCCATTCGCGACTGTATTTAATTACAATCTTTAGGAGGCGTTAGGCTCTTATACTTTTGTTTATGAGTAAACCAAACGAAATTTTATATATATATATATATATATATATATATATATATATATATATATATATATATATATATTTATTTCTCGATGTTCTAATGAACGATAAGCAATTTGTTAACGGTTATATTTGAAGCAAGAAGAAAACTTACATTCATTTTTAGCAACACAATTTTGCGGTTATTTTTTGATACCCTGAAGATGATCTCGGAAGGAGATTGAAAGTATTGGGAACAGAGCGAGCAATAACTGAGAAGTTGTCAAGATAAGAACTATACACGATACGGACAGTGGAACGAGAACAGCTTACTCTCGTAGATTATATAATGGGGTCAGCTCAGAATTCCTTCTAAGTTACTTCGATTCATATATACCAGAAGACGGCCGGTGGCACAATACCTGAAAAGTTGCTATAAAACAACAAGGATGAGGAAAATAGTCCGAATGTAAATCGTATAAGTAATGATAAGTTCTCATTCCTGAAATTCAAACAAAAGTTTTCTTGTTTCTTCTTTAAAGATATCTTTCTTATGACTCATATTAATAATATCGTTTCAACCTTTGGGCCCTCTGGCCTTCTTCAAGTATATATTGATTTACAGGGAATTCTGAACTGAACCCTTTATTTGCCTGTTTTCGTCCCATTGCTAATCTATAGAGTTATTTTATTTAGTATCATTGTCATTGCAAGTTCAGGACACCCTGCACGAAACAGGGATTGAACTCTACATCACTTTGTCACCAAATTCTCAAACTAATGCTTTCATGCACTAGGTCATTGAAGAACAATTTGCTTTTGTAAACTTAGACCCATAAACTCAACTTGGCTGCTGGTTAAAATGCAACTGCTGAGGAAGACCAGAGAACAGAACGGCTAAAATGTGATAACAACAACAATGAGGAGGACAATAGTCCGAATATAAATAATTATAGAATACAAATCCTATATCATCTAACAATCAATTCAAACGAAAAAAGCAAAATTGCACACCCGCAAAGTTTACCAGAGCGACTGAAAACATTTTAGAAAAACCCAGACCAAGGCGAATTTCACAAGTCGGTGTGAAGATTAAGATCCTGGGTTCTGATTGGATAGGAAATAGCAAATTGATCTATGACCCCTGTCAATTTTTCTTAATACTAAGAAAATGGGTATGCGATTTCGATCCAGCCACGTGACTAAATTTCACTATTTAATCACGTCTCTTGACCGGTCAAATGAGTCCGAGATGGGAGCGGTAATCTGACGGATCTTGTCACAATGTAAGGAAGAAATTTCAAGAAGCCGACCCGGTCATGCCTCGTCGACATTCATTCATTCTTCCTCCTTCCAATTTTCTTTTCTTCGTCTCCACCCACACACCGTCAAAGAAAGCAACAACAACAAGATACTTCAACTGACTTCGATAAGTACAATCTCCTTCATTGCTTGACTTTCCTTTTCACTCTCTTGCCAGCCATAAAAAGGAAAAGAACACAAACGTTATTAGTAATTTTTTCAAACTTTCTACGTATACACATTCTGTTACTATAGACTATGAGCTCTGAATTTCTGTGGAACATTTAACTATATACATTTTCTCTTCGAACATTTTCTTCTTATTCATGTTATTCTGTTCCATAAAAACAATTTCACTTATTTTACAAATCCGTTATCTTTGTTTAGTTAATAAAAATGTTACTTTAATGTACAAACAAAACTCATTTATTCTTCTAACCATTCTTTCAATCTTCTGATATTTTAAATTGTGAGGACTTTGGTTGTATCTGGCACAAGGTCAAATTTGACACACATGATCGAGGCCCCTACATAATGTAAATAATGACTCCTCTCCGCAGAAATTCAGACAGAAAATAGATTTAGTCAGTTTCCCAATCTCGAACGCCTGGGCTTTGATTCGTTTCAAAAACCGTCGATATATTTATTTTTACATGGGTGATGTCCTTAGAGCAATTTACTATCGATAATTCTCACGTTTTTCTTTTTGTTAGTTTGTTTGCTTGTTTGTATGTTTGTTTATTTGTTTGTTTGTTTGTTTGTTTACGCTGCTTCATTGCTTTGCACGATTCTTTCAACGTAATTCTTGAAGACCATTCATTTTTCTTATTTCTTGATTTCTCGCAGGTCACAAGAGTTGTGATCTCAGTCGCCAAGAACATCTCTGCTCACTTTGATGTCGACTAAAGTGGTCAATACTTGACAACGTTTTAACATTTTCTCCATTTTCTAGCTGTAATATACCAAACTTAGGCAATGCACTATAATTGTCGCACATGGGGTTACTTAAGAGTAAAATGATTGGAAAAGAGAAAGCCGGAAACCACATCCTAAACAGGGAACAAGGGATGAGCCTCTTCACCTGTTCAAAAGACGTGGGTGGAGTGTGAACCGGGCTATAGTTAAGTCTATCTACTCCAATTGAGAACAAAAAAAGAGAAAATAAAAAAAAAGTGAAAGAAGATTGGGAAAAAAATAAAAAGAGAAAGCCGGGAACCACATCCTAAACAGTAAACAAGGGATGAGCCTCTTCACCTGTTCAAAAGACGTGGGTCAAATGCCTAAATCTAATTTTCTTGATAGCTTTGAAGTAATTTGGTAGTATAATTATAAATAAATATTGTTAGTAATTTGACTATAAATATTAATTGATAATTTTTCTCTATAAAAATTTGTTTTTATACATGTTTTGTTTTCTACATGCTTTGTTTTTATTTTATTTTCATACATGTTTTGTTTTTGACTAGGAGTTCACTAATTACCCACAGATGGAACTCTAACGTATACCAATACGCGGACCGGGTGAATCTGGAAACAACAGCAATTAAAAATGGTTCCACGCTCCC
>JBBBDQ010000275.1:5660000-5748903 GCA_037127315.1 Ascarosepion bandense
TTGCTGCCGTTTGTACGACGCTTCGTCTGTTGTACGCTCCGGCTTTCTTCAGGTGCTAGGAATTTCGAACCGAAATAAAAGGTTCGGTTCGAAATTCTTAGCACCTGAAGAAGGCCGGAGCATACAACGACCGAAACATCGTACAAATGGCAACAAAGATGAGGACAACAGTCCGAATAATGTAAATACTGTAAATATTACTTACTTTAAGTTGAAAATTTCGCATGAATGCAATTTACAAGTAGGTACCTCTATATAGTTCTTTACAAAAGTGCCGAATGCTAGTATATTTGTTGTTACATCTGTGAACACCACTTATTTAATTTTATGAAGTTTTGAGAAATTAAATTTTGTAGTGCTTACTGTTTATATTAGCTAAAAGCAGACGTCTTGGAAAAATTTAATTATTAATTTCTTTTTTAGCAAACAGGGCCACCATTTACAGAAAATTTGTTCTTAATCATAAAATAAAATTTGCAATAAAACTAAAACATTATTTAATTGTAAAAGCCTTTAATTACGTATTTGAATAAGATGTTTTCTGGACACTATTGCTTTAAGAAAAATAATTGTTTGATGAATAATGAGCTTTTACAAGGATTTTCATTTTGTAAAATTTGAATTGCAATAATTTATAAAGATTTATGTATTAAAAATTGTCTTAATTTGCAGAAGTTAGGTGATAAAGCTAAAAGTATATTTCACTCAGTCAGTTAAGTGCCATACGTGATACACGCTTGGGTGATCATGTCTCGAAAGAGACATGACTGACTGGGAAGAAGATTTTCCCGCAGTAGCTTGCCATTACTTTGTGCCCTAGACTGGTTGCCAGCCAAGGCTATAGGACCCAATTTGACTTTCTATTCAATTTATAGCTAGAGAGGGAATGGATGGATTCATGCGTTTTTCAAGGGTGTTTGCGTTTAAGTGAATGTAACAAATTTAACTGGAATTGGAACTCGGCTCTTCGATTCCTTGTTCCAAGCCGATATCCACTGAACAAATATGCACATCCAAATATATATTTACTAATCATAAATGGAAAAGATTTTACATTTCATCGACGTCTTTCTGATGTCGGGTAGAGATAAGGTGACCTCTTCCAGAATCCGTAACTAAGGTACGTTTATCACAGTTATAATATAAAATACAGCTGTGCTTTGTGGATGTTGAACTGACATAAATGTGTCTGAGCAGGCGTCTTCAGCAGGGATTGGGTAGCCTACCTAGCAGACAAGCATACTGAAATAGTTAAGAACTTTTATGTACTCATATTTTCTTTTCTTTTATTCATTGCCTCTTAATCTGTGAACCACTATGTATCCCTTGCGCAGGGTGAACAATTTGTTTATTTTACTCTTGTTAAATTATATTCCTTCAGAAAACAAAACGTTCAAGGCTCTCCATATTTTACTTTATATAAATATCTATTAAATGGCATGACTCTCCAGAGATATTTGTCTCTACCTGGGAATTGTCATGATTTTTTTTTAACACAGTATGCTGTCTCCCTTTTCATAGACTGGTTGAAAAAGTTCAGTAAACTCTGCTATTCAACTTATAGCTTGGAGGAGTTGGGATAATTTGGTACTGCTGCCTTGGGTGGCTGCTGAAAAACCCTAAGGCGACCATGTCACACAAGCAGGAAAACATATATATTGTTTAATTACTTATTTTCTGGCCATAATAAGATTAGATCAGTGCACATTTGTATTAAAGTGTTTATATTGTAGAACTTTTGAATATTTTCCATTTGTAAACGAGTTATTACGCGACCTAGGTTTCTATCATGAGTGCTGTCTTCAGGTGATTTGCAATAATTGATTTTACGTTTTTTAAGAATGCATTTACGTACCGGTAAAATCAGCTATTGCAAATCGCCTGAAAACACCACTCATGGTAGAAACCTAGGTCGCGCAATAACTCGTTTACAAATGGAATATATATATATATATATATATCATCCGTCTGTATCGAGAGATATTGTTTCGGCACCAAAAGTATTATGGCTTAGCTGCTGATAGCAGCTCACCATCTGTTATGGCTGCACAGGCCTACACAGAAGTGATAGTCTATATGGAAATTAATGGATGTGAAAGCACTAACTCTTGATGTTGCCGTGTTGTTTTATTTCCATCGACGGTGCTTCTACCCGGCGGCAAATTCAAGCCCTCTGGACAGAGATAGCAACTAGTACTTAATGACAATAAGGTCTGCCGTAAGAAATTGCAAAGTGAATCATTTAAATAAAATTAACATTTTCTACCAGGATGTGTAGAGGTTTAAGATAACTCTTCTTCTGGTTAGCCTAATATCGCTATCGTATTCCTGAAAGGTTGCTGAAAATTTAAGTATAACATCAGAAAAGGATGAAATTTCTAAGGCACATAATGACGAAAAAAGACTTGGAAAATCTGATACCCACAGGACAGACTGAAAGCAAGAGGGACAAAGAATAACACATAACTTACTTAAAGAGCTTCATTGAAGATGGTTTCATTATAAGAATTGTCAGATAAACTATGGTTAATTGTCGGATTTGCTTGATTATCATTATTGGGGAGCTGGAAGATGTGTGTATGTAAAGTAGTTTGTCAATTGGTTTTCTATGTGCATGACATGTACCTATCAACTCCAATTCAGGAAACGCTGGATAAAATTGACAATAAGTGAAACATTTGGATAATTTTCTAATGTTAATATTAATATTAATAATAACAATAAAATATACTCGGCAAAATAACTATTTTTAAATATTTTGGTACAGTTTTAAGAAAATTATTATTTTGACTTATTTACATAACTCTGCAAACGTCTTTTCGAAATGCCAGGCGACAACAATGATTATTATGAGGCCTGAAGGAAATAAGAATGTAATTTAAGTTGCCGGGTTTAAAATGATAGAATTTAAAAAAATTGAATATTCTAAAACAGTATTTATAGTCACTTTATAAAGACAGTTTTCTAACATACGACTGAGTTTTGACAAGACAGATATGAATTTATTCTATCCAAAAGCGATATATTAAAAACATATCGACAAAAACATTGCTTATTATATGAGAATTTCCCAGTTTAAATTAAAAATAAAATATGCATAAAAATATACATAAAAACTACCAGTTAAATAAGTTTTAATGTATACATGATTAATTAAAATGTATAGGTTTTATAGATAAGAGCAAATAGTAGACATATTGAGATAATTGTAGATATATTTAAGAGTATGGATAAACCTATGATGGTGGTAATTAGAGATTTCATTACGTTGATTTAATAAGTTAATGTTTGAGAATTTAATTACATGGATTTTTTTCTTCTAAGCAATGGAAACATATTTCATGTAACGATTTGCATGTTATAGCTAGATCATGTGAATTATTACATGAAATATTTACTTCCCCTTTGGCGACCTCTGTTTTGCTGGTTGAGGGACAAGGCGTGCAGTCGGCCCTACATACAATCAGTTTGTGTGGTACTAGAGCCAGAGTTTCCATCGATTACGTATCCAATTTCGTTTCGTGCTGCAATGACACTGATAGGGTACAGAAGTCACTTGTATGGTTCGAGAAGGTCACGTGCTAAGATTAACTACAAGTCTTTCGGCTTGCAGATAGGTGCTTGGTGTTGTTCTTCTGGGGCTTTTCGGTTGGACCGACAAACCGCTACGCATTCTTGGAGTGCGGTTAGAGCCCGATCTCCAGCTGAACATAAATTGGTTGGAGACACAGGCAAAGGTAGAAGCGGGTGTCTGGACTTCGCTCCGAAGATGGTTGTTCTTAAATGCCACATACATCTTCTCTCTTATCCTTTACCGGTTGTCTGTACTCCCTCTCTGTTATAGCCGTAAGAAGGTGATCGAGCGTTTGCTCTCCTCCCTCTTGTTGGATGGTGGCGAGCGTAAGGATTGCAGAGAGGTCTATGTCCATCCTCCATATCATGGAGGACTGTGAAAGATACACTTGGGAATGCACAACGTTGTGTAATGATGAGCTAGATCAATTATAACTGAGTGGTGAATAAGATTCACATTGAGTAACCCATACTTTCGGCATCGTTCCACATCTGCGCTTGAAGAATCACTATATATATACGCACGTGTGGGCACCTCGACCTTGTGTAATGGTAAGCGTGCTTGTCTCACTAGGTCAATTACGACTCAGTAGTGAGTACGATTCTTACTGGTGCCCTAAAATCTCGGCCTTTTACCACATCTAAGCTCTGCTTAGAAAATCACTATATATATATATATATATATATCACTATAAAATCACTATATATATATACGCTTTTGCAAATTGATTGAAACAAAACGAATAACGTCTTCCTAGAAATTTTCACATTTTCTGTTATCTCTTTGCGTTGGTTTTAACTTTCGATTTTTTTTTACTTTACGTTTTGGATTGATAAATGCAGTTTGTTTCTTTGCCTTGATGACACGAGTGACAGTTGAAAGGCTGACACCAACAATTTCTCTGTAAGGCTTGCCAGTGTGTTCTTGCAGAATTATAATTTTCATACGCTTCCTTTTTGTACCGTCCATCGCAGACAATGGCCATAGGACAACTAATCGACAGTCGAGACAATAGTGTGATAAAAATCTGATGCAATTACAGATGACGTAATACATTTCAAGGCCAAACAAATTCATCATACACCCCGAAAATAGATTCATATTACTGCATACCACTGCAAATGACCTACCCTGGGGGAAAAATTGAAAATCGATTACACCCCCTGTCATCAATTGGGCCTAAAACTGACCGACCACTCAAATTAACCTTCCACCCAATCGCATGAATAAATTCACTTTATATATTTATAACTTTGTTGATTTTGAGTTTTGAATTTATATTACAACGTATTTTATTATTGTAATTATAATTAAAGTACATTGGTGTTGCTGCTGATCTTTAAGCGGTCGTTATACTACGCGTTGCCTCCATGTAGTTGCGTGCTCGAACCCAAAGATCAATAAAGGCGCATATAAAAAGGCATTATACGTCAACATTCGATCAGAAGGTGCAGTAACCATCTGAGCGGATTTTGAAGGTGAAGCACAGACTGAGATAAGTCGAAAGTTTAATTGATGATGCGATTCCGATAGCTACCATGCAAAAGTGCCTCGCGTGGTACAACCATGGAGTGTGGTACAACCATGTAGTGTGGTACAACCATTTGGTGTGGTACTACCAGGCGTGCCTCGCAGGCGAATATCCTCCAGTTGGCGTGTAACTATCCCATAATTTATAAATTCCATATTGTTTTTATAATAAATTTATAATAATCGTATTTTTTAAATAAATTCACTATGTGGAAGATTAATTTGAGTGTTCGGAAGATTAATGTGAATGGACCAAAGATTAATTTGCTTAGACGGAAGATTAATTTGACTGGGTGGAAGATTAATTTGACTGGTGGGAAGAATAATTTGAGTGGTGAGAAGATTAATTTTGTTTGCCGGAAAATTATTTTGAGAGGGAAATGATGTAGAGCAGGTGTTTCAATTAATTTGCACCTGGGTGTTCATGAGTATGTGTGTAGATATGGCTGTTTTTGTTCCACTGAAGTAAGATGGCGACATACAGAGAAAATTTAGACTTACAAGTATTTATAAAGTCATAATCGATACAATTTTGATAATTTCAAACATGATTTATTTTTCAGAACAATGTAATTGTTTACATGGAGGAAAATGCGTTGGTTCTGATGGACATCGCCGGTGTTCATGTATAAATGGATACTACGGTCCTCATTGCAGGAAGCGTAAGTACTTTTATTAGTTATAGAAAAGACCCTTGTGAAATTGTTTGAGGAATCTTAATTCTTAAGCCAATGACTAAGCTCATGGCGAGTTTTACAATAAAATATCCATAGATTCTTCCTCATTGCATCGCTAAATTATTGAGTTCAACAATTTGAAAGAAATAATTGCAATAACAATCATAAATATGAATGCTAGTCGTTATTTACGAATTTGAAATATTTGTCTATGCTTTTCATATAAGATAGTATTTACACTATTTACATTGTTCAGACTATTGTCCTCATTTTTATTGCCATTATTACGACGTTTCGGCCGTTGTACGTCTATATCCACTATGCCATGTGTCATTGAAGACACATGGTCTAGTGAATATAGATGTTGATTAGTTCCAGTGACTTGACCCACAGAGTTGTGAGTTCAATACCAGACTACAGCAGTGGTGAACAAATAACTTAGAATGTTAAGTTAAAGGGGAATAACTACATGGCTACCAGAAGTGGTATCGCACATACAATGAGAATGATATATCCCAGTGATCGTAATAAATATTTCGGTTCGAAATTCCTAGCACGTGAAGAAGGTCTGAGCATACAACAGCCAAAACGTCATAATAATGGCAATAAAGATGAGGACAATAGTTCGAACAATGTAAATGGTGGAAAATATTTGAAATTAACAAATTTCAATGAAACAGCCGCTAAAAATTTTCATTTCTTTTTACTCATTTCACATTGAAACCAAGTAGTGTCTTTTCCCTCACTTTCTATGTGATCATTAATTATTAGTTATTGTCAGGGCGTAATGGACGTGCGGACTAACGAAAGAGTGAACAAGCGCACTTATAATATGATGTTTATAAAATTTCGGTTTCTCTTTTTAGATCCATGTTGTCCAAATCCTTGCCGAAATGGAGGAATATGCAGTATTCAATACTTGAAAAAGAAAAAATACAAGTGTCATTGCCCTTATTATATGTATGGATCAAAGTGCGAAAAATGTAAGCATTTCTCTTTATAATTCAAGAAAGTTGATTTATCTTTTTATCTCACTGCTATCTCATAATATTGTCTTCTCTTTATATTTCAGCTGTTTTTCCTACGGCACACTTGCTCTTATAGTTTGCTTGGCCTAGAAAGCAGGATCCAAGTGTAGTATCAGTCCTTAGATGCTCGTTTCCTGCTCTCTCTCTCTCTCTCTCTCTCTCTCTCTCTCTCGCTCGCTCGCTCGCTCGTAGTCGAACCTTCTGCTTCTTGGGGAAGAGGAATCCAGATGAGGCTTCGCCGAAGTGTAGAGCCTCGTCTGGGGTAATTAAACAAGTGCCTGACCCTGAGCAGGGTCTTCGGGATTTTGGCCGAGCTTAAGGGCTCAGACTTTCCACTTTAATTAACCCTGCGTCGCATCCGCCTTGGAAAACCGCACTAGTGGGAAGGCGGTAAATACCAGTTAGACATCTTTAACCATAAAATGTATATACGCATATTTTACTATACTTGTATAATTCATTTCATAAAAGAAACAAAACAATTTGTTATAATTTGTAAAAAAGTAATAAATATAATTCTTAAAAACAACTTATATTCATTTTTCTGTTTATTTATACAAGCAATCTCCTTTGACTCAGAGGTACAAAACGTACAACCTCTGCCATAAAATTAATCTATCTGTATTTCTTAATTCAAATATTAATCTAACATTTAAGAATTTACTTTCCAATTTCATGTTTAAGTTTTAGTTCAAATCAAATTAACTTATACAATTAAAAAATGAAAAATAAAAATTGTTTACAAGGATTATAATATATTATTATTGGTTGAATCGTGTGACTGACAGACAGACAGACAGACAGACGGAGTATAGATATGAAATTGTGACGGACGGACTGATAGACGCGGTTATTTTTATATTATGTTTTGCTAAATTTGAAACTTTTCATGCCATCATTGTGAGGGTACAGGCTTGGCAGTTTTCTGGTTGCTACTTCCGACTGGTAGTTAGGAGCCTTAACTCATGCGTCGCGTCAAGAGCGGCTGCTCTGATCAACAGTTGCATAATATCGAGGTTCTTGTATTGCCATGTTGCGCATAGATAGGTGTTCCTGCAAGCGCGTTCTGTAGGCAACCCAGAGACAATTCTATGATGCAACCCGAGCCAGTTTCCATCCCAGCGCATATCGTGGATAATGACCGCTTGTATTCTCTACTCAAGGTCTCTCCCTACCAACAAAACCTTAACATGATAAACGGAATCAGAAAAAACCCTAAACCAACCTCAAATCACCAAAATCTCTTAACATTTCTTTTACTAACATCCGGGCCATTCGTACTAACCTTTGTAGCGTAGAAGCTTTCCTCCACGAAAAGTCCCCTGACATCCTAGCGCTCTGTGAGACTAACTCCAACTCATAAATTCCCTCCTCTGACTTCTCGATCCCTGGTTATCTTCCCCTTTTAAGGAAGGATCCCACTGTCCACATGCATGGGCTAGGGGGTCTACGTTAGTGAACACCACCTTATAGCTAGGGTGACATCCCTCGAATCCACTGCCCACCAATATGTATGTCTTCGTCGGTCAATTCTCAGTTCGGTTAGATACCTTTTCTTCCTTTACTGTTCCCCCTCTTCTCCCGACTGCTCCCTTCTAGACAGCATTTCTGACAATATAGATAAGGCTACCTCCTAGCACCCAATCGCTCACATTTGTGTGCAGAGATCTTAACGCTCATTATGCTGAGTGGTTTAAAGATTCTGTTACTGATTCAGCAGGCATCCACGCCATGAACTTTGCCATTTCCCAATCCCTGACGCAAGTAGTGGACTTCCCCACACGCTTTCCAAGCACTTCATCTGGACACGCCTCTCTACAAGATATATGCTTTAATTCTGCACCTGACTTCTGCCAGGTCTCGCAGCTTTGCCCTCTCGGCAACTCTGACTATGCTGTTGTCTCTCTTAATATTTCTCTCCACTTTCACTCCTCCCAGGAGACTCCTACTTATAGGACCTCTTACTGCTATCAAAGAGATGACTGGGACGCTTTCCGAGGCTTCCTACGAGACGTCCCTTGGGAAAAAGCATTCGATCTCCCAGTTGATGACTGTGTCTCTGAGATATCGTCGTGGGTAAAAGCTGGCATTGATGCCTTCATACCTACCAGGAAGTTTCATCTCAAACCTCGTTCCTCCACTTGGTTCTCTTCTGCCTGTTCGGTCGCCATTGCCCATAGGAATCACTACTTTCGACTATTTCGGAGACAGTCATCTGACCACAATAGGAGCCTATTCACGTCTGCTCGTAATGAGTGCAAGAGAATCCTGAATGACGCCAAGTGGTTGTTTGCTCAGAGAATGAGACATCGCATAGCTGACCGCAAGTTCGGCTCCAAGGACTATTGACAGTTATGCAAACGGGTGCTGAACAATAGCAAATCCTCTATCCCTCCTTTAATCAACGAATCTGAGGTCCTCACATCATCAGCTGTCAAGGCCGAGTGCTTTGCGCGCAGATTCTCATTCAACTCCACATTTGACTCATCTGGAGTACCCTCACCCGACTTCCCGATTAGAACTGAGGCTAAACTGTACGATATATACATTACCCCGACAGTAGTATCCAGTGTAATATCAAAACTTGACTCTCATAAGGCGAACGGTGTTGATGGAATCCCGGTGATTGTCCTTAAGAAATGCGTCTGCGAACTCTCCTCCGTCCTCTCTAAACTGTATAACTACTGCATCTCTGCTTCCTGTTTGCCTGCATGCTGGAAGTCCTCTTCTGTCGTTCCTGTATTCTAGAACTCTGGTGAACCCTTGGACCCATCCAACTACCGCCCTATCAGCCTTCTACCAATTTTCGGGAAGGTGTTCGAGGCCATTATTAATGCTGAAATAGTTCAGCATCTTACTGCCCATAAACTCTTCTCCGACAGGCATTATGGCTTCCGCTTTACCAGGTCCTAGGCCGACATGCTAACGACCATTACGAAGTACATGTTCAGGGCCTTTGATGAGTCCGGCGAGGCTCGTGCTGTTTCTCTTGACATTTCCAAGGCTTTTGACAGGGTTTGGCACGCTGGTCTTCTATGCAAGCTACGGGGTAACGATATCACCGGACGATTGCATGATCTGATCCAATCCTTCCTAAATAACCGCATAATCATGGTCGTCCTGAATGGGCATGCTTCCACATCTTACAGAACAAACGCTGGTGTCCCTCAGGGCTCTATCCTAGGTCCGACGCTCTTCCTTATTTTCATAAATAATCTCCCAGGCGAGATCAAGAGCCAAGTTGGCATCTAAGTAGATGACACCACAATTTACTCCTGCATCAGTAAGAAACCCGGCGCGGCGGACAAACATAATGTCGCTGCTGATCTGGAGAGGGATCAACATTCTGTGGTGAATTGGGGTAAGAAGTGGCTTGTAAATTTCAATGCATCTAAGACCAAGCTGCTGTCTATCAATCATCACAGGCAACCTCTCCTGCCTCCCATAAGCATGGACCAAGCGAGTCTCCCCGAAAGTAATACACTGCGCCTCCTCGGCCTTACCCTCTCTTTTGATCTCATGTGGAACCACTACATTGAGTCAATAGCTAAATCCACTGCCAGGAAGGTTGGGTCACTATGTCGGGTCAGGATGTTTTTCCTGCCTGAAACCATCCTGCATATATACAAATCAACCATTCGTCCGTGCATGGAGTACTGCTGCTATATATGGTAAAGTGCTCCCGCTGTTTACCTCGGTGTTCTTGACAGGCTCCAAAGGAGAATCAGTAATGTGATAGGTACCGACTTGGCGGCTCGACTACAGCCACTTTCCCACCGACGGGATGTGGCTTCCCTTTGTTTGTTCTATAAATACTTTCATGGCTTCTGCTTCAACGAACTTAAGACACTGGTGCCTCTGCAACAGGTGTTTACTTTATGCAACCAGACTGGCAACTGGGTCTCACCCATTCACAGTGAGATTAACTAAATGCAGACGATAATTCTACTCCTGCAGCTTCTTTCCTCGCACTTCCCGCCTGTTGAACTCGCTTCCTTATTCTTGCTTTCCTGACGGCTACAACCTCCAGTAATTCAAATGCAAGGTCAATACTCATCTCTTAATCACTTAATTCTTTCCTCACCACCCTGTATACCATTTTCTTTCTCGCCACCTCTGCAACTGTCATCACACCTGTGTCTCCTCTCATCTCTTGCTCCTTTCTAAATGGTTTGTCCTTCTCTTTACTCTCTTCTATATAGTGCTTTTACTCTTATGTAGCCCCCTGCATATCAGTGGCGTTACCGCCTTGCTCAATGTGATATGATTAAAAAAATATATATACTTAAAATTTAATGAGATATCTGATCTTACTGTTTTTTAGAATATCTTCTTGGCAAGGTCGAATGAGGTCTCATCAATTCAAAGTTAAATTGTATAGATATAACAGAAAGTTCTATGCTAAGATTTTCTTTTCTCGCATTTGTTAATGGTAAAAGTGTCTTTCGACTTCATACGTTTCTGCCAATTTTAACCTTCAAAAATATTAATGCAATGTTGTTATGTTTTTAAGATGACAAAATAAAACGGTTATGAAAAAATGCCACACTGCCGAGTATTGGAAATAACTAGGGAATTTATTATTGTAGAAACATGGGTACAGCGAACAGTTGTGGATGTTGAATAAGGATTTGGTTATGGAGAGCCTAGCAAAGTCCTGCACCACATGTTGCTGGCTCCTGCCGGAAGTCCCTTCTTGTCTTCTAGCATGCACCTATATGCTGGGGATCGGACTTCCTTGAATGGTCAAGAGGAGATGAATTTTAAACCTTTTTTATAGTGGTCCTGATAAATGTCATTTGTTATTTCTGTTCTATCATTCTCTCTCCTTCAGTTTCTGTTTTCTAATTCACATCCATTAACCTCTTAGGTTTTGTGGCTTTACTGGCTTACTTGGAGTAAATTCGATAAAAAAAATATTCTTAAATCTTCCTAACTGTGAGCGAATTTTGATTTCGTGTTGTTTATATATCCGAGTTTTGGACTAGGACTGTATCTGTTAATTCTATCACTCCAGGAAATACCTGACTCCTGCTATACTTTATTTTTTGCTAGAGTCAGATTAGACCCCAAATCTATTATCGCTGCTGTATCTGGGCAGTAGTTTTTGGCTCATTCTATCCTCCCGAAAGTACACGGCTCTTTCTGCCAGGCTTTATCTTTACTTGAGTTACATTAGACTAAAAATGGAGTATTGCTGCTATATCGTGTCTAGAACTGTTTCAGCTCATTCTGTCGCTCCAGAAAGTACCTGACAGCTGCTGTCATGTTTTATCATCACAAAACTCAGATCAGACCTATAATAAACTATTGCTGCTGTATCTGGTCTGGAGCTGCCGAATCTTCACTTTTCAACTTCGGCAGATGTCAAAACTTTTTACGCGGCGGTCTTATGTGCGATGAATACTTTTCCATCCTACAGCCAGTTTCCCCAAAGACAATATGCTACCCAGTTACAATATCCATAGAATATTTTCAGACAAAATACATTCTAACAGTTTCGGCCTTCATATTTTTAAATTCGAGAAGTCAAATTCTTTTGTAAACATATATGACGAATCTGAAATCTGATTAATCACCTAAAATATTAGAATGAGAGGAGAGTTTAAGTTGTTAGAGCTGCAGAGAACACAATCCTATAATAATCGTCAATAACACTCTGAAGTATAGATGCAGCACAAGGACATTTAAGTGGGAACATCAAGTTCTTAAACTCGGACAAAATTTATTTTTACTTTTCCGCATACGTCTGTGTTCCTCTCCACACGATGGCAGAAAGTACGACAAAGTGAACGACTGACGCACGCAGTCGATCCACTCAGATTGTCAATGACAATCTGAATTATTTACGACCTCGCCACGTGGGAAGAATCCCGAGGTATATGTGATACAAAGCCAATTAACATCGGTAAAACCGAGCCCGTAAGCACGGGCAAATTTTTTTGTCTGTTTTTTCCCAGATGCAACTCTGCTTTTCGGCAGAACCTCGTCTTGGTTCCTCTCCGCCCGAAGGCAGAGAATGTGACAAAATGAACGACTGATGCACGCAGTTGACTCCTTAAAATGACAATCCAAATTCCTGACTGCTATTAGTCGTTATTTATGTTGCTATTTCGGACCACAGATCATTTCATCTTTGAGAGCGCTAGAGGAGTGTCAGATGCTCTACAACGAGAATACTTTTAAAATTTATTCTACGTTTAAAATTGCTTAAGTCAGTGATGAAATTTCTGTGACACAATAAAAAACAGTAAGAATACCAATTAATCGAAAAATGACATGTACTGTGTTGTTCAGTTATCAATTATCAGCCAACTAATCGGGGTCACTCTATTAAATATAATGCCGAAAGACACACGATTTGAAAGTTAATCATAAAACATTAAATCGCATTTATTTCCTCTCATCCTGAATAAAATTGTATTTGATTTTTATATATCATTCTAACATCTGGTTTTGTTTTACAGTTAAATGTTCTTCAAAAACTTGCAAAAACAGAGGACGATGTGTCAGAAATAGATGCATCTGCAAAAGACATTTTGAAGGCCATCTGTGTCAAAAGGGTAATAATTCCTTTTTTATTTCTTTTATCTAAAAATGTATGGGTTATTTAGCGCAGAACTCTGAATATTTTAGGGTATCAACCTTATATTTTTGAAAATTTTATGCCACAGATAAAGATATTTTATATTTTATAATTTTTGCTTTCAGAGTTAACGTATATTTTATAATTATATAGTTTGGAGATGAGCTGTTGTAGGTATTATATAGCGGGCCTTATTAGGGTGATCTTACAGAGGTCCAAGTGATGTATCGTACTCGTTCATGTATTCTTGAAACATGAAATGCAATATCCGTTTGTGCTAACTCATTTACGTTCATTGATTTTCAAGGATTTAAAAAAAATTAATCCCAGATTATTTCTTCTTACAGTAAACGCTATATTTTACTGGATACACGTGCTTGAGTAGAAGCCCTGTAATTTTATTTGTTCAACGTGAATTAAGAAGTAACTGTTAAGAGTTTAAAATGTTGCGGACAGTAGATGTTGTCTATATTTATGAGAGAAATTATTGTAAATATTTATAATATTTACAATGTTCGGACAGTTGTCCTCATCTTTATTGCCATATTCACGACCTTTCAGGCGTTGTACGTCATGTGATATTTCTTGAAATTTCGAATATGACAATAAAGATGAGAACAATTCGAACAATGTAAATAGTTATTTTGTCCTGTTTAAGTAACAAGATCTGTTTAAATGAATAAACTTAAATAATTTTTTTCTATTCAAAGACAAGACAAGTGTCTGTCGTGCCTTCGGTTATACTCATTATAGAACATTTGATGGAAACTATATTCATATGATGAGCAATTGCAAGTATACCCTGGTCGAAAATATAAAAGGAAAACACTTTACAGTCGAAGTTAAGAACGCATACCGACGCAGATATAAGCATACCTCCTATATCCGAATGGTTGATATAAAATTTAGCCATCTGGTATTGAGACTGTTAAAAGGTCCTAAATTGCTCGTAAGTATCTGCATTTATGATTCACTCATACTCTAAATTTAAGAGTTAACATATATGTACATTTGAAAAAGAAACTAGAAATTGACGCCTGTGATATTGAACGTTTTCGGAACAACAATACTACAAATCAAAAACAAAAAAAAGAAAAGAAAAGAGAAACAACTTAAATGTTTATTTTCGAAAAATTCATCCCATTCGTGAAGAAGCGATTACAAGTCCGATATAAGGTTTAACAATGTAAATAAA
The DNA here is from genome assembly GCA_037127315.1 of Ascarosepion bandense. Classification (NCBI taxonomy): domain Eukaryota; kingdom Metazoa; phylum Mollusca; class Cephalopoda; order Sepiida; family Sepiidae; genus Ascarosepion; species Ascarosepion bandense. The sequence continues at coordinate 5,674,591 of JBBBDQ010000275.1, forward strand.
AGCAGCAAAGGAAATAAAATAGGTGGGTTCTGGGCTTCATCTGACTCAGTCCTGGTCTGTCTTGTCAGAACGCTACGTTCGCTTGTTCGAACTCGCCCTTGTGTGTCAACCCCAATTCTTAGTTTATAAAATTTGTTGCCTTATTACTGTAGTTTTGCCTTATTACTGTGTATTTGCCTTGCATATATTGTTTGCTTGCTTTATATTATTTTCCCCTTCACTTCCTGAAGTCACAGTACTCACTCGTGGAACGTTTTTGGCTACTTTTGATTTCCAGTTAACTTCTGTCTTCAAAAATTTAAATTAATTGTCAATGGTTATTTTTGTCATCTTAGTTCCATTGCTTTTATTATTTTATCTCCTTAATAATTTTTCTTAGGCTCTCTGACGCTTAGTATCACCCCTCGCATCTTAGTGATTTTATTGCTTTCCTCGCGTAATGTAACTTTCCTGAGCCGGTTCGTTCTACAGGTACTTTTATGGTAATTGTCCCGGTGAACTTTGGAATTTAAGCGCAAAAAAAAAAAAAAAAAAAAAATAGAAAAAGGAAAAAAAGCTAAGATTAATTTTACCAGAACATGTTAAACCTGCCAGGTGGATGACAGTAACGAAAAGAGATACAATATAAGAAATAAGAAATAAATATAAAAAGTAAATATAAATCATAAGAAAGAAATAGTATGGACAAAATCACGGCTTTTTAAGGCCAGTGTTAAAGAGCTACCAATAAATTTAATGCCAAAACAAAATGGTTAAACATAACTTAAGTTACAGATTAAAACGATATAACTAGAAGGAATATGGATTTAAGAAAAGGAAGTTATAACATAATATAATTTAATTATACAGCTAATAAAAAGAAAAGAAGCAATTATTTTAGGAATTTTAATTTTAGATTGATTATTAGAAAGTTTTAATTTAAATCTAAATTTATGACGGTATTTGCTTATAAGATTTTTCCGTAAATTTAAAATCAAATTTTGCTTAAGATATTTTAATATTTTAGTTTATGAATGAAATAAATAAATGTTTCTCCATCGTATTTTGGTCTCGAGATGTGCGTTGTCGAGCAGTGGATATCGGCTCGGAACGACAAATTGGAGAGCCGAGTTCGAATTCCAGTTGAATTTCTTGCATTCACTTACGCACAAATACCCTTGGGAAAGGTATTAATCCCTCTCTTCCCTCTAGTTATGTGTCAAATAATAGGACAGATTTGGTTCTATAACCAGTCTACCGCAAAAAGCAATGTTAAGCTACTGCGGGATAATCTTCAGCCCAGTCAATCATGTCTCGAAAGAGACATGATCCCCCAAAGCGTGTATCACGTATGGCACTTAGCTGACTGAACGAGATGGGTGCTAAATTTACACGTCAGAATAGCCATCTGATTTAAGAAAAGTTAATATTAAATCCTGTCTTTAATCACAATTTTCATCCATTGATGTTATAAACAGTTCAAAAGCTTCGATTACCTCTTCCTTATTGGAAAATATTTTATTGTTCATCTGCTACCAAGGAGCAGACTGGGACTCGTTCCTCAACTTTCTGTGTGACGTCCCTTGGAACAATGTTTTTAGTCTTCTCGTTGAAGACTGTGCATCCGAGGTCTCCTCTTGGGTCAAGGCTGGCATTGATGCTTTCATCCCAGCCAGGAAGTTTCGGCTTAAATTCCATTCGTCACCCTGGTTCTCGACCACTTGCTCGGCCGCCATTACCCACCAGAATCACTTCTTCCGGCTTTATTTGGAGTAGATAGACTAAACTATCGCCCGGTTCACACTCCATCCACGTCTATTGTACAGGTGTATAGGCTCATCTCTTGTTCCCTGTTTAGGATGTGGTTTCCGGCTTTCTCTTTTCCAAATCTTTTCACTCTTACGTAGCCCCCTGCGCTTCAGTTGCGTTACCGCCTTGCTCGGGGTGATATGATTAATATATATATATATATATATATATATATACACCAGGCTCTCGATAAGAATGGCGATTCTGGAATTGTTGCCCTGGATATTTCCAAATTGTTTGACAGTGTCTGGCATGATGGCCTTCTACGCTAGCATCAAAGCTATGATATAACTAGACAGTTGTTTGACCAAATCCAATCATTCCTCCCAAATCACACAATTAAGGTAGTATTAAACGGACATGCTTCCCAAAAGTACCACACGAGTGTAGGTGTCCATCAAGGCTCTATTCTAGATCCTACGCCTTTTCTGATCTACATTAACGATCTCCCCGATGTAACATACTCTCTTACTGTTGTCAAAGAGTATTCTTTTCTCATGCCACGCAATGATTCAATGCAATAATGCTTCTTATTTCTAGTTTTTATTTATACAATAAGATCACTCGATGTTGTTTCAATTGTAATTCTCATTGGACTTATGAGTAACAATATATTGAAAAAATTATCTGGAAAGAAATAGATACAGAAAAATGGTAAGACTTTTATATATTAAGATGGCTATTTCTTTAAACAATGCACTAAAAATGCGTCATTTCATGTTTGACGACCTGATATTCCGAGATCCTAATGCATTTTTCATAACATACAGTTTTGTCTTTCTTTCCTTCTGACCTGACGAAGAGACCAGATGCTCCCGTTGAAACACGTCGTTAACAAATTTTCTATTTTGTCTCATCATCAATATTAATTGTTGTATATTTGTTATTTTTTAATTATCGAGTCTGTATTTACAAGTGTCATATGTAGTGCTTATTTCTTTTATGATAGGTGAATGGAGTAATTGCTACACTTCCGATATGTGGTTATAAGGGGATCTTCGTTAAATATTACGGTGATTCAATAAAAGTAAGAACAGCTTTTGGTCTGACTGTGGAATTTGACGGTAAAAGTATGCTTACTGTGTCAGTACCAAAGAGGTATTGGAAAAAGCTAACTGGAATTTGCGGTAATTATAATGGCAGAAAAGACGATTTTTGTCTAAAAAATGGAACAGATGTATCGCATAAACGAAATAAATACCAGTTGATTGGAAAAAGTTACCAAGTACCAGATGATAGCGACAAGCCAGAGTATAAGTAAGTATCAAACAGCCAATTGATGATCCATTGTTTGTTTTATCGACACTTCGGTCTTTTAAATCTGAAATCTAATGTTTTTCTTTGTAACAGCAATCTTATTTCTTTTTTATTAAACAGGAAAAAAATAGTATGTTTTTATTATGGTTATATTTTTAAATCATATTTTTGAACATGTATTATCCCAGTTGATTTTGCCAATAACCCGTGGCTAGGAGGCGTTATTTTAGCCTATAAACAGGCGTGCATTTCTGTAGCTAGTATCGTTTCTCTTTTTCCACAGACGCTTTTATATACAGTCGTACGTTCAGTTGAAACTCTGACGCTTAACTCGTTCGCGTTTTCTTCCTTTTTTTTTTGACTGCTGATCTTACCCATGTGTCCATTGCACATATTTATTTCTTGCGCACGTAGATATAAACACGTGTCTGTTACGTACATAAATTTCGCCACACAAAAAAACAGACTCTTGCATAGCTAGTTTAAATGTTCTATATAACTAGTCAACTGTTTTCTTCTTTTACCGTAACTGTATTTTAATGTAACTCCTTCTTGTTAATACATGTAATCACTTCCCATGAAGGCATCTATGCAGATAACACCATCATTTACTCCCGTCTCAACAGGAAATCTACCAATGCTGACAAAGTAAACCTCGCTTCTTCCATTGAAAAGGACATTCGATCTGTAAATGATTAGGATAAGAAATGACTTGTAAATTTTAATGCTTCCAATCTGAAGCTGCTCTCCTTTAACCACCATGGGGAATCTTTCCAACCTTCCATCAGTATGGTTCACTTTAGTCTCCCAGAAAGCAATACACAGCGCCTCCCCAGACACATACATACATACACATACACATACATACTCTCTCTCTCTGTCTCTATCGCTTTCTCTCTCTCTCTATCTTGGATATTTATAAATCTACAATTCGACCGTGCATTGAATACTGTTCCTCTATCTGGACGGGTGCTCCTGCTATTCATCTCGGGGTTCTCGACAGCTGGCAGTTTAAGTATAACCTCAAAATAACTCTCACAAAATACTTATTATTGACTTTTAAATAGACGATCTCGTTATAGAGTCATATATTTACACACAGACTCATCTTATATAGAAGATAAATAAAATATAATTAAATGCATTTTTGTGTGTTTGTTATTTGAATTGTCATGTCAGACTTTCATGAAAATATTTTTGTATAATTTTAGATGTGATGTTTCGGAGACCCGGGTGAATTATGGTGGCTATGGCTATGGGTTTGGCTATGGCTATGGTCATTACTGCGAAAAGATGAAAGATTCAATATTCAAACCATGCAGAAAATTTCTCGATCCTAAAGAGTTCAAAGAAATTATGGAATGTTGTAAAATAGATTTCTATGATTATAAACGCAGTAAATACTTTCATGAAGCTTTTTGCATGGCAATGAGAAGCTTGGCAAAAAGATGTGAAGAAATTGGTGTACCTATTAACTGGAGATCCAAATTTGACTGCAGTAAGATTATTATTATTATTATTATTATTATTATTATTATTATTATTATTAAGACGGATGGAAGTAGACAGTAAATAAAACAGTGTTGTTGGTAAAATTTTATTAATTTCACTATTAAATCATGTTATTTGAGTAATGGCACTTATGTCTAGAATTGAATGCTATGGATGTCGAACATTTTTGGTTCCAACGGGATGGCGCCACATGCCACACAGCCAATGCAACAATGGCTTTATTGAATTATGCGATTTGACGCTTTAGATTTCTTCCTTTGGAGTCATCTCAAAAGTAAGGTCTATGCCAACAAGCCTACCACAATTCAACGGCTAAAGGATTCTTCGTCACCCTATCCCTTGTGGCTCTTAGCATGTTTGCTCCTGTTACACCTCGCAACCCAGGTTCCGTCGTCCACCTGATTAGGCCCTGCAAATAAGTTATCCGCTGCCTTCCTCTGTCTCTTTTTCCTTCCATCTGGCCAGTCAGTATCAGGTTCTCCAAGCTATCCTTCCTTATTGCATGTCCCGGGAACTTCAGTTGTCCCTTCCTGATGCTCAGTATTAATTTCCTTTTTGTTGCCATTCTTTCCAACACCTCATCGTTGTTTGCGTGCTCAGTTCACGATATCCGCAGCGTCCTTCTGTAGAACAACATTTCCGCTGCTTCAAGCTTTGTTCTCATTTTCGGTTATATTGTCCAGCATTCACTGCCGTATTGAAGAACTGACATCACATAGCAATCCAACACTCTTTTCTTTGTTTCTAGTGAAAATTTCCTGTGTGTTAGTACTTTACGCAGCTTCCGGAACGCGTCCTTTGACATGCTAATTTGCCTCCGGATTTCTGTGTCGCACTTTTCATCTCCTGTTAGAACACTTCCTAGGTATTTAAATTTTTGTACTTGTTTGATTCTGGTATCTCACATTTGTATTTGGCATTTTGGGTTACACCTTTTGCTAATGACCATGCATTCAGTTTTCTTAAAATTTATTTGTAATCCTTTTTTGTCACTATCCACCGCTACCTTCTGTAGGAGGTCTTGTAGTTTCCTTTCCGTGTCTGCAATCAGCACTGTATCATCTGCATACCTTATGTTGTTCAAGATGTGGCCTCCAATAACAAATCCTGGCTGTCATCTAGGGTCCTCAAAATATTCTCGCTGTACAAGTTGAAGAGATCCGGTGAAAAGACACATCCTTGTCTTACGCCTCTTTCTATCTTTGTAAATCTGCTGAAATCATTACCTGTCCGTATACAGGCTGTTTGCTGCCAGTAGAGATTCTTAATTACTCTGATGTCTTTCCCAAAAATGTCGAGGCTGCCGAGCATCTCCATCAATTTTTTGTGTTGTATCTTGTCGAATGCCTTTGCATAATCAATAAAATATAGGTACAAGTCATTCTTCATTTGTATTGCCCTTTTGGAGAGCATCCGAATCATAAATATGGCGTTCCTTGTTCCAGTGTCTTTGACGAACCCGCACTGTTCCTGTCCTATCTCTGGCCTGATTAAGGCATATTGGTGAGATCAAGGAGCAACTATGCAGAGTCGTCACCAAAGATTTTGATCATCGGGTGGACGTGTGCTGCCGAGGCCTTGGTGGACGTTTTGTTAATATTATTTTCCACATATAATAGCCATGACTCGAATAACATGATCTAATAGTGAACTCAATAAAATTTCAACAATAAATTTTTTTATTTACTGTTAACTTCGATCCGTTTTAATGAAATATCTTATACTACTGTTTTTACTAGTTCTACTACTATTTTTTATTATTACTAATATTATTACCACTACTATTATTATTACTTCTAATATTATTATTAATAATAATACTATTATTATTCTACTACTTATACTACTACTATTATTTCAATTATTACTACATCCATTATCATTGCTTCTACTGTTACTACCATTATTACTACTTCTATTACTACGAATACTATTATTATTTCTGTTATTATTACTAATACTCTTACTACTACTATTACTACTACTATTTTATTACTAAAACTATTACTACAATTATTATTACTATTATTGCTGCTAATATTATTACTGATTCTATTACTACTACTATATTATTTGTATTATAATTATTACTACTACTATTAATACTATTATTCTTACTACGACTATGATTACAACTACTACTGTTATTACTACTATTACCATTACTACTAATACTATTATTATTGTTATTATTATTATTTGGATTCAATTTCTCTCCAACTCTTTGATGTTTCGGCTAAGTGATGGTCATTTCTCAGCTCCTAACCCCGTCTACTTGTAGAATAAGTAATAAAAATCATGTTTTAAAATACGTTCTACTAGCAGATTGTTTCTCAACATTTATTTTAATTCGTGGTGTAATGTTTTAATCTTAAAATACTTTCCATTACCGCAGCGTTTCCAAAGATTTATTTTATTCAGCGTGTAACTGTAGAATAAGTAATAAAAAACATGTCTTAAAATATGTTTCCATAAAGCAGTGTTTCTCAGCATTTATTATATTCACAATGTGATTGAAGAATAATTAACAAAATACCTATCATGTTATTACTTTCACTAGCACAATGATTCCCAAACATTCTTTTATTTCAATATACACTAGTAGAATAACTAATATAACTAATATAAAACTTTGAAAAACAGTAGCTACTCTGGCATCTAAGCATCGTTCATTCAGCAATGAATTAGAACACTCTCAGCTATTGGGCGTGTATAATAATAATATACACGCTAAAAAGTCTGCCTTATTTTAATATATGTTCTATTAGAGCAGTATATAAAATTGTTGATTCTAATTCAGAGAGCCCTTGTATAATAAGAAATAAAAAAATATTTTAAAATATATTCAATTAGAGCAGTGTTTCCAAAACTTGATTTTATTTCTGAGTGCACTTGTAGATTATTGAATAAAACAATGTCTTAAGACTTAAAACATGTACCTAAAGGTCAGTATTTAAGAACATTTACTTTTATTCAAGGTGGAAATGTAGAATAACAAAGGAATAAGCATGACTTAAATATGTTCCATAAGCACAGTTTCCGAACATATATTGTAATCCAAAGTGCACTTGTAGAATAAGTGGCACAAAACAAAAAATGTCTTAAAATATATTTCATTAGCGCAGTGTTTCACAACGTTTATTTTAATTCAAGGTAAACTTATAGAAGAAATAACATAACATACGTTAAAATATGTTCCACTTGAGCAATGTTTCCCAACCTTTATTTCAATTCGGAGTGTACTGTTAGAATAAAAGGGAAAATGTCTTAAAATATGTTTCACAAGCGCAGTGTTTCCAAACCATTATTTTGCTTCAGTCCACACTTATAGAATGACTAATATAAAATGTTTTAAAACATATTCCACTAACGCATTGTTTCACAAAACATTTTGTGTGTGTGTGTGTGTGTGTGTGTGTGTGTGTGTGTGTGTGTGTGTGTGTGTGTGTGTGTTTAGTTCAGCTTGCTCGTCTACAATTACGAATACAAAACATTTCTTACTATGTGTATCTCAACATTTATTTTACTTCGGGGTGAAGTTGTAAAATAACTTATATAAGAAAAATGTCTTAAAATATGTTGCGCTTTGGGAGACATCTTGCTTAGCTTATGCTTAATTACCTGACCCATTTAGTGCTTGCTAGCCAAATGCTCCAGGTCCCTAGCTAAGGCTATCTCTAGGGGATTTCCCTCAGCCTCCGCCCGGAGCAAGCTATCTTGAAGAGCCTTCAAACTGTTAGCCTTATCTAGTGCTTATCTTGGCTAAAAACGGTGGCGAAGGACCTAATCCTATCCTTAAGCATCTTCCACCGCCCATTCCCGATAATCGCCTCCACTAGTTCTCGTTGCACTACATTAATTAACTACTCTTGAAAGTCTCGTTTGTCCAGTAAAGACAGATTAAACATCCAGTAGCTAGTCATTCTAGTCCTAGTGTCTAACGCCACCAGGGAACAAACGAGTTTGTGGTCCAGTTAGCTTAACCAGTGGAAAGTGGGACAATCTAAAAGGTTTATGTCGGCTTCTCTCACTAACATTCTATTCAGGTAGATAGCTACCTGGTTAGACGGTCACTTAAGAGCCCACATCGACATCCTCCCTTCATAGTGATCAACCCGGTATCTATCGACGAGACTGAATTCATCGATCAGATCAACCAAACTACGATCGTCCACCTCCCACTAGCTCACCGCCCCCTGTTAAGCTTGAGGTCCAGGAGCATTCCAATCCCTCGCTAAGACTAGATGCGTTGAATTCACCAGGAAGGGCCCCAACTACCGAAAAAACGGAAACACGCTCCTCTCGGTCATCATGCGCATAAACTGCAACCAGTCAAAACGAGCTTCTTTTCACCGCAATATCGGTCACGATCAACCGGTTCTCGGCACGGACATGAACAAGGTCCACCTTCGCGCCCAGGGTACACTTGACAAGCAAAGAAATACCTCTGGCTTGTCGGTCCCCGTATTCTGAAAAGACGACGAAGTCACTAGACAGCACACAAGCATCAACGTTGTAAACAAAGTGAGTCTCCTGGATCACGGCAACATCAACACCGATTGACAGGAGATCACGATTCAGGCGGGCAGTCGTACTCCGATCTCTCAAGCCCCTCGCAAATAAGCTGGCTAACTTGATAGATATCGATTAAGTTTGAAAAGAAAAAAAAAAAGAAACCTTAATTGCATACGGGATAGAAATCTGCAGTAGTAAGGACCGTGACGAACTGTCCAAGATTACCAGTGTAACTATCGGACGTAATCCGTCTGTCAAGGAACATACCGCCGACGCCCGTAGGGTACGTTAGTTTTAACGCCCTATATAAGGAGGGCAGAACAACACCAGAAACCTCCCTGCACATAATTGCGTCATGTTTCTCAGTTCTGGTGTGCTACTCTGGGTCATAGTAAACTTTGGAAACAGTTTTGCCGCTGCTAAGTGGTCCCAGACCTTGAGGTTGCCCACGGTGTTTTGAATGAGTGTAATTACACCGGGGTCACGGCGGAAGTTTCTCGGATCCTTTGTAGATTTGCCATCTCTATTGAGGAAAGATTTCTTTTTCTTGGGAAGGGTGGGAGAGTTGATTGGAGATTTGATTGGAGAGGTGAGTCGGATAAGGGGGACAGTGGAATATTTTGTGGGGAGCAAGGGAGGCTCTTGACCTTGCTAGCGTAGCTTGGTCTTATCCTGGCAAAGTAGGGACGGAAGCTGATCTTTGAGGTACTTCTGACTTCAGCGCAATCTCGTCCAGACACTTTCTCTCGTTTCTAACACTTTTCCATGTTTTCCTCTTTCTTCTTCCCTCTCTTTAATGAGGAAGGCTGCGATGAGGGCATCTCCTCAATGTCCATACGTTCATCGTCTGGGGATTGCTGCCGCTGTTCTGCTGTTTTGCAGTTCTTCCAACTCCTGCTACTTTTACTTCTGTCCTTTGGGTGTTTTCTGCCGCATCACTTCCTGCTCTCGATGTGGCGATTGTTTTGCTCTCCTGTGCTTTTCGGCCTGTGGGACATTCTGATGTGGAGGTAGGATTTTTGTTTTATGGTTCTTCCGCCCGGCCTCCTGCCAGTCGTCATCTTGCCTGGCTCCCGCCGCCTCTTGCTTTTTTGTTTGTCTACTCTGTTGTTTTTGTTCTTGGGCTGTTGAGTCGGTGGCGTAGGGTTTTTCCTCGGGCACGCTTTTGCCAAATGGCCCGATGCACACCAGAGTTAACAGTAGGGTCTTCTGCCCTCCACTACGACATATATAGATCTACATCGGCAGATCAACACATTGGGCACTTCGCTGAATTCCTTACGGGACAATGTCACTTGCAACGTGACATCTCCCATAGCGAAGCCCGCCTTACTCATTACGGTCGCCACATCTGCTACCTGACCATATTAGGTGAAAAATGTACTCAAATATCCATGGCCACCCCATACAAGATAATGCACGTATTTCAGGTGCCCATATATTCCTTTTGAAAGCGAAGCTCTTTGGCTGCTAATGTGGCTCCTGTCATCTTCTTTGCATCCTCTTCTGAAGACAACAGGATGTTCCACATGGCATGACTTCTCCTGACAATCAACTTTGCAGCTATTTTCTGGCTTTTTACAGCCTCTTCTAGTGATTCTCTGCTAACATCAATAAATTTATGCGTTTTAACGTCCGTTGTTACCAGAGAGATGGTCCTTGTTTCCACAACTTTTTGTGTTTCCAAGATTGTTAAAAGTTAATTCTCTGAAATGTTCTCTTGGTACTTGTCTTCAATTGAACCATATTATGCTTCGTTTTTTTTGTAGGGGAGGTTCAGCCTTTCCCCATGCCCACGGTGACAGCAACGGCGAATCTGGCCTCTGAGAGGCCTCTTGCAACTTCCGATTGCCGATCAAGATATTTTATTTTCCTTTTACAATATTACTTGAAGAAAAAAAATACAACTAGAATCCAGTTACCAGATCAAAAAAAAAAAATAATAAAATAAAAAAAAAAGCGAGCTGTAACTTCACACATACAAAACTCAGTTTTAACTTCTCACTGTCGAAAGTTTCCTATCTCTCAATACTTTTACATTTAAGAGCCGCTTACAAGTGGCACAAGGCCGAAATTATAGATTACTCATTGAGGATCGAACTCACTACTCAATTGAAAATGAGTTCTAGCGAAACCAGTTCGCTAAACATTACACCACGTCAGAACGATCCTCTAGCGCTTACACTTTGCTTTTACAATATATATATATATATATATATATATATATATATATATATATATATATATATATATATATATATATATATATATATATATATATTGGACGAGTTCATGTGTCATATGAGTGAGTACCCATAACAATTTTGGGCTGCACTTTTAGAATAACTATTAAAAAACATGCCTTAAAATATATTTCACTAGCGCAGTGTTTTCTTAATTTGATTTTTCTTCTTGATACACCGAAAGAATAACTTATAAAACTCGTTTTAAAATATGTTCCACCAGCGCAGTGTTTTCCAAACCTTTATTTTACTTCGGAATAAATAACTTATTAAAAACATAGTTTTGGATAATTAAACTAATCATTTATATTCTTGAGAGTGAATATAACATTGACATTGTTTTTAGGCATAAAAATTATTTTTGCAGTCCTACTATTGGGTATTAATCGTAGAACAATGGGTATTTAAGTTTAACACGTATAATATTTTTCAGTGAATTCTTATGTTAATTAAGTTCAGTTTTAATGTAAAAAAAATAAAAAATAAAAAAAACATTGGCGTTGACCCACTCTAATTTGACATTTGTAGTTATCGATTGTCCGAAGAATAAAGTTTACCAGCATGATGCCTTAAAATGTCAACCAACCTGCTTGAACTCAAAACCAAAATGTACGGAAATTGGAGAAGCATGTGTATGTAAATTTGGTTATATTCTAAGTGGAAACCAGTGCGTCCCTGATGAGGAATGTGGATGCAAATACAAAAAGTTTTATATGAAGGTTAGTAGTTACAATATTCTTCTTCTTCTATGTGCCATGTCCCTTTCGAACGTAGGCAATCATAGCTTTCCACGTCTTCCTACCTCTGTAGGCTCTAAACACGCTTTCTCCTCTTACCCCACCCAAAACCTGCTATTCAATCCACTTCCCCAGACCCGTCAAGTATGTTACTTGCTGCTTTCTCCTGTCTCTCTTTCCTTCTATCTGACCTGTGATTATCAGATTCTCCAAGCTCTCTTGCCTCATTACATGTCCCAGGAACTTTAGCTGTCTTTTCCAGATGCTCAGTATTAATTTCCTTTTCGTTTCCATCCTTTCCAAGACCTCATCATTGCTCACATGACATCAGCAACATCCTTCTATAGAACCAGATTTCAATTGCTTCAAGTTTTTTCTTAATCTTTGATGAGATTGTCCAAAAAATTGGATTCCTCAAAATACACACGAGGTAATTTCTGTAGCCTTTACTATCAAGTGCCAGGTCAAAATAACACTGCACTAATGAGGATCGACGTCGCAACACAGTAGTAATGGTCAACCAGACTAACATATTAACCCTTACTCCTTAGTGAGCGCAAGTATTGTCTAAAAGTCTAACCGAGTAAAAGTGGCACAACGTTAAATGGGATTTGTTAGTCGAAGAAAACTTGCTGCAGCCCTTCGACACTTTTTTGTAGGTGCCTGAAGCGCAGAATAATGACCCCAGAAGAGATGTAGTGACTGGGACCTATACTGCACTGAGAATAAGAATTTATCCTTGATACTTCTCGCAGAGAATTTGGCATCAGGTCGAAGTTTAAAGTGGAATTTTATAGCCGTACCACAAATTGCTCTGCCCAATCGATATTTCAAGTTTTGGGCAAATCCCAGACGCTGAATAATGATTGCCACTCACCTGCCTGAGGAGAGGTAAAGCTTGTTCATTAGCTCCACACTGAAAGTAGGAATTCATACATAATCCGACTATCATAGAATGAGATCAGGTCAAAGTTATAACTAGGATTTAGTAACCACGCAGAATTGCTGGAGCCACTTCCATCGGTTCTTTCTCTTTTGCAGACACTAAAAGCGCAAAATCGTTATTTTTATTTTTTCACGCGCTCATGTCGCAAAAGAACAGGATACATCGTTGATGGTTAGTTGCTCAAACTTTTGCGGTATTTCTACATTTGGGGACATCTCAAGCGCTGGACAATAACCCCAGCTGTCTTCCTGAGGAGAGTTAGTCATAAGAGATGCCCAGTCAGAATATTTAGCTGAACGCCAACATCCATACGTTACAGACGATTACTGTGGGTAGCCGTTCAAAATTTGCTCAAGCCATCTCGGCACGGCTTCTCTTTTTTTTGGACGCCTCGTGCGTCGGGTTAGTTTAATGAGTTTGTAGTGATCTTGTATTGTAGTCTGAAATAACCTGATTTGTGCTGAGCATATTGCCAAGGCACTTTTTTAGAAACTGATCTTCAGTTAGAATCTTACTATACATGGAAATTTCAAAATTGAGGTGCATGGGGACATCAATAATTCCAGTTGTATTCGGACCTATAGGATTAATTGGAAAAGGATCCTTTCGACTCCTTGTAGGGATTCCTCGTATCACATACCTTAAAGAAATACAAAAAGTTTTACGCACAAGTACAGCTTACGTATTAAGAAGAGCTTTAAATATCAAAAAGTGTGTATGGTTCGTTTTTTGTTTCTTTTTACGAAAATGTAATGAAAACATTTCTGACCTTGGGAGATCTCTTGTTGAGATCTGAAAAGATATGTGCACATATCAAAAATCCAATGAAAGAATTAATTTTAATATGTTTTCACGATAAATCGACCACGGTGAGATTTGAACACAAATCTCGTGAGAAAAGCGAACGGTTTATGCACACGCCCATATTCTGCACAAATATTGACGAATAAATAAACTTGATATTCCTTTAAATAAATCAATTCTATTCATTCACATTTTGCTCATGGCAATATTGCTGATTCTTTTTTTAGGTGGGTGACGTGATTGTCCATCTAAATTGCAGGATAAAGGTTGTCTGCAAACTTGGTGGTAAAGTGAAGGTCATATATCGCAAACGTTGTCCAAAAAACAGTGAATGCAAAGTGAAAAAGTACAGACTTCAATGCTACTGCAAGAAGGGATTTGTACCATTCAGAAGACACTGTATCCCGAAAGGTAATTTAATATTATGTTTTTATTACAATTAATGAAGTGTATATATATATATATATATATATATATATATATATATATATATATATATATACGGAGACTGCATATAAGAGTATAAACACTGATAAACGTACCTAAAAATGTAATAACACATTAGATTACAGTGAATTTTTTCATGAATTTATAAGTTTACTGGTTAGGCGATCATGATCTTTCACATCATCCTATCCCATGTAGCTCTGAACAGACTTTCTCCTTTCATTCCATTCAACCGCCGCTCTGCCACCGATCTGCTTAAGTTCATCAAGTATGTTACGCATTGCTTTCTCTTGTCCTGCCTTCTCCACATCCGTCTCGTGAGCATCATACTCTCCTCACCCTTTTCGTCATTACATGTCCCAGAAACTTCAGCTGTATTTTCCTGATGTTATCATTTTTCTTTTCGTGTCCATACTTTCCAAAACTTAGTCGTTGTTCACAGGTTCCGCCCATGGTACCTTCAGCGTCCTTCTGTAGAACCACATTTTGGTTTCTTTAAGTCTTTCTTTCATCTTTGATGAGATTGACAAGCATTCGCAGTCATTTTGAAAGACAGGCATCATATAATAATGCAGTACTTTATTCCCTATTTTCTGCAAAATTTTGATGCCTCTCAATACCCTACTCAGCTTCTGGAATGCTTCATTGGCCATGTAAATACGCCTTTGAATCTCCGTATCGTACTTTCCATTTCCTTTTAGAACACTTTCTTTGGTATTTAAATTTCTATAGCTGCTAGGTTTTACGATCCCCAACCATTAGTTGGCATTTTGGGCTCCTCTTTGTACTGATTACCATGCATTCATTTTTCTTGTAGTTTATATGTCAAGGCTATTGAACCGACTCTGTCCTGCTATTTAGCTGGAGGGAGAAATCACTGATTAATACCTTTTCCATAGAATGAAACAAAGTATATCACCCCGCAAGTTTGGTTCAAAGATTGCTGGTGATTCTGCAAGTGAGTACTGAACAACAACAAACCCTCAATCTTTCCTCTGTTCAAACTATTCGAAGTTCTCATATCCACAGCAGACTTGTGGGGATAGTTTGCTGGCAAATTCTGCAACTCAACATCCGATTTCCCACTGAGAATAGAGTGGTATTTCATTACTCCGTCTCTTGTCTCTGACATAATTTCTAAACTAACCACACAAGGCACGCAGTCCTAAAGAAATGTGTTCCTGAGCTGGCTCCTGTTTTCTCCAAACTCTATAACTATTGCCTCACTGCTTCCTGCTTTGCTACTTGTTGGAAGTCCTCATCTGCAGTTTCTGTTCTTAAGAACTCCGGGGAGCCGTCTGACACTTTTAATTATTGCCCTATTAGCATCTGATCGCTTTTTGGCAAAGTATTCGAGGGTTTTATCAATTCTGAAGTAGTTAAGCATCTCACGTCTTACGCCCTACTCTCTGACAAACAATATGGCTACCGCTTCACCAGATCTACCGCTAATGTGCTTACGGCCATCACTAAATATATATATTAGATTCTAGATAAGAATAGCGAATCTCGAGCTGTTACTCTATTGATCTTTTAATCGGCGTTTATTATGCTGGCCTTTTGCGCAAGTTCCAGGTTTAAGGTATTTCTGGACGATTGTTTGATTTGTTCCAATCGTTCCAGTCAAATCGTGAAAAGGAGGTCGTATTGAACTCACAAGCTTTCAGATCTTTTCACCCGAACAGAGGCGTCCCTCAAGGTTCTAGCCTAGATCTTGCGCATTTTCTGACATTCATCAATGATCTTCCTGAAGTAATCAGTCCCCAAGTAGGGATCCATCGAGATGACACGACCATTTAATACCGTCTTTATAGGAAATCTGCTAAGGCTGACAAAATAAATCTGGCTGCTGCTCTTGAGGAGAATTTCTAATAAGTGATGGACCAGAGTAGAAAATGGCTCGTAAATGTTCATGCCTCCTAAACGAATCAGCTCTCCTTTAACCACCATAAAGAAATTTCCTACTTACCATCGGAATGGATGACACTAGTCTTCTCGAGAGCAATCCACTGTGCCTCTCTTGGTCTCACTTTCTCAAGCAACTTGAAGTAGAACAAATATATCGGATTCATAGCTGGATCTACTACTAGGAACATTGGATGACTGTGTCGGGCCGGAATGATTTTTCTCGTCAGAATCCATCTTGCACGTTTATAAATCCACCATGCATCCATGCTTTCAGTACTGTAGCCATATCTAATCAGGGGCATCTGCTATTCATCTGGAGTTTCTCAATAAATTTCAACACTTATCTCCGATGTATCGATTCTGACTTGGCAGAATTCAGTCACTTTCTCACTGACGTGATACAGCTTTTTTATGTCGTTTCTACAAATATTTTCATCGAAACTGCTCTGACTAGCTTTTTTTGCCTGGTTCACGACCACAAGAATTTAAGCGTGCTACTAGATTGACATCTAGGTCTCACCATTTTACCGTTGAAATAGTTAAATTAAGTGCCACTTCTACCCAAACAGTTTCTTTTCTAGCCCTTACCTCCCGTGGAACTCCATTCAATTTACTAGCTTCCCTAATAGCTACAATCTCTAAAAATTTAAATGCAACATCAGTTGCCATCTTCTGTCTTCTTTAATTTCATTCATTTTTAATTCTTTCATAGACACAACCTGTACTTTGTAATTTCTCTCACTGTAACACCTTATGCATTCGCAGCCGTCGCACATTGAAAGGGGTGAAAGTATATATATATATATATATATATTAGAGGTTAAAGCTTTAACGGTTGACTTTTGTGAGCGGATGATGACGATTGACATTAGACTTGATTTAAATCTGAATTCATACTGTAAAAGGATCAAAAGCCACTCGTGATAGAGAGTTAGTTTATGGGGTACTTTATATGAATAGAAGGGAAAGATAATAGTTGACATTAGACATGATTTACAATAATGTTCATACTGTACAAGACTTAAAGGCCAGTCAAGGTAAAGGGTTACGTTAAAGGACGATTTGTTTAGATGGGAGCGGAAGATAACGGTTGAATTTACACTTGATTTACAATAGAGTTTATGCTGTACAAGGCCCAGAGTCCTCTCGAGGTAGAGTGTTACGTTAAGGAACATTTTATATGGATAAGAGCAGAAGATAACGGTTGACTTTAGACTTTATTTACAATAAAGTTCATACTGTAGAAGGCTCGGAGGCTACTCAAGGTAGATCGTTACGTTAAGGGGTAATTTTTATGGATAAGAGGGGAAGATAACGGTTGGTTTAGTATTGATTTACCATAGTTTTCATACTGTACAAGTCTTAAAATTCCACTCGCGGTAGAAAGATACGTTAAGGTGTCGTTTATATGGATAGATTCGGAAGATAGCGATTGACTTTAGACTTGATTTATAATAGAGTTTATACTGTACAAGGCTCAGAAGCCACTCTAAGTAGAGTGTTACGTTAAGGGGTAGTTTATAGGAATAGGAATGGAAGATAGCGATTGACTTTAGACTTGATTTACATCAGATTTCATACTCTACAAGGCTCGGGAGCCACTCGAGGTAGGAGAGTCTGTAAGGGATAGTTTAAATGGATAGGAGCGGAAGATACCGGTTGACTTTAGACTTTATTTACATCAGATTTCATACTCTACAAGGCTGAGAGGCCAATCTAGGTAGAGAGTGACTGCAGTTTATATGGAGAGGAAGGAAATACATCAGTTGACTTTAGTTTTGATTTACAATATAGTGTATTCTTTACAAGGCTCATAAGCCATTTGAGATAGTGAGTTATTTTAAAGGGCAATTTAAATGGGGCGGAAGATAACATTTGATTTCAACTTGATTTACGATAGTGTTCATAATGTACAAGGTTCAAAGTTCATTCAAGGTAGAAAGTTACGTTTAAGGGTAATTTATGTGGATTGGATGGGAAAATAACGCTTGACTTTAGAATAGATTTACAACAGATTTAATACTGTAAAAGGCTCAGAGGCCACTCGAGGTAGATGATTACGGTAAGGGGTACTTTATATGGATAGGTGTTAAGATAACGGTTGACTTGAGAAGTGATTTACAATAGAGTTAATACTGTTCAAGGCTCAGAAGCCACTCGTGGTAAAGAAGTAAGTGAAGAGGCAGTTTTTTGTTTAAATGGCAGGATAGTGAATGTTCGACCTGGAGGAACCAAGGAATGTTGTTCGTCCGAGCACTTTACATGAAAGTAGCGATAGAGCTGTGAGAGGCACGCCACATTACGCCTGAGAGAGAGGGAGAGAGAGAGAGAGAGAGAGAGAGAGAGAGAGAGAGAGAGAGAGACAGGTTGTAGGATGGAGAATAATAATTATCCAAGGTCTCAGAGATCTAATATGTGTGTGTGTGCGTGCCTGTCTGTCTGTCTGTGTGAACACATATATATGTGTGTGTGTTTCTTTCTTTGTGTTTGTGTATGTGTGATAAAGAAAGTTTTCAACAGCCTTTTTTTCTCAGGCACAGACCTTAATTAGTAATTAACCGGCAAATAATATAACATGTGTTTAATGTATACCGCCATGTCTAAATAACATGTAAAACTAATTAACGATTAATTGTTCGAGGTTATTTCAACAGAATTATGTAGAGACGATGAATATTACAATGTTTTAAACAGGAATGAACTTCTCGAAATATTAATTGTCTCTATCAAAGAAACTATTACAACATATGTAATATTATTTATTTTCTGTTTTTATATTTCAACTATACCAACAACTGTGCCTACAACAGTACCAAAAACTACGACGTGCAGACCGCCATATGAGTCTACAGGTATGATTTTAACCACACGAAAATTGGTAGAAGGTGAAGTAAATTCAATCTGTGTTTTTCGTTGTTTCCTTAAACTTTGTGAACATTGTGCTACTAATGTTCACTCAATACAATGACCATAATAAATATTATATTTATTCATTACGAGTGTACCTGTGAAAAATATTTATACCAATACGTTGTCTAAAATGACGGCAACATAAATATTGATGTGCCTTCTATTTTTTTCTTTTTGTTTATGATTGGTTGATTTTTCCCTTCTTTTTTTTCCCTTTTTATTGCGTAGCTGTTTGGTTTATTTATTTTTTTAGTGTACGTATCTATAAAAAGCAGACATGCATAAAGAGGTAAGAGAACTGACAAAACAAAAAACCTGCTCCTCAACAGGATGTATAAAAGCCAACGATAGAACGATAATACTGGAGAAAAAAGAAATATTCAAGCTATGGAAAGAATATATAGAAGATCTTTTCCACGACAAGAGAGAGCAACCGATAATACACAAAGATGAGGACGGACCGGAAATATTAAAGTCCGAAGTGGAAGCTGCAATGGAGAAACTGAATAGAAACAAAGCAGCTGGTCCAGACGGCATTGTAATAGAATTGCTCTTAGCCCTGGAAGAATTCGCCATAGAGAAAATTACGGTAATAATAAATGAAAGTTATCATAGTGGAATAATGCCAGACAATCTATACAAATCCATTTTCAAAGCATTACCTAAGAAGCCAGGTGTAAACGAGTGTGAACTCCACCGAACTATCAGCTTAATGAGTCATATTACAAAACTGATCGTCTGAATAGAGCAAAAAGCAGAATCAGGCCAGAGATAGGACAAGAACAGTGAGGGTCCGTCAAAGACACTGAGACAAGAAACGCCATATTTATGATTAGGATGCTCTCTGAAAGGGCAATACAAATGAAGAAATACTTATACGTGTGCTTTATTGACTATGCAAAAGCGTTCGACAAAATACGCCACAAAGCATTGATGGAGATGCTCAGTAGCCTTGACATATTTGGCAAAGACATTAGGGTAATTATGAACTTCTACTGGCAGCAAACTGCCTGCATACGGACAGGCAACGAATTCAGCGGTTATACAAAGATAGAAAGGGGCGCAAGACAGGGATGTGTATTTTCACCAGATCTATTTTACAGTGAGAATATTTTGAGAACCCTAGATGTTATGCCACGATTTGTCATCGGAGGTCACAATCTGAACAACATCAGATACGCAGACGACACAGTGTTGATTGCAGACACGGAAAATAACTATAGAACGTCCTACAGAAGATAGCTGAAGAGAGTGACAAGAAGGGGCAACAAATAAACTGCAAGAAAACCGATTGCATAGTTATCAGCCAAAAGAGCACCCCAAAGTGTCAAATACAGGTGGGGGATGGTAAAATCAAGCAGATACGAAAATTTAAATATTTGGGAAGTGTTCTAACTGAAGACTGAAAGTGCGACACAGAGATCCAAAGGCGAATTGGCATGGTGAAAAACGCGTTCCAGAATCTGAGTAAAGTATTAAGACACAGGAAACTTTCACTAGAAACAAAGAAAAGAGTACTGGATTGCTATGTGATGTCAGTTCTTCAATATGGCTGTTAATGTTGGACAATATCAACAAAGATGAAGGGAAAACTTGAATCAGCTGAAATGCGGTTCTACAGAAGGATGCTGTGGATATCGTGAAGCGAGCATGTGAGCAATGACGAGGTTTTGGAAAGAAGGGAAAAGAAAAGAAAATTAATAGTGAGCAACAGCAAGAGACAACTGAAGTTCCTGGGACATGCAATGAGAAAGGAGGGCTTGAAGAACCTGAGCCTAACAGGCCAGATAGAGGGAAAAGAGACAGAGGAAAGCAGCGGATGACATATTTGAAGGTCCTGAACAGGTGGATGACAGAACGGATGCTGAGACACGTTACAGGAGAAAGCGTGCTAAGAGTCACCAGGGATAGGGAAACGTGGAAGTCTATGATCGCCTACGTCCTGAAATGACAAGGTAGATAGAAGAAGAATCTATAAAAAACAAAAAATAAACCAAACCAAACCGAAGCAATTACGCAATAAAAAGAAAAATCAACCAATCATAAACAAAAAGGAAAAAATATTCAACCAATCACAGACAAGACAAATCCCACAAAATCACACCATAATCTATATAAAGAAGACAAAACGGTGATCTAACGGCAAACAACTCTGACGTGCGAGAACATCATTACGGTGTTCTCACAAAACTTCGAAGTCTGCATGAATTTGCTCTGTTAAAGAGACAAACTTTTTGTACTTCCAAACGCTCTGTGTACATCCTGATATTGAGCACTTTACGATAACCAATTTTGCATGCTGATACCCATTTTATCAATAAAACCACTGAAAAACTAAAACCTTGACGCTAAACATTATTACAAACATTATATATTGTAATATGTATATTCAGACATCATATTTCCATTTAAACATGTTTTCGTTGAATAGTATAGACATATTTTGTGTAGATAATTTTAGATTGGTCCTTTCCAGTTCTCTAATTTGTTTCTATATATTGAGATGAAATTCATCAAGGAAGGCGCCGTAGTTACTTTTTAATCTAAGAACTTTCAACCTTTGTTTTTTGAAGATCACATTCAAGGATAAATAACAAAGAAAATGCAACTGTAACTGCGCAAAACTATCTAAACAAACAACTTGAAAATATCAATATCAAATAAGTCAACGCAATATGTCTATATTATTCAACAATATATATGTATATATATATATATATATATATAAACAGTAAAATAGTTGCTGACTGAAGCAGCAGATGATTAATCAAAAAAGTACTCAATGCATAACTAAAACAAATCAACTAAAAATTCAGAGCTAACAATATGTCAAAGAACGGAACACACACCACTTGGCTAGGTCTCGACTAGGCCGGTCTATTCAGGCTAAGTACTCTCCCACGACATCTAAGATACAACAACGTTCTAGACGCCCTCACCGAGTCAGGAGATTAATAGGAGAGAGCAAAAGACACACGCTGCTAGCTAGAAATAAGGAGTACTTAAAAAAATAAGGGGTGAAACAAAATACGCTATGTGGCTAAAGTGGGGTTCAGAAATGCCACAATTTTACTATTAATTGCAAACAAAATTAGCACATATTTCAATACAACCGTGGTAAAAAACGAAAAAAAGACAAAAAAAAAACAAAAAAAAACCCCAGAAAAAACAACCCCCCCCCCACACACACAAAAAGAACTGGATTATTTTTTACTCGCTTTATGACCAAAATTGAGGAGCCCTTGGCTGCAGTCTGTACTAATCTAAGGGATAATCCGGCTCTGATTCAAGTATATAGTTTAATCTGAATTATGAATAGAATTTATTTCACTTTTATAACATGTTTAATGTGTAAAATTTGTTTTCTGTTTTCAGAGTGTAAGATGAGAGGCGACTTTGTGATAGTTATTGACGTTTCATACGGAATTACAAAGAAGAAAATTAATAGCTTGGTTGATTTTGTCATAGAGATCATCAACATCTCCTCGGGGGAGGTGCGCTTCGGTGTGATCGCATTTTCAAAAACTGTCTTTTTCAAGATCGGTTTGGGAACCTACACCAACAAAAAGCATCTAATTTTCAAGGTTAACTTGCTGCGTCACATTGAGATCAATGTGAAGGGCCATGCTTCTACAAATTTGCACGGTGCATTGCATCACTTGGCAGAGATGTTTGCCAACGCCGGAAAAAGTTATGTCAAATGCATGCCTAAGTATGCTTTCGTTATATCACACAGAAGATCAAGTAATTACAGAAATACAAAGGAAAATGCGAAGATGCTGAGAAATGCTGGAATCACTGTCTTTGTGATTGGTGTCGGAAATAACATATACGAGAAAGAAATGCGGTTGATTGCTAGTCGACCCTATGATGACTTTATTTTCAAGACTAATTTCCATTTTTTTGGTATCGTTAAGAAATTAAGGAAACAGATTTGTGGAGGTACGTATATATGTAATAAGTAATTAGATAATCAATAAAAGCATGTTGCTAAACAAATGAATTAATTAATACACGTCTTATCTATATTCGAATGTGCGTGTAATGTAACGGTTCAGGCAGTCAGTTAATTGCCATAATTTATATAGATACTGGCGTTCAGAGTTCGAACCCCTGTTTATTTCGTTATATTTACTGTCGCACAAAGAATCTTGGAAATGGTATGAATTGTGAATTTACTCGAATTCCTAGGTTAGCAATGAAATCACCAATTTGTCGTCGAACTTCGTATTCATCCATTTAATTCAGGGACGTCTAGGCTCATTTACTTTGTGATGGAAACTCAGTCTTGAAAACGAATAATTCTAAATAGAAATTCAACTTGAAGATATTTAGATGATTATAGCAGGGATGACAAGGCCCTCTTGCCATAATGTGCCAACCAGTCTAGGAGAAGAACGAATACAAATAACGCCTGGATCGATGGGCAAGGTAGAAATGACTGGTCTCTCTAGCTTTAAACTAGAAACCAGTCTAAAAGGATATTCTGCATGCAGATGATGGATCGATGAATGGATGGCCATAGTGGTGATAAACCGTCTCTTATGTCTTGAGGTGACACTCAGTCAATGAGTAGTACAATTTTGAATGCAAATCTAGCCTGAAGATGGATGAATGAATGCATGCTCATAGTCGGAATAATTGGACACTCTTGTCTTGGTAATCAGTCTAGAAGAGGAAATATCTGAATGCAAATCTACCCTGAAGATGAATGCATGGATAAATGGACATAGTGGGGATAACCAGTCTCTATTTCTTGAGGTACCAATGAGTCTAAGAAAAAGACAATTCTGAATGCAAATCTATCCTGATGGTGGATAGATAAATGGATGGCTATAGTTGGGATAACTGGTCTCTCTTGTATTTAACAATTCTGTATGCAAATCTAGCCTGAAGTTGGCTGAATGAATGGGTTGCCATATGTGGTATAACGGCTCTCACTGGCATTGAGATGGTAATCTGTCTAGGATAAGGAAAGTAATCAATGCCAATCTAACCTGAGGATACATGGATCAATGAATGGCTGTACTGGTTTTTCTTTTCCTTGGGGTGGCACTAGGTTTAGAAGAAGGAAAATTCAGAATGCAAATCGAGCCTGAGAACGGTTAAATGAATGTGTGTCTATGTCATTGTTATCTGGGATCTCTTGAATGGCGATGGCAGTCAGTTCAGAAGGAAGAAAATTATGAATGCAAATTCATCCTGAATATGTTTTAACGAATGTGTGTCCATAGTGAGAATAACCGGTCTCTATATCTTTGAGGTGGCACTCAGTTTAGGAAAAGGAAGATTTTTAAATAAAAATCTAACCTGAAGATGGATGCATGAATGGATGGTCATATCGGGTATAACTGGACTCTCTTGTCTTGAAGTGGTAATCAGCCTAGGAGGAAAATGCTTAATGCACATCCATTCTGAAGATGATTGGATGAATATGTACCATATCAAGGATAAGTGGTCTCTCTTGCATTGAGGTAGCAATTAGTTTAGGAGAAAGAAAAATTCTGAATGCAAATCCATCTAGAAAATAGATAGTTTAATGGATGGCCATAGGGTGAATAACTGATATCTCTTCCTTTAGGGTGGAAATCAATCTAGGAGAAGTAAAATTCTGAAGGTAAATCAAGCCTGAAGATAAATGGATATATGGATGGTCATAAAAATGATAACTGGTTTCTTCTGTCGGCTTTAACGGAGCGACACGGAGGGGGGGGGCTTGTGTTTCTGAATGAATGCTGTTTGATTCCAATTATTACTGTTGACTCTGCAAAAGTGTGCTAAACAACAGCAAACTTTCAATCCTCCTTCAATTCAATCAATTTAAAGTCCTCAAATCCACATCGAACAAGGTTGAGTGCTTTGCTAGTAACTTCTCTTCCAACTTCACACTTGACTGGTCTGAAGAACTCGAACTCGATTTCCCATCTAGAACTGAGAATCAACTGAGTGATGTATATCTAACACCGTCTCAGGTTTCTGACAGTGGCGTCCCTGGATTGCTTGGGGTTAAGTAATTACAAAAAAATAAGATGTACATATTTGTTCCCAGATAACTTCCAGAATTTCAAATTTCACAGGCGATAAGCCAGTCGCAATTGCATGATTACATCGATACAATATTCCTATAAAATATTCAGGAACTTATCACTGACACAAGGATAAAAAGGGCGGCAAATTAAATTCTGTAATGTTAAATAATAATAGAAATAAGGAATTTAAAATGATTAGAATAGAGTGAATACAAATTTTACCTCCTTGTGCAAACTAATTAAAACAACTGCTTTAGTTTCCTTTCATTCATTATGCAGTTAGTTTTAGACCGACTTGACTTACAGGGTGTAATTCATTTCTATTTATTTCTCAGATTAGGTCATTTGCAGCGGTGTGCAGTAATATTGATCTATTTTCGGAAGATATGATAGAATTTGTTTGGTCGTGAAAAATATTACTTCATCCCTAATTGTATCCGATTTTTACGCCGACACTATTGTTTTGGCTTAGTTGTCCTATGACCATTGTCTGCAAGAGACGTTACTCCAACGAAGCATACGAAAATTGTACCACTGCACGGACGCACTACCAAGCCTTACAGAGAGATCGCGGATATTGTTAGCGCCAGCCTTTCAACTGTCAGTCATGACATCAAAGCGAAGGAACAAACTGGATCCATCAGTCCAAAATGTAAAAGAAAATGCGTTCGGAAAAGAAAAATAACGCCAATAGATGACGTATACGTCGTCAGGGAATGTATGAAAGATCCTAAGAAGACATTATTCGTTTTGTTTTAATTAATTTGCACAAGGTTTAACAAGGTGTTGCATTTCTAGAATGTTGAAGGATAACAATCAGTTGGAATTTGAACTCAGTTTACATGATTCAGTTTCCATCTCCCACAAAAAAGAAAGAAAAAAAAACATACAAAAAGCACCCGCTAAAGATTCTACGATGTATCTCTATAAGTTGTATTATGATACGAATATTTGATACAATTTGTATTTTGATACAAATAATTCAAATACTGATTTTTACTGAAAATCTTCTCGAGACGAAAAATGTATAATTACGACCAGACGAATTGTTTGAAATGATAAATAAACTTGATTTATTTGAAGAATATATTAGAATAATCCAGAACTACCAAAATACGGATAGAAAGTGAATATACAAAAGCAGTGTAAGTCAAAAGAGAGTCTTCTCGGCGGATTTTTTCAAAATTTACAGTGAGGCGATCCTAAAAAGTTCTAAATTCTACTAGGATTTATTATTATCGACCATAAACGATTCAAAATATGCATATGACACAGTGTTTGGAGCTAACACAGAAAGGAAACTACGGGATCTTCTACAGAAGAGAGGAAAGGAAAGCAAGAAGAACGTATTAAACATTTAAGAGAACAGCATCTCTGGTTTTCAGCAAAAGAAACAGGCTAAGATATGAACTACAAATTGTCGTAACCAAAACAAAACAAGTACACAACTTTAATATATCGGAAATATTTTCAGCAGTTATGTAAAATATTAAGAAAAAGAAAACCTCGTTCGAAAAAAGTGCTGAACTGTTATATAATATTGGTCCTTCTACAGGGTGCCCACTAAATTCAGAAAGATTTGAGATAAACGTTGAAAACTGGTGACAGCCGGTGTGAGGGAAAAAATTATGGGGTATTTCTGCACATATCGTTCTTTGAAAATTACGATAATTTGACGCTCAAAATCAGCCAGTTGCTTAGTCATACGAAAAGGAAAGAAATAAAGATATATGCTGTCTGCAAATAACCGTTAAATGAGTCACGATATCGAGAAGCAATTAATCAATCATAAAAAAACAATCGGAGTTGTGTAATTATGCGTGAGGACAATGATTATTCAAGGTCATGAATATTCAAGAAATTTATTCAAAGTTATTCGAGGACAATTATTAATGAAAAGTAAAACAGTGAATTATCGACTGTTTCCTCACAGATGAAGAAAAGATTTGGGGTAACAGAAGAGAAATGCGAGTCTACACAAGAATGCTGAGAATTCTGTGGACTGAATGTGGAAGAAACAAGGAAATTTAGGGGGCAAATGGAAAAAAGAAGGAAATTTATAGTGTGAGAAAATTGAAATTCCTACAAAATATGTTGAGGTTAGAGGCCTTGGAGAATTTGACACTCACAGGTTTTATACATTTGGCAAACTGTAAATAAAAAGGCATTTCTTATAGTTGGTTCACATAATTTAGTAGATGTTTGTAAATTTGGGAATTGTTTTTGTATTTAGTTCTGTATAAATTGATAAATGATAAATATCGAATTAGTTTTCAAATACAATTGCATTACTCTTTTGAAAGCCGTAAATATAAAATTATTCTTAAAAATAAACATTCTAATAAATAAATAGTGTTTAATATTTTTGCTTTAAATTCTCAAGAACAAAAGAATGTATAAATTCACTCTCATCATACCTCTAACTTTATTACAACTATAATCATCGCCTTTTTAAACAATAAGCATTTCCGAGGAGTGAAGGAAGTTAAAATAAAAGCGGGGTCATTGGAAAAATCGCCATTTTGACCCTCCATCTTATTGCGGGCACGAAGATCCAAATTTTTGCAATAACTCTTACAGCCAAAAGTTAAACGCAAACAAAAATTTTAATTATATCGAAGGTAAAAAAATCTTACTCAAGAAATAAAAGACAAATAAATTTTTGCGATAAAATAGGACAGGACATTAATTTTCAAGGCATTTCCATGAAATTAACGAAAGCTAATACATTAAAATTTATTATATATTGCCTGACTGATAACGTGTTGCATATGAACACAAAGATTTTGAATTAGGTATGTCTTGTATTTCACAAAAAACTAAAATTTGATGTCTTTGTGTAGATTAATAAAAACATATATATCATTTTATTTTATGTTACAGATATGGAACGGCTATATCATTGTTTCCATTGTCAAAATGGGTGCCACTGCTTTCCAGGTCAGTAAACATGCATATATATATTCTCTAATCTATCTATCTATCTATCTATCTATCTATCTATCTATCTATCTATCTATTTCACATCGAATTCCAGTTGAATGCACTGCATTCATTTACGCGCTAATACCGTTGGGGCAGGTATTAATCCGTTTCTTTCCTCCTTTATGGGTTAAATAACAGAGCAGGCTTGGTTCTGTAGCCTTGGCTGGCAACCGGTCTACCGCAGCAGGTATTGGGAACCTGTTGTGGGATAATTAAAAGCCTGAAGTCTATTGTCAGCGTCATCTGTTAAGCCTCCACTCATTTTTCTATACCTAAATTCAAACTGAAATATTAAAAATAAATAATTTATCTTCAAGATTTAAAATTAGCTTTACTTGAATGCCAAGGGATTAAATTTAGTCATTCCAGTAAGCAAGATACCCTGGTGTATTTTAAACCGAAATTACCTTGATCGGAATAAAAAATTTTCTAAATTTAAAAAAAGTTTTTAAAATCTCGAATTTTTCGCCATTTTTCATCGATTGTAAACGGAGGCCAATTCTCTGTTTTAAAAAATCTTACAAAAATAAAATACATCTCGCTGGCACATTTTCTTCAAATCACCGAATTTGAACTTACTTTAAGTTGACTTGAAGCAAGAATTAATTGCTTACTGCTTACTTTGTTTCAAAAAGCATTTCTCAATTACAGTAGCCTTGTTATCACAGCTGTCATCACCTTATCAGCAGCTGACAGTTGGTGATTTACAGTATCCGGTCAAAAGAATGGAAGACGAATTTTGTATAAATCTTATTCATACAAATCGTTTTTTATTTTTAACTATGTTAAAATTAAAAATGTAATGCAGTTTTCAGCAATTATCCACTATTTTATGGAATTTTAGTTAGTTCAGCTTCGTAGGCTTACGTTTGAAGATGTTTTATGAAAAATAAGAATTAAAATAATATAAATCTCTCATTTAAATTTTTTACAATAATAACAGAATGAAAATAACAGCAGATGTAACTCAATAATTTATGAAATGTTATGGCATTTATAAATTTTTATTTTTAATATCAATTTTTCAAATTCTTTTAAGCTACCTCCACAAATTGTGAATTTCACAATTACTATTTTTTTTTTAACAAAATTAGAAAATCAGGAAATAAAATGTAAAATTTGCTTTAAATGTTTAAGGAATGACTTGCAAAACAGGCTTTTGAGTTTTATAAACATCTTGAAGAGACTTGAATCAAAATCAAAGTGCGGTTTGTGTCATTTTCCATGTAAGGTGGATAATTCAAAACACTTGTTAACTTCTAAAATAAATACGACGCTGATGGAAACTTGTTATGACCCCAATGGAACATCGTACTTAAATTAACATATTTATTTACACACACAAAATTTAAAAAAAATTCTTTTGAAAATATATTTGCTGAAAAATTTTTATTAAACTTTTCAATTTTCGATAGGCAATATAACCATTAATTCTTAACTAAAAACATAAAGAATGACAGTTCTTTAAAATATTTTGAAAAGGTTTTTAAAACTTTATTAATTATTTTTATAATAAAACCAAATGAAAATTCCTTTAAAATTTTTTTACTAATCGAAAAAAAATTTTTTTTCAGACTATAATGTCCTTAATTATTATTATTTATTCCAGCATTTAAAAGCTTATCAAATCAAATTATATCAGAGTTTTAATGCATTTTTTATTTTATTTCGGAGCAGATTTTCGGATAGTGCCGAAAAATGTAAAATAAAGAAAGTAGATGATTTACATTCCCTGATGAGTCCTACGTTTAAATAATAAAAATAATTTGAAGCCAATTAATATTTATTAAAATTTCGTGGATTTACGTGGAGGAGGGGTAACAGATTTTTAAAAAAATTACACCAAGATATGTGAAAAACAATAATTTCAAAATAATTTAATTCATTTGTGAATGAGTACTGAAAGTTTCATTAACATCCGACAATTATTTGATTTTTGCGAGAATTTCCAAATTAATGTTTGTCACCGAAAAAAGTGAGTTACATAAAATTACGTGATCGATTGTAAACAGTTGTAACATTTTCTGCAACACTTACTCAAATCAAAACAAAATTTTCTGCCAAAATTTCGAACATATTAAAAGGGATTAAAAAAATTTTTAAAAATAAAGAAAAATTACTTTGATCTTAATAATATTATCAGCATTTTGATGGAAAAAGTTTGTTTTATTAAGTTTTGGACCTTTTCAATTCATACTATGTTGTTTTTTGGCGACTTAATGTAGGTACCACACACACACACACACACACACACACACACACACACACACACACACACATATATATATATATATATATATATATATATATAATTCAAATGACTTATTTATCATTAAACTGATATTTAAACATTTTTTGGTATTGCTTTCAGGTTGGTCTCTCATAAATAGACCACGAGGTGAGGTGAGTAAATGGATTTTTTTAATACAATAAAAGTGCCTTTTCAAGGGTTTTCTGATATTCTGACGACGTATATTCTTGTAAGAATGTTTTAACGTATGTACTTAAATACGGAATGTGCATTGTGGTGCAATAGAATGATAAATCGGAGAGCCAAGTTCGAATTTCTGTTGCAAATACTCTGGTATAAAGCTATCTTTTCTTTCTAGCTATGGATTAAACAGCAGGGCAGATTGAGTTTTAAAATCTTGGTTGGCAACAAGTCTACCGCAGCAAAAAATGGCAACCAACTGCGGGAAAATTTTGCCTAGTCAGTCATGTCTTGTTTCGAGATATCACCACCCAAGTGTGTATACCGTATAATGTTGTTTAATGCATATGTTTGCGTATTTAACTCGGCCAGTCAATTAAGTCAATTGACTGGCCGAGTTAAATACGCAAACATATGCATTAAACAACATTATCCATCTATCTTAGTCCGTTCATGTCTGTCTGTCTATCTATCTATCTATCTATCTATCTATCTATCTATCTAAGTCTGTTCCTATATATCTATTTATCTATCTATTAATCCATAATTTATTGCCCTCTTGAAATCAATTAATTGTATCCAGAATGTTGTAAAACTGGCAAAAGCTCATCTCATCTAAAATGTTACATGAAATGTTTTTGATTGCCAGCTCAACAAAAATTGTTACTCGTGGCAGCAATTCAGTCGATATTTTTACTTGTTTCATCTGTCAATATATATATAAATCTCTCGAACAATTATATTCGTAAACATCGCTGCCGAACAATAATTTGTTTCCATTTTAACGTTTCTAATCACAAAATAATATACATATATATACACTACCGGCCATAATTATTAGGCCACCCCAGTTTTTTTTTCAATCTATTTATCTATCTATCTGTCTACCTTTTTAAATCTAGTCCTCACCCAGGTATAACATTAAAGCCACTGAGAGACAAGAGGTTATTAGGTGCAGAAGAATTAGAAAACAGAAACACAACTAAGAAATGAGTACAGAAAATAAATCAGGAGGACAATATCTATGGATTGACATTGCATTTAGATTTTTTACTATTATAGTAGGGCGGGAAAAATGAATCCGGAAGAGAGTTTCACAGCTGATAAGTGCGAGGAAAAGTAAGTGTTTGCATAAAACAAACGATTATTTCAAGCCAACTCAATTTTAAATTGATGAGACATTGTTGCCAATCTAGTACTGCCCTTATATGCATGAAGTCTGAGTACCATAGCGAAGAGTGATATTTAATCTGTAAAATTTACAAAAATGTGGCACAAGGCCAAAAACGGGGATGAGGAAAAGGTTGATCTTCTGTCTTATAATTAAACTTACCTGGAGACAATCACTGACCAAAGCATGTCACAATATTCCTGATGCCAAAACAACACATTCTTACTTACCATTCTTACTGCAACCACCAAAATAACTCAGAATCTCCGTGAAATTCTAAATATTCTCCATATGTACAATTCTTGTCTGTGGGTGGAGGGAATAAAATAACAATTTAAAAATATAACCCTTAATGAGTATTTACAATATGATGTAAAATAGTGTGAGTACAAAAACAAAAAAAAAGTTTAATACTGTAACAGAAACATCAATTACCTGTACTTAATTAATGCGGGACTTTAATAATAGAAAAACACTCATTCAATCAATCACTCCCTCAACTATACACTCATTCAAACACGACAACTAAAACGAAACTCACATCCGAAATACAAAATACGTCCCACATTAACCAGCTAAATGATATCTCTGGTCGTCTATAGAGGAGAAATTAAACTAAAGTAAATGGGGGAAGAATTAAAAGAGGCCAATGACTTTACATCTACTAGTTAAGTAAACTTAAAGAAGAAGCTAAAGACAAAAACAAATCTAAATTAACCTAATTTATACAGGGCTTCTAATGTTCAGTTTAGTAAAAACAATATCCTAATGTCTAACCGGCATCAAAGTGTCACACTAAAACAGCCTCTCTTACTCTATACAAACGCAAGAGACTCATTCACTTTCTGCCAAATTCTGATGGGGGAATCCGCCGCTTTTCAGTTCTAAACTTAAAGAACAAGATCATTTGGGAAGAGGTGAATTTACACCCACCTAAAGTTTCTTATGACTTGTCTTTTATATCACGACTTAGAAGCAAATAATGCACATAGTGTTCAGCCTTCTATATTAAATAAACTTGCCCAACAGGAGACTATGACCGTGCAATAAAAATCTTGTTACAGAGTCGCCACCTTTCCATCACAGCGAACGCAGTGTAAAGAATTTCCAATCCCTCTTAACAAAATCTTTTGCCGACTCAGAAAGCCTTATGAATCGCCAGCCAGTTGAGCGATGCCTCATCATTTTTTATGTATTTCAACACTGGCGCCCAAGAAGACCATATTCGGCGGACCTCTTGCTTACTCCTTATTAATAAGCAAGGAAGTCAACTCTGCTTTAGCTAAGGCTACGTTCCATTATCACGGGATTGAATCCCCAGATCAACCTTTTCCTACTAAAACGGTTTACGCTGTTATCTAACTAGATTGCGTCGACGACCATAATGAGTAGCAAACGACCTAAATTTGATTTAAATTTATCTCAGCATATATTCCCGATCACAGATCCCGTGAATTCTTGCTGTAGAATTACTAGCACATGCTCCTGGAAAAGCTTATCTAAATTTATACGAATCCGGACGAATCCATAATCCGAGTAAACTATATAATGAAAATCTTAAGAGCTCTACATCGACTCTCTTAATTTGGAGTCGATCGAGGCAGCTAGAACATACCATCGTAGCCGAGCCGTCCCTAGATATCCAAGTCCACACTAACTTCTGGGGATGTTCATAACGATACACATCGACGAAAGTTTCGAAATGGTTTCACCTCCCGGTTGTTGGTACCTGACTTTACCCATATACAATTTAATTAGGGATCAAAGACGACATTCCAATCGTCCGCTAAAAATATCGTCAAAAGCAGCTTGATCCGCTGAAACAGATCAAACCCCTCAACATGATCACTGGGTGCATAAACCTCAATGAGACGAAGAGCCTATGAGCTAGATATTCATAGTATAGATAAGAATGATCCTGAATAGAAAATCAACAT
Organism: Ascarosepion bandense; assembly: GCA_037127315.1. NCBI lineage: Eukaryota > Metazoa > Mollusca > Cephalopoda > Sepiida > Sepiidae > Ascarosepion > Ascarosepion bandense. The sequence continues at coordinate 5,708,211 of JBBBDQ010000275.1, forward strand.
CCTCTAACAAGTGTTTCAATAAATGACTCAAAATAAACCTACCTAAAAACAGATACCGTGATCTGGAATTAAAATGAAAGCAGTGATAACACATTCCCTGAATCCACCATAGAAATACAGGATGTGGAATTATTAAAACAAATACTTCAAATACCTCGGTATATGGACTAGTTATGACAAATTTAGTATAATAAAAAATGGTATTGAACATAGATGCCCCAGGGTTAACTGACCTAACAGTGAATTCAATATAGTCTTTCCACTTCATGTCAACCGAGAACATTAGCACGAGAGGGTCCACTTTCCTAGAGATTAGCATCAGAAGGCAGAATGAGGTCTCTCAGATGATTAATATAGAGCATCATAGTTTTGGAGTTGTTAAAATTAACAAGCCACCCTTTGCCCTAGTTAAAAACAGACTGAACGTGTTTACTGACATCACCAGCCAATTTCTATCTAAGTCGTTATACATGTTTCTATCTATCTAAGCCGTTATACATGTTTCTATCTATATAAGTCGTTATACAAGTTTCTATCTAAGTCGTTATACATGTTTCTATCTAAGTCGTTATACATGTTTCTATCTATCTAAGCCGTTATACATGTTTTTATCTAAGTCGTTATACATGTTTCTATCCATCTAAGTCGTTATACATGTTTCTATCTAAGTCGTTATACATGTTTCTATCTAAGTCGTTATACATGTTTCTATCTAAGTCGTTATACATGTTTCTGTCTATCTAAGTCGTTATACATGTCTCTATCTCAATACTAACCTAATGATATCTATCTATCTATCTTATTATTTCAAAGCTCCTAAGAAAATTTAAATTTCGGCACTAAATGACCCATAAAGAGTTGTATTACATGAAACTCAAAATATTAATCAGTCAATAAACCAATCAGCAAACGTCATGAATAATGTCTGCATCAGTGTCCAAAGATACAATTTGTTCAGTTATTAGGACTTACGTAAGTTTTGGTTGTTGTGATTAGTCTTGTTATATTCTGCCCTTTTTATACTAACGTGCACCTAACACAAAGCCCAAGAGCCACTCAAGGTTGTTAGGTTTGTTTTGAATGAAATTAAAAAGATTCGAAAAGGTGGATATAGAAACGGTTCAATATTTGAGTAAAAATAATAAGGTATGATCTATACTCTGAAGATGTCCAATTAGGGATTATCTTGTAAACAACGCCGTAAGGCAGATTTTCAAAACTACTGACTAAAGACCAAGTATTCGACATGTTTTAAAAATCTATTGTCAAATTTGCATACAATTATTATATATTTATATATTTATTTCTTTACAGAATTACGTCATTCCGTGATCTTAATTCGGAATTCCTATCCAAAATATTTCAAAGCAGCTGAACTGGAGAAGCTGGCGAAAATGGTGATGGTATTATTGGCGAAAAGGACTTTATGAGACGCAAATGATCGGTGTAACTAGGTGAAACATAAGTAGACACCGAAGAAAAAAAAATTAAATACTTTTACTATAATGTTAATAGATTTTTTTTCTGAATACGCGGACAGTTACAATAAACTTTTCTTTTTATTTTAATTACTGTGAATATCGCCATTTTGGTGAAATGTCTGGAAACAAAAGTAAATATGAAACGAAAGATGTAAAAAACAGTTCGACAGATGTACTACAGAAATGAATACTATGAAACAAAACAACCGAAGAACAGACAAAACAATATAGAAAAATAGCTAGTTAGTACGATATACATGAATATGTAGCAATACGATTTTTCACTCATCTTTAGGAGATGAATAAATAGATTATTTTTCCTTTTAACTCAATTTATGACCAGGGTTTTTTAGGAGTCTTATCTGCAGCCCACTTTTAAATTGTTGAACATAAAATGTTTTTTTTTTTTTTATCAGCGTTTCACCCCGAGCAAGGCATGTCACTGCCACTACTGCGCAGGGGGCTACGTAGAGTGGAGAAAGGATGATTAAATATAGGAAATGTCAGAGGGTGGGTGATAGGCGGGTAAGGATACCGAGAATGAGGGTTGGGTAGATGAGAGTGTTCTGAGAATAATTGGGAGTTAGTGTGATAGGAGGTGTCTATTGACCCTACATTTAAACACCTGGAGATTGTAACTGTCGGGAAACCAGAGTTGTGGAAGGGAGTTCCACAGCCGGGAAGCGCGAGAAAAGAAGCTGTTGGAGTAGAATTTACGGCTACATCTTATTTGTTTAACTGTAAAAGGGTGTGACCTAGTTGCTAATCTAGTATCTCGTGTAAATTTGTGCTTAGGCGGCACCAGTGATCTAAGCTCATCGGAGCAGTAGCCATGAAAGTACTTGTAGAAGAGGCACAGGGAAGCCACATCACGCCGGTGAGAGAGCGGCTGCAGCCGGTCTGCCAAGTCAGTATAACAAAGTTACAGATCCTCCTTTGTATTTTGTCAAGAAGCCCAAGGAGAGCAGCAGGGGCACCCGACCAGATATGGCAGCAATATTCAATACACGGGCGGATGGTAGATTTGTATATGTGCAGAATAGATTCAGGTGGGAAAACTTCCGGGCCCTGCACAGAGAGCCGACTTTCATAGCAGTAGATTTGGCAATGGATTCGATATAGTCATTCCATTTGGGGTCCGCCGAAAGTGTAAGGCCAAGGAGGCGTAGTATTTTACTTTCTGGGAGGCTAGCCTGTCCCATGCTACCGGGAGGTAGATGCGATTGTCTATGGTGGTTAGTTGATAACAGCTTCGTTTTAGAGGCATTGAAATTTACCAGCCATTTCCTACCCCAGGCCACTACGGATTGGAGGTCCCTTTCAAGTACGGCAGCGAGTATTGAAAGACTGACCACACAAAACCTGTCTGGTTGGCCTCTCTTTCTGGTTGGTGGAATACAAGTGGACGGATAGTTCTCCCTGACAGTGTCCATATAATGAATCGAGCAGTCAGGGAAGCAGCCGTGAACTCACCTAGTCGGACTCTCTGCCTTCGGGCGGAGACGAACCCAGACAAGGCTCATCCAAAGCTCACATTATAAAATGGCTTTCTGCCGCATCCAACCTCAGAGGTGAGGCCTGTAGATACACAGCAGTGAGTGAAACGGCCAGGAGTTAGGGAAACTGTGAGGCAGTGAGTGTGTAGAGAGTTCGTTTTCCGTGGCCAGAAATTATTATATAGTAAGTTAGAAGTTTGCTCTATCGTTGCAGAAGAACGACACTACTGATTAAGTGATATATCTTACCATTTTAGATTTAACATCTTAACTTTAGATATTTGTTTTTAATTATTCGAGTTCGATATATCGACGTGTCTAACATAATCTAGCCTCTTCAAAATTCTAACGGTGTTTGCTGTTGGTTTTATCGTCATTGTTTAGCAATGTTCTGCATTGTCAACACAGTTGTTTCATTAGTAAAGGAGATATGCTATATTATCCCGGGCGTCAATTTACCGTGGAAAACACTTAAATTAGAGGACTTTCCATACATTTTCGTTTGAATGATATACTTTCTCTCTTAATTAATACTACATTTTTTTTAAACAATATTATGTACGGTGTGTGTTGTTGCTTTTTAAGAGATTACATTTGTTCTTATATATCTAATCTCTCTCTCTCTCTCTCTCTCACACACACACACACACACACACACACACACACACACACACACACACACACACATATATATATAGTCATCTGCAAACAGATCTGTTTCGCAGCTCATCAGTACGGTTAGACAGCCGATTGCCTTTTACCCAGGAGTGAAACCCGACCGAATTGGCGTCAGTCAGCCATTCTACCTCTGAGTTACGGGTGCTCGATAGACTGAGGCAGACTTTATAGCCTGTATATTATCATTATACACGCCCAGTAGTTGAGAGTGTTCTAATTTATTGCTGAATGAACGATGCGTAGATGCTAGAGTAGCTACTGTTTTTCAAAGTCTACCATTCTTCCAGAGTGCTCAATCAGAATGTGAGAGCGTAAATGCAAATGATCTATACATTTAAAACAAACAAAAAGATTTGTGGTAAAAAGGAATACTTTACAGAAATTACAAAAACACACAAAGACACCACTAAGTGGAGACCCCATTAGTAAACCAAATTTTTCTCAATAATAATAGTTATCGAAGGTGAAAAACATCGGTTAATGATTAAATAGAATCATTTTATGAGTTAATGTATAGGAAGGTTAATTTTATTTTTGTTTAGTAACGTGTTTTTTTTAGTAAATCCATATTTACGTCACATTATGTTTTCCACAATTTACCTTATTTTTCAGCTAACATGATGATTATTTATGAGCATTCCTAAACTTAAAAGTTGAGAAACCAATTACAATTTTTGTCTTGTATATAACTACTTGTTACAAAATAAAATGTGTGTTTATAAGTATTTTCATATCCGAGGAACTAACTGTACAAATTATAGAGGTTAAACTATTGGCACGATTTAATCACTAATCAGTGTTCTTTCATCTTCAATAACAATTTTTGTAGACAAAATTTGGTTAACTCACAAAAATCTACAACTTAGTACCATTTTGGCTTGAATTTTTGGGAATTTCTGCAAATGTTCCATACAAAAATATTTGACCACAAAATTATTCTTATTCTAGATGTACATATGATTATTTATTAATTTATCTACAAAACACAACTCATACAACACAATATACAAATATCTTTGTCATAATAGAGAGGATATATATATATGTATATATATATATATATATATATATATATTGTGTGTATTTTGGCAGCATTTTTTCATTAATGCAGGTTTCATTGAATAATATAGACAAGTTTTGTCTATTAATTTTGTGTAGGATCCGTTCATACCGTCTGATATACTTGATGGTGATGTCGTTGAAAGACAACAAAAAATCACAGTATTTGTTGAATTTTTTATCGGGTCTAAGCTTTCGGCTCACATAAGCCATTATCAAAGAGTAAATATTAACACACAGTAAACATAGAACATTTAAGCTATTAACAATAAAGATAATTGAATTGAAAATATAAGTCCATCCCTACCGTGGCGGATGGCCGAAGACAGTGACAAAATAGTGGTGTTGTGGTCCCTGGTCTGATTACAGACATTTGAGTACGTTATTGGAAATATCGAAATTGATTGTATTCAAACCAGGTTTAAATTGTTTAATGTAGAGTGCTTCGAGGATTTTTAGTTTCTGCTTATTATTTTCTTGTTTGAGTATGTACGTGTTATCAACAAGCGTTTTTATCAGAAGTGTGCGTTGATAACCGTGTTGTTATGAGTTTTTTTAGAATGTTTTCATCTAGTTGGTAGTTGGAGTGCATCTGGCTACGGTATAAGAGAGTGATATGTTTAGGATTTTTAGATGAAAACATCCTAAAAAAACTCATAAATACTAATATTTCTCCGACAGACTCTAACAAAAGAATTAAGTTCATTATATATTACACTAAATCCACTACATCTAATTCATTTGTCCGCAACGACTCTTCCCCCAACGTTAGTGATTTGCAAAAAACCAATGTAGTATATAAATTCATATGTCCATTTAGAGAATGTATCTCTAACAACCTCAATAATATCTACATCGGCCACACCACAAATTCGCTCTCACGGCGTCTGACGTTGCACTTAAATAAAAATTCAAATATATTCCGTCATTTAGAACAACACGGTTATCAACGCACACTTCTGATAAAAGCGCTTGTTGATAACACGTACATACTCAAACAAGAAAATAATAAGCAGAAACTAAAAATCCTCGAAGCACTCTACATTAAACAATTTAAACCTGGTTTGAATACAATCAATTTCGATATTTCCAATAACGTACTCAAATATCTGTAATCAGACCAGGGACCACAACACCACTATTTTGTCACTGTCTTCGGCCATCCGCCACGGTAGGGATGGACTTATATTTTCAATTCAATTATCTTTATTGTTAATAGCTTAAATGTTCTATGTTTACTGTGTGTTAATATTTACTCTTTGATAATGGCTTATGTGAGCCGAAAGCTTAGACCCGATAAAAAATTCAACAAATACTGTGATTTTTTGTTGTCTTTCAACGACATCACCATCAAGTATATCAGACGGTATGAACGGATCCTACACAAAATTAATAGACAAAACTTGTCTATATTATTCAATGAAACCTGCATTAATATATATATATATATATATATATATATATATATATATATATATATTAACATATATATATATATATATATATATTAATGTATATATATTAATATATATATATATATATATCTATATACATACATATATATATATATATATATATTCTACACTATTCTCATGACATATATATTGCAAAAATATAAAATAATAAGGCACTGTTAAAGAGCAAGCACATAGCAACAGCTTTCATAACTATCTATCTCGTTATTGTCACTCTAATTAACTGAGCTGACCCTACTTGCTATTTTTCTTTTCTTAAATATAGAGATTATTCTCCATTAGTAAATATATGTGCTTGTGTCATTATGTATATAAAAGCAAAAAAGCTGTTTTACAAAGCAAGAACCCACTTCGTACATAATATTGTTTTAAAGACTGTGTCATTAATTAAAAGAGAAAGTAATTAAGGTGAAAATGTATTGAAAGTGCACAAACTTCTGAGCTCAATCAAACAGCATATCTCCTTTACAAATAAAGCAACTTCAAGTGTTAGGGAAAATGAGAAAATATACTTTTAACAACAACAGAACAAGAATTAAGGAGACAGAAGATAACAATTGATATTGCGTTTAAATTTTTGAGGATCAAACTTGACTTGGAAGCAAGAAACCAGAAGCGAAGTTCGAGAGAATAATTTTTAACGTAGAACTTATGATTACATTCGGTCATTTCAACTGTCAAATAATGAGTCCTCGTCGTCAATCTGGTTTTGAACTTAAATTAGTAAATTCGAGGTATGAAAAAAAAAGATGTTATCAGAAAAATTATGACGAAAGAATTTATAGAAAAGGCACAGAGGAGCTACATTACTATGGTAGGGAAGTGACTGAAGCCGATTTTCCAGGTTAGAACCAATAACATTCCAGTTTATTCTTTAGATTTTATCAATGATCTCTAAATAAATAGCAGAAGCACAAAACCTGATGTGGAAACATTATTAAAAAACAAGGACGAATAGTAGACTTATTAGACTTATCTATATGTAAGATAGATTCTGGCGGGAAAATTGTATAACACCACATGGTGAACAAATTTTTCAAGCAGTAGACCTAGCAATTGTTTCAATATACTCTTTCCATTGTTAGTCTAACAAGGTGCAATGAGTCAATCTTCCTGGTGGTTAGTATCAGTCATGCTGGTGGAGGGTAAAAGAGGTTCCTCAGACGATGAAAAGAGAACAGTTTCGTTTTTGAGGCGTTAAAATTAACAACCAACTTGTTGATCACATTTACAGACAAGTTGTAACTCATGTTTTAGATTAGTCGCCAATTTGATCACATCAAATTTTCATTGTTATTTCTTTATAAAATGGTAACTGATAAATATCGAATTGTAGTTTATTTTTAAATCATTTCACTTCAAGCAATGCAGTACTGCCATTGGTGTCCAGGGGGTTACATAAATGGTGAGTGATAAGAAAGAGGAAAGAAAGATGAGAACAGGAGTGAAGAGAGCTGTGAGAGTGAAGAGAGCTGTATGAGAGTACAGTGGAAAGGGAGAAGAACATGGACAAGGTTTGTCAGAGAAAGGATGCGAGTCAAAGAGATAAGAGATGGCAGCTGACCTTGCATTTAAATTTCTGAAGATTGTAGCTGTCAGGGAAGCAACTGTACGGAAAAGAATTCCACAGGCGAGAAGTGTGAAAAAAGAAGCTATTAGAATAGAAGTTTCGGTTACATTTGATTGTTTTCACATTAAAAGCGTGGGATCTAGTCGCTAGTTTATTAGCTCTAGTAAATTCATGCAGAGGGTCACCAGGGAGCTAAGCTCATCGGAGCAGAAGCCCTGAAATTATTTGTAGAAGAGACGGAGGGAAGCAACATTACGTCGTTGCGAAAGTGGCTGGAGATGAGGTCGGGATCAATTACATTGTAGATTCTTCGCTGGATTTTGTCAAGAAACCCGAGATGAATAGCAGGAGCACCCGACCAGATGTGACAGCAGTATTTAATGCACGGGAGGATGGTAGATTTATATATGTGCAAAATGGATTCAGACAAGAAAAACTTCCTGGCCCTAGACTGTGAACCGAACTTACTAGTAGCAGATTTAGCTATGTAATTAATGTAATCATTCCTTTGCGGTCAGCTAATAGAATTAAGCCGAGGAGGCGCAGTGTTTTGCTTTCAGAGAGACTAGCCTGATCCACGTTGTTTGGCTGGGGTAGAAGCAATTCTCTATGGTGGTTAAAGGATAGAAGCTTTATTTTGGAAGCATTAAGTTGGTTCCCATATTTATATATACATATAAATATACAGGTCTATTCTTGGTCCAATATTTTCCACGGACATGAAATGAAGTGATTATATTTTATTAATTACAGATTCAAAATTGGTGTTCATCAGCATGGCTGATGCTAACCTCCAGGAGAGCAACTCTTTGTACATTTTTGGTCTCTTATTTTCCACTTACATGTAGTTGAGTGATTATATTGGAGTAAATACTGCTTGAAAATTGGATTTCATCAGTTTGGATGATGCTAACCTCCGGGAGAGCGACTCATTGTACCTTCTTGATCTCACATAGTCTACTGACAAGAAGTGGCGTAATTATATTTTATTAATTACTGTTTCAACATTGGCTTTCATCATCATGAATGATGCTAACCTCCAGGAGAGCAACTTATTGTATATTCTTGACCTCATATTTTCCGCTTATATGAATTGGAGTGATTATATTTTATTAATTACTGCTTCAAAATTGGCTCTTATCAGCATGATTGATGCTAACCCCAAGCAGGGCAAAACATTGCACCTTCTTGATCTCATATTTTCCACTGACATGAAGTGCAGTAATTATATTGAATTAATTACTGCTTCAAAACTGGCTCCCGTCACTATGACTGATGCAAAGCCCCAGAAAAGCAACACGTTGCACCTTCTTGATCTCATATTTTCAACTGACAGCAAATGTAATGATTATACTGAATTAATTGCTACGTCTACTGATTGCGTATATTGTATAATCTATTGTCAGGGATTTGTGTGTGTAATGCATGGCGAGAGTAGAGGTAAAAAACAAATAAAAAAACTTGTAGAGTTGATTGCATAAGAGGTAAATAATACTCAAAGAGGAGGAGCCTTGGCACGTTGAACTAGAACAATCTGTCCCTGTAGAAAAATATTGTTTATTCGATAAACTATAATTCGGTGACTTCAAATGTTGTGATTTTTATTTTTTGCAGGCAAAAGCTGTTGCGGTTACTGTGATTACTTCCACCAGCTCATGTATCGGAAAAGAAAATGATTGACTTTCTGTGAGTGTCTGATTGGATGTGTTTTTTTTTTTTTTGTCGTAACTTGCAACATAAGAGGCTATTCTAGCATTTCTCGAACTTTTTACCTTTGTGGAACCATTTAAACAGTTTTTATGTCTCATAAATATGATACACATTTAGACGATCATGTCTAGAAAGAGACATGACTGACTTGACAGAATATTTTTCCGCAGTAGGTTGCCAGCCACTATGTCATATTTTTTAACCTATAGCTGGAGGGAAGATACGGATTAATACCTTCCCCAAGGATATTTGCACGTAAGCGAATGGAGCGAATTCAACTGGAGTTCGAACTCGTCCCTTTGATTTCTCGTTCCGAGTTGATATCCACTGCACCACAAATTACATCCGCTACATAATTAGCAAAATGAAAAGTAAAGCTTCGGAAATATTCTAAATATTTTTCACCCTTATTGTGTACAATAGAATTTTCGGTTTGCGGGTAACCGTTTCCAAGAACTGAACCAAATTAATAACTTTTTCATTACTTTTGAAGACCATTTTATCGATTTATAAGACAGGAACATAAGGCTAGAAAAATGTCACTGTGCAGGCTATGTATACACCAATGAATCACTCAATAATACACGAATCCAACTGGTGCAGGTCTTGTCCTCTAACATTCATTTTGATGCCATATAGACATCGTAAATGCATTCCCGCTGATTATACTAATTTCAGATAATATAAGGGGCTGAATGTATAAAGGCTCTATTCAACAGCGCTTGGTCATCCACATACTCTGTAGCCGAGCGGTCAAAGCACATCTGAACTAATGACTGTTTCAACTAGGAAACGCAAAGTTCAAATGCTGCCTACGAGCGTTTATATGTTTTTAATAAAAATTTTCGAACACTCAGGCGGATAGACAAAACTGTAGATACAGTTTAATAAATAAACGGAGCGTCTACTCAAATAAAAATCTAATCTAATAAAAATAACGTTTGACTTATGAAATATTTTTAATATAGAGTGTTTCATTAAGACAGATGGAAGTTAGCAGTAAATCAAAATATTGGTGTAATTGTATTGATTTCACTACTGAATCGTTTTCCTTTAGTCATGTCTATTATGTGTGAGAAATATCTCCTACATATCCGCAAAGTCTTCGGCGACACATATCATTGTTTGGTGTGCATTTTTTGCTAACGTGAATCATTGGACCGTATTTCTTCGAAAATGAATTCTGTTACGGTGACAGACGAGCGATACCGTGCCATGATAACCAACTTTTTATGGCATGAATTGAATACTATGGATATCGAAGATTTGCGCTTCAAACATAACGGCGCTACATGTCACACAGCCAATGCAACAATGGCTTTATTGAATGAGAAGTCCCCAGATCGCATTATCTCTCGAAGCAGTGATGTCAGTTGGTCACCACGATCGTGCAACTTGACGCCTTTAGATTTCTTCCTTTGGAGTCATGATATTTTTCATAAATTATTGCAATAACTCAACCAATACTGAAACAAAAAAAAATTCACCGATTACACTGTTTTATTTACTTCTAACTTCGACCAATCTAAATGGAACACTCTATAAATATTTCTGCATTGTCAACCCCATTTAAACAAAGAATGAGGAAAAATTCTAATGTCGGAGGTTTGGTCTAGTAAAGAAAAGGGTTGTAGGATATTGGCTTTTATAGGGCTAAGCTAGCGGAATCTTAGTAGTAATTTCTTTTATGGTAATGGGAGGTATGTAACTTGACCATAGAGTTAGTAGTAGTAAGTAGGGGGGAATTTAACTGCTTAGCCAAATTTAAAAAAAAACTTTATTTTGATTGAATGGAAGAATAAGATAATTATTGTAATTTATATTTATTTTTATGACAACACATACTAATGACCCCTCTACATTTATTCAGAAGTACATTCTGATATTGAAATTTGAAAATTTCATTTTCGTTTTTTTTTTGTTTTTTTTGCAAACATAGATGACATCTGTATCTTAAGCTATTAGAGGTCTTTGTCTTGCCTATCAGCTTCCATTTTATCTGTGGATTTCGGTTATTTTCTTTTAATTCCCAGTATTTTCGAGAAAGGGCTGCTTGATATCATAAATTAGGGCTAGTGAAGTAGTGCCTGTGTGTATAAAGCCGTTGCTTCCAAATTCCTGCAGAAACTCCGATATAAACATATTTCTCCTTATTTTCCTTTGGGTAGATATATCACATTTGCAGATCTTCATTTACCCTCAACCGGATAGTTATCTCTAGATCTACAATTACATGGGGGTATAAGCCTATTTTCTCTATCGTATTCACTACACTTCTTCAAGACTTGGTTATTGTGGGAGCTAATAATGTTATACATATTATTAGTACACAAATATCTAATCTTGATCGTTTTTCTATTGAATATTTTACTCAGGGAGGCATCTTTATGAAAATGTTTACTTATTAATTTAAGAAAGGTCTTACCAATGTTAATAGTTGAACTGGGGTTGAACCATATAATTTGTCTTTTCCTATGTTTACATTTAGCCTTTTGCGATTCAGAATTACTATCGGGTGTTAAATAAGTTAATTTATCTTTATACCCGCTACTCTGGAGGGCTTTATCATATAGTTTTTTGTTATTCCTAAAGATTCCAGGGAATGAGGATAATCGACTAATTATAATATTAACCGTCCTCGGTATTTGCTTTGTAATGGCGTTAGGGTGGTTGGAATTAATATTGATATAGCTAGGGATTTCATTGTCCTTATAGTACGGTTTAAAGGAATTATTATCGAGGTTAAATGTAATGTTGAGGTAATTCACAATCTTTAAGTTGGAAGCAATTTCTAGTTTAAATCCTAGCATACTGAAAGTCAAAATGATTTTCTTCTGGAATTTCATAGACAAAGGGCCAATACTATTCGAGATGAAAGTCTATTATCTCGGTATAGGCTTACCTGTAAGAAAAAATAATCCGTGGCAAGGGAACTTTCCCCTGTAAATAATCCAAGTGGATCCTTGTAATATAATATCAAAATCTATTCACAAAGAAAGCTCAATGTATTTACAGTGCGTGCACACACACACACACACACACACACACACACACACACACACACACACAGATATATATATATATATATATATATATATATATATATAATTTATTTGTTTGTAAATTATTTTTAATTGATACTCGTATTTGAGTAGATATTTTGTTTTTAATCCAACAGTATATTTATTTTTATGAAAAAGTCTCATTAGGCTGGATTCGAACCTGCTATCGAGGAAGCCTCCAATTCATCTGGTGCCTCTAAGACCGATCTACCACGAATGATTCCACAGTTTGATCGAAGTTAAATCAAAACTAAATTTTATTAAATCTGTTCGAATTCTGCCGAATGACACACATTTTCGTAATACAATTTCTCATAAATAATCATTCCAGCAGAAATAAATATATATAAATATACTTTTTGATCAAATACGGGTATCGATTAAAAATAATCTTTAAACAAACAAATTGAATATGTCGGTCGTTAAAACCATTTCATTAATCTTCATAACTTTCGTAACTTTCGTATATATATATATCATAAGTATGTTTTTACTATTTAATTTTGCTAGTATTTCGGTATAGTATGTGCGTAACAGTCTAATGTTACAATGCTTCTTATGTTTATGCTGTTATTTGATGGCACACTGGTGGCACAATGTGACAGGTGAGTGACCGTGAGAACCTGGTCATGGTATATAATATGCATGATGTTTTGCGTTTTGTATTCACAGAGAAACATTCTCCGAGTGGGCAAGTATATTCATCTACAACGTTGGACTTATCTAAAGGGGTTGGCAATTTGGGACATATTTGTAATAACTACGTTGCTAGTTTTGAGTTTTTTTTTAGTAAATAATGAATTTGATGTATTTGTTTTGATATATATATATATATGCTTAAATTTTTTTCATAGGAGGACTGAAATATGGAAATATCGGACTGTCAATCAAGAAAGGAAATATCTACCGCATTCTACAAGAAGACTACTTGAAATTCTTGGGTTATAGCGATTTTCTGATACTAAATATGAAATAGAAACAATGTCAAGTTTAAATATTTTGTGAAATTTTTTGTTGTATATCAAATTTTCCATTGGGATTTGAACTTAAATGATTTTATCACACTCAAAAAACAACTATGCCTATGCTAATTGATTTCTTGTTTTGGGATGTAATTTGGGATTCTCTTGCTAAACTTCAATAAATTTAATCAATGTAATGCAATTGGTTTAATAAATCAAGTGGTATTCGTTCAATAATCTTAATATTTGTGATTGTATTTGTATTTAAGAAAGCCAATAAAGCCACTAAGATGCAACGGAATACTGAGTGTAGAAAGAATACGACAAAAATATTAAGGAGAGAGAACAATAAAAAACTAAAAAGACATAAGATAACGATTGATATTGCATTCAAATTGTTGACAATCAAATTCCACTGGAAAAGTCAGAAACCGATAGCAAGAATTGCAAGAGAATAAAATATTAATAGGACTTACGGTTCACGTGTAACACCTTTTATCTGTAAAATAATGGGACTTTGCCGCCAATTTTGTACTGTTCTCTAATTTGTTAAACTACGAAACAAGAAAGCAACATTTAATTTCAGAATACACAGATGCGACACAAGGCCAAAAGGGAGTGATAGGGGGAGACCGATCCTTAATCTGTCTTATCTTAAACTAGTCACAAGTACTGACTCTGACATATCGCAGTATTCCATACACCTTACTTACCATTCTTGCTACAGCCACCATAATACGCCAAAGTCTCTATGAATTCCTAACTAATTCTCATATGTACAATTTGTCTGTACGAAAGACGAAAGATCATCAGAACAATTACTCTGAAAATATTTATAGAACAGGCATAGGTATGTTATGGCAGTAAAAAAATATACTGAAGCCGATATGCCAGGTCAGGACCAATAACATTACAGTGAAACAACAGCTATCCCCATGTCATCAATTCAAAATTCACTATGATAAGGACGTAACTATTTATTCTTGTCTTACTGGTTCAGTTCTTTTTTTTTTTTGTACCCCGACGACATTAATTTAAGCGTGTTAATAAATTGGCATCAACGTTCCACTTATTTACTGTTGAAATAGCTAAATTCAACCGGTACTCTTCTACAACAGTTTCTTTTCTCACACTTCTCGCCTGTGGAACTTTCTTCCGTTTACTTGCTTCCCTTATTAATAAAATCTTCAAAACTTTAAACGCAACATCAATCGTCATCTTCTATCTCCTTGAGAATTGCGGGAAGTGCAAAAATAGAAATTGCTAAAGTAGAATTCGCTGTTACATTTAAGTCTTTTGATAGCAAAAGAGAGGGAAGCTGGTAGACTGGGCCATCTAACCTTATTTGACAACCAGTCTAATAGAAAAGCAAATCTGAAGTCAGATGTATATATAAAATCCTGCCCTACTTGTAAAAGTCGAATAGCGTCTCAGTGACATCGCAGTTGTGAATGTAAGGTGCAGTTGCCAATCAAATAGTACGAATAAATTCATGTGGTCGGGACATCAAGGAAAGAAGCTCGTCAGAGCAGAAGCCGTGGATATATTTGCTCCGTTGTTATCTTGTTTTTCTCTTGTTATTGTTAATTGCTGACTTTGTCAATTTGGTCGTTGGACATCTTTGCCAGTTATATTCAACCCAACGCTACTTAAAATATAATTAAAAAACATATTCTCAAGAAAAATGATAAATGTAGTGTGATGTTGCACCTGTGTCCAAGGATATATTTCAAATAACTATTTTGGTAACCTGACCCTGACTCACAGAGCAAACTGAAGATGAGGGGGTAGAGAACAGCCACGCACAACGTAGCTGGCGAGTTTGAGGAAATGGTTGGTGGAGCAGTGTTTGGGGGAGATTCAAAAAGCTTAAAAGTTATTAGGAGCTGCACAAAACAAGAAATTGTTGAGAGTTATGACTGCCAAACTCCTGAAGGAACATGGCACGTACAAGAGAAAGGTTAAATCCTGACCAAAGTGATATAATCGCAAATTTCAAAAACTTTTTATTGTTAGAAAAAAACTGATCTCTCTAGGTTCGTATTCGTATAAAGGACTAGAATTTACCTGTTAGGTATTTTAGAGGTATTTCAGATTTTCATAATCACTGTTCATGCACGTACAACAATTTAAACATCTAGAAAGTGTTTTAACAGTGGATTTAAAATGCGATACCGTAATCCGAATAAGCATTGATATAGCAAAAGTAGTTTACCAAAAGCTAAGAAAAGTATTAAGAAATAGGAAAATTTTATTAGAAACAAATAAAAGTGTACTGGACACTTACTAATAATCAATAATCTCTAGATGTACAGCAGGAAGTGCCAGACCAGATATGGTCATCGTATTCAATGCACAGACGAATGGTAGATTTATAAATCTGCAAGATGGATTCTGACAAGAAATATTTTTGGCCACGGCAGATTGAATAAACTTTGCTCTAGTAGAGGTAAATAAAATAAATGTTTAAACGGCAGTAGTGTCTAATTTTGTTCATTTTAATTTCTAAAGAAACGGGATTAGGAACCAAGCAGGGTTATGCATGTTGTTTAAAATGGAAATGCTTTCCAATAGGTAAGTTTTGATACAATGTTTCAGGATTTAATGTTGATAAAAACCAAACTTCATTATAGATTATCAAGATAACTACAGTATTTATCATATTTTGCATTGCTTTATAACCACGTCCTAGCAGAATTTAACTCAAAATTCTTAGTAATCGATCTTTCAAACAGCATGGTACAATACAGCTCCCTCCCCACCAATTTGAATGTCTATTATATATTTATTATTTATCCGTGCTCTATTAAGTTATTTTACAGTTGTTGAATTCGCTTTCGCACAAATGCTCGTAGGTACTCTTCTCTTCCTCTAGCAAGCTACGGTAAATGGTAAATAATATTGCAGGCTGGAGTTGATAAAACTGGGTGCCAACCAGTCCAGAAGGACAATTCTAAATTCAAATCCTGTTGGACATTCGCGAGCAACTCCATTCCGAAACAGATCTACTTGGTATAGAAACCATGACGGCGGCACTTGTTATGGTCCTATAATCGGTGCAAACTAAGAGGATCCTCATATATACATAATGGTGGTTCCTGCTTTGTCGAGTATGACCATCAAAAGACATCACTAGAAGAGCTAGTTCTGCGTTGAACAGATGCTGCTCTTTACAAGGGACAAACTTTTAAAATATATGAATTAAAAAGAAGAATCTGGTATTTCAGTTTCATTCTTATTTCCACCGCCGTAATGTAGCTTCCCTGTGACTTTTCTATAAATACTTTCATCCTAATTGTTTTTATGTACTTTCATCTTTGGTACCTAGCCTTTATGAATTTGAGCGCAGTACTAGATTGGCAGGAATGTCTAATTATTTAACAGTTGAAATTGCTAGATGTAACCGTAAGTTCTAGCTAAGATGTTTTCTATTGCATTCCTCACATCTTGAACTCACTTTCGGCTCTTTCTTCCCAGTCAACTTTGATTTTTACAAATTTAAAGCCAATATTAATCATTATCTACTGTCTTGATTCTTGTTTTACTATTTTCTTCTCTTTTTAATAGCAGTGTTTTTTTTAAATTCTGTAACACTCAGCGACACCTTGCGTCCTAGTGGCTTTACTGCCTTGGTTGGGATGAAATTATTTAAAAGGACTTAATGTCATTTAGACGGTCCTCGGTTACGATGAGTGGGCATGTGACTTAATTTCTCTGTTTTTACTGAAGCAACGCCTAGCACAAACATCGCAAGGGAGATCATGCCTGTGACCCATATGATTTTGAAGTTCGTCATCAACACCTTTTTCGGGTAGTTGTTTTCAGTGGTTCTTTTAGAATCTAAGAACTCTCAAGATTAACGTTCTCCCCAGAAAACTATCTTCCGCCAAGTGCAACTATCATTTTTAACGAACACCAAGTAATATTAGATTACGGTTATTTCATATTCAAACAACCGGTTCTTCTACTATCTATTATGAAACGTCAAACCTAGTCAGTTCTTTGATAGATGACCGATCAGAAATATCAGACTTTGTAAGCCTGAATGTGCGGCTCGGAATTGGAAATCGGAGTGACGAGTTCCAGTATTGGGAAACGTATAAATCCACCATTTCTTCTCCTCCTATGAATTAATTAGTCGGAATTTTATCTGTAAATTGTTATTATTTCAAAAAAATTCTTATAATCTAAACATATGTTCTGGCTTTAAATAACCTTTAAAAGGTCTGTAAGCTGTAAAAACTAATTTGATTAATTAGTCAATCCCAGTCATATGTAGGGATGTCAGCAAATTTCTGTGATTCTTTCTGGCCATCCTTACAACACTTCTTTGGCTTGGGGGCTAGTCGCTTATCTTCTTTGGCATGCAGTTGTTACTCATATGAACAACATGACCACCCCAGACCACATCATGACCACTCTACCGCAACCTATATTTCAGGTATTTTACATACGTACTTATAAACAAACTATTATTTTCTGGCTACAGCTCTGACAAGTATTTTTTCCTGGGTGCTCCGACCACATGTATTTACGCGTGCTACTAAAGTGTTATCAAAGTTTCACACTGTTACAGTCGAAATAGTTAAATGTAACTCCTCTTCTACTCTAACAATTTTTTTCTCTCAATTCCCGTTTGTGAAACACTCTTCCGTTGGCTTGCTTCTCTAATTGCTACAATCTCTTAAAGTTTAATGTAACGTCAATCACCATCTTCTATCTCTTTGATTTCCTTTCTTCTCTCATCCTTTCTTCGACATCCCCTGTTCTTTTTTTAATTTATTTTTCACACTGCAACCCCAGCACAACAATGGCGGTCCTGCCTTGCTTGGAGTAAAATGATTATTTAAAAAATCTGCGTGGAAAAGATAATCCTTTACCTAGAGTCGACAATTTAGGGAGGCAATTATAACATCGAATAATATTTGTCTGAAAATTAGCTTCTCCGAAAGCGTTTAATGGAATCTTCATTTCGTCGAATAGTTCTTCTTCTTCTTCTTCTTCTTCTTCTTTGTGCACTGTCCTTTCAGGACGTAGGCAATCATGGCTTCCCACGTCTCCCTATCTCTGGTGGCTCTTAGCATTCCTTCTCCTGTTACACCATGCAACCCTCGTTCCATTATCCACCTGATTAGGTCCTTCAAATATGTTTTCCGCTGCTTTTCCTTGTCTCCTCTTCTTTCTATCTGGCCTGTTAGTATCAGGTTCTCCAAGCCCTCGTTCCTCATTGCATGCCCCAGGAGGTTCAGCTGCCGCTTCTTGATGCTCAGTATTAATTTAATTTTCGTTTACATCATTTCCAAAACCTCATCATTGCTCACATGCTCGATCTATGATATTCGCAGCATCCTTCTGTAGAACCACATTTCAGTTGCTTCAAGTTTTTCCTTCATCTTTGATGATATTGTCCATCTTTCACTGCCATATTGAAGAACTGACATCACATAGCAAACCAGTAATCTCTTCTTTGTTTCTAGCGAAATTGTCCTGTTTCCTAATACTTTACTCAACTTCAGGAATGCTTCCTTCGCCATGCCAATTCGTCTTCGGATCTCTCTGACACACTTTCCGTGTTCTGTTATAACACTTCCTAGGTATTTAAATTTTTGTAACTGCTTGATTTTAGTATCCCCGACCTCTATTTGACATATTGGGCTGCCCTTTTTACTGATGACCATGCATTCGGTTTTCTTGCAGTTTATTTGTAGTCCTTTCTTGTCACTATCTTCAGCTACCTTCTTTAGGAGGTCTTGTAGTTTTCTTTCTGTGTCTGCTATCAGCACTGTATCATTTTCGTACCTTAGGTTGTCTAAATTGTGGCCTCCGATGACGAATCCAGGTATAACTTCTAGGGCCCTCAAAATATTCTCACTGTACAAGTTGAACAGATCCGATGAAAAGACACATACTTGTATAAGTCCTTCTTCATTTGTATGGCCCTTTCACAGAGCATCCTAATCATAAATATTACGTTCCTTGCTTCAGTGTCTTTGACGAAAGCGCACGGTTCTTGCTCCATCTCTGGCCTGATTTTGCTTCTCGCTCTATTCATCAGGATTCGGACGATCAGTTTTGTTATATGGCTCATTAAACTGATGATTCTGTGGAGTTCGCATTCGTTTACTCCTGGCTTCTTAGGCAGTGCTATAAAGATCGACTTGCTGAGGTCATCTGGTATTACACCATTATTATAAACTTCATTCATTATTTCTTTAATTTTCTCTATACCGAATTCTTCCAGGGCTATCAGCAGCTCTATGACTATGCCGTCTGATCCAGCTGCTTTGTTTCTATTCAGTTTGGCTATTGCATATTCCACTTCAGACTTTAATATTTCCGGTCCGTCTTCATCTTTGTGTATTATTGGTTGGTCTCTCTTGTCGTGGAAAAGATCTTTCATATATTTTTCCCATCGTTGGAGCATTTCCTCTTTCTCCAATATGATAGTTTCATCCTTGGATTTTATACATCCTGTTGAAGTGCAGGGTTTTTGTCCTGTCAGTTCTTTTATTTCTTTATGCATGTCTATTTTATTATTCCTGCTCAATCTCTCTACTTCTGCACATTTGTCATTGAGCCATTCCTCTTTAGCCTGGCTGCATTTTCTCCTTATTTCCTTGTGTAGTTCCCTGTAATCCATTGCGTCATGTCAAGAATCTCTTCAGTCATCCACTATTTTTTTCTTCTGTGCCTGATTTCCTTTGGGGCAATGTTGTTTGCTGATATCACTATTGCTTCCTTTAGCGAAAAATTTAAACGTAGAATATTAAAGGGAGATAATTTCTATATTTTATACATTAGCCTTTGTGACAGCTAAACTGATTCTAAAGAGGTGGTAAGTTATTATTATACTAAGCCCTGTCTTTACAAGAGCTGGATCAGACTGGATCAAATGAGGTATTGCTGGAGCTGCCCACTCCACACTTTTCAGCCTTGGTAGAGTTATTTTTTTTAATAAATTAAGCCCAAGAAAAGCGATAATTTTTAAATCCTTTCTGACACGTTCGAAATTTTGGAAAAAAAATCTTATTTTGGTTTTCGTCAGCTGATAACCAAATCATTACGAGAGTTTACAATGGATAATGTAATATTACGTAACACAGTTTTTTTTCCGGTGAAAAGCACATTAATTTGGTAATTCTTGCAAAAATCAAATAATTGTCGGATTTTAATCAAACTTTCAGGACTTTCACAAAAGAATAAAAATATTTTTGATATTATTATGTTTAGAAAATCTTTGTGAAAATATACTTTTACATTTATTACTCCCCTCTCCACTTAAATTTATGAAATTTCAAGAAATTAAATTTTGTAGCTGAAATATGTTTTATTAAGTAAACGCAAGACTCATTGGGAAATGTAAATCATCTATTATTTTGTTTTAATTTGATCTTTTAGCGAAGATCTGCTCCGAATAAGAAAATAAAAATGCAATAAAACTATGACATTAACTAATTAGATAAGCTTTTAATTGCTTTTATAAATAATATATATTAAGGACATTGTAGACTGAAGAAAACAATTTCGGTGAATAATGAAATTGCTTTCTTTTTTCTTTTTTAGCTATAATAATTTATAAAATTTCAAAACTGTTTCAAAAATTCTTATTTTTTTCCCTTATATTACAACTCATGTGTTTCACGGTTTATTCCCTTTACATGAAAATTCTGGTCACCATATAAGCTAGCATCAATCACTTCATACGTCATCTATCTGTCATCATTTACTTCACACATCAATCACTTGTCACCTTCATGATTGAAAAATAGTTTTATTCTAAATTTTATGCTATAAACAAGTGATATTTGTGTAAATCAGATTAATTTAACTTTAAATTTGCTAATTTTAAAAAAATATAACGTGTTACAGATGCCCACTTCAGCCTTTTTTTAGTCAGTAGACTCACTCTCCCCTTTACTGCAAGAGTGTTCACGTATTTAAGAAGATAGGGACATAACATTCCTGTATATAGGTAGGTATACAACAATCGTAGAGGTAAAGATTATAGCGATCGGGAATCATCAATCATCTTGGGAGTCTTTTCATCGAAGCAGTGACCCTTGTACCAATGGAACTTTCTTCTTATTCATTTAAGAAATATCACAATTTTACTATTTATTGCATAACATAACCACGGTAAAGAAAACAAAAACAAACAAAAATACAAAAACAAACAAAAACGATGCAAACAAATCTAAAAATAGATTTTTTAAACCATTATTATAAAAAATGCTTAGGGAAACTCGAGGTGGTGTAATGGTTAGTAGGCTTGTCTCGCTGGAATCATTGCAATTGTGTAGTGAGTTCGATCCCCACTGGGTGCCCCATACTTTCGGCTTTGTCGCACATCTAAGCTACGCTTAGATAATAACTTAGGGCACCTTGGCGTAATGGTTAGAAATTTACCTTCACTAGAATCATTATAATTCAGAAGTGAGTTCGATCCTCACTAGGTGTCTCATACTTTCGGCCTTGTGCCACATCTAAGCTGCGCTTACAAAGATACCATTATAATGTAATCTCTGTGATTTTGTCGGAATTTCTGGGATGAGAATTTATTATTTGCACGATCTAATTATATTTGGATTATTGTCCTTATATTTGTTGTTGTCATCGCAACATCACGGCCGTTATGAACCCCGCCTCCGAACATCATCAGGTGTATATCGATCCGGGTAACATAGAGAGAATTTCTATGTCTTCGGGTCTTTCCTTCATCTTTAAGGAGATTGCCCAGCATTCGCCACAATATATTTTTTAATGATCACTGTCGTAAATCGGGAATGGTGTGCGTTGTTTTTTTGTTAAAACTGCACAATTACATGTGCATCAAATGAACTGTTCTGGTGTTATGATTTTGTGCTCTTTTCTCCATGTTAGTCTCTTCTTCTTATTGGATGGCCGAAGCAAAGGCTTCCTGGCTGCCTTGTAAAATTTTGCAAAGTAACGATAACAAAAGTCAGTCAGTTAAGTGCCATACGTGAAACACGCTTGGGTGATCATGTCTCGAAAGAGTCATGACTGACTGGGCAGAAGATTATCCCGCAGTAGGTTGCCATTGCTTTCTGCGGTAGATTGGTTGCCAGCCAAGGCTATAGAACTCAATCTATCCTGTTATTTAACCCATAACTGGATGGAAGAGACCCGACCGAAGTGGCGTCAGTAGGCGATTCTACCTCTGGGCTGTGGGCGCTCGGTAGAAGAAGGCAGACTTTTTAGCATGTATATTATCATTATACACTTTTTTTGATTAATGGATCTACTCTGACGAGCTTCTTTTCCTGGTACCCCGACCACAAGAATTTACTAGTCCTACTAGATTAGCTTCTAGGTCCCACTTTTTTTATCGTCAAAATAGTCAAATGTAAACCACTTCTACTTAATTGCTTCTTTTCTCGCACACACTGCCTGTGAAATTCCATTCCTTATACTTGCTTCCTGATAGCTTCTTCTTCTTCTTCTTCTTCTTCTATGTGCCCTGTCCCTTCAGGACGTAGGATAATGGCTTTCTACATTTCCCTATTCCTGGTGGCTCTGAGCACGCCTTCTCCTGTTACACCATGCAATCCTCGTTCGGTCATTCACCTGATTAGGTCCTTCAAATATGTTATCCGTTGCTTTCCCCTGTCTCTTTTTTCTTCTATCTGACCTGTTAGTATCAGATTCCCCAGGCCCTCCTTCCTCATTGCGTGTTCCAGAAACTTCAGCTGTCTCTTCCTGATGCTCAATATTAATTTCCTTTTTGTTTCCATCATTTCCAAGACCTCATCATTGCTTACATGCTCGATCCATGCCTGATAGCTACAATCTCGTAAAGTTTAAATGCAACTTCAACTGCCATCTTCTATTTACTTGATTCTCATCTTTCTCTTATTTTTTTCGACATCTCTTGTACCTTGCTTTTCTTTTTTTTACCTTTTCTCTCAATGAAACTCCCTGTGTACCAGTGGCGGTCCAGCCTTGCTTGGGGCAAAACGATTAAAAAAAATTGAGTGCGGTTGGGAAGAAGTTCTCCTAAGCTGGAAAAAAGCACGTAAAACTCTCATAATTTTCACGTATATATTTTCAGATGTATTATTATTATTATTTCTATTATAATTCTGCTTGTTCTTCCCTTCCTTATTTAGTTCGCATGACAGTTACGCTCTGCCAATAACTCAACAATAACGAACTATTCCGTTTAACTAACATATCAGAGATGATACTTGGTTTCAGTAGGAAAATGAATTAAATAAAGAAAGAGAAGTGTTTAATGGCCATTTAATGGAAATACAAAGAGCTGTCAATTTCAGATCTTAAAATAACGACCATCATTCACATATATGATTGGTATTGCATTATTTTGTTAAAGTTGTTAAGCGATAATGGAATTCTACAGATATTTTATTGTCGCTAAAGTTGCTATGTGTTAATACAATCATTAACTTAAAAACTAAGATTTATTAGAAAATGCAAGTAGAAGAAACGGGTTTTCTCGTTAGTATTGCTACTATTAGTAGTAAAATAATTTCAAACATACCTTCACAGATCCTTCACAGATCTTGACATGTATCTTTTTAACAATGCCGTTAAAGTTGATGAATTTCGACTCGTAAAAGAATCGACCGCATTTAATTTACGTTTATATTATTCCAAACAACAATAGCAAGATCTCTGGTCCAGCGTCCAGAAGCTTCGCCTTTTCCAGAGTTACGTTGTATGTAGCATTGCTTAACTTTCTGTATGAGATAACAAGACGTACCGATGGTTGTAGAGGCCGTCAATGCTTTTAGATTTAGCAAACATTGCAGTAATTTTTTTTCCCGTGTGTCGTGCAAATTTGTGTCTGTCGGCTTTTTTTTTGTTTGGCACAATATAATGCAGATAATCGACAGCTAACATTGGAATCAGTTCGTTACTAAAGGCTCCCAATTTAATCTCCAGTATGTTACCATTTGAAAACATAACCACACCGACGCGTGTTTTTCCTGACCGAATATCATACATTTCTTTAACGAATGCGACTAAGTTAGTAATGTTCTGTCTTGAAATTCCACCTGAGATGTGGAGTGCTATCACTAAGTCGACTCTAATATCGCACACTGTAATGAAATAAGAATTGGAAAGGAAAAAAAAAAAGCAGAAACATAATGACAAAAAGACAAAATGATAATGATTATCATGGGATAAAGAAATAACGTGGTTTAAGTCGGGTTAAGTGATCAGTTTTTCAGTCAACGCTTATCGAAAAGGAGCGTTGATAATTTTAAAATATTAAACAAGAAAACGAAAAGTATCAATGAAACCAAAATAAAACATTCTAGAAGAATGCCGTGTCTCTCATTATTAAACGAATTTAGACAATAGGCGAAACTAGTAAATACTATGTAGTAAAAGAACAGCCCAACATGCAAATTACTAATTGGAGTTTCTTGAATAGCAGAACAGACTGGGTTCTATTGCCTTGATTAACAACCTGTCTACCTCAGAAAGAAATGCGGGAAAGTCTTCTGCTTAATCAGTCATGGATCAAAAGAGACATGATCACACAAGTGTACATCACGTATTGTACTTGATCTGGGTAAAAGAATAGCAGTAATTATTGTGTTCTAAAATGGAAACCAGTCTACCGCAGACAGAAAAAGGAACCTACTGCGGGACTATCTTCTTCCTAGTTCGCCATTGATCGAAAAGACATGATCGCCAAAGCGTGTATCACGTATGGCACTTAATTGATTGACTGATTAGAATGCGACTGGATTTTGGCTGCAAAGCAGTGACAGAATCCGAAATGCTCATTGCCTCCAGATTAGATCACTTATTTCTTTTTCATTTATTTATTTTTTTTTGCTGTTAATTCATCGGGATCTTTCCAACCTACCTCGGACAAATTCGAACAATCAATATTCTACCTATCTATCTACTCAATCCCGTCAGCAAATTTGCCTTGTTGATAAAGTCTTAGGATATTACAAGTGGCAATTCTTCAGATGTGTTTGTGTTTTTTTGAAATTTTAAAAATAAATAAGTTATCTTCAAGCTTTAAAAGTAGCTTTAATTGAAAGCCAAGAGATTAAATTTAATTTCAGTAAGGAAATTACAGTGGTGTATATTAAGCTGAAATTATTGATTTTAATCTGAAAGTTTTCTGATTTATAAAAAAAAATAAATTTCCCACCACTTTTGATTGATCGACACATTACGTAAACACTACGTAAACAGTAGCCAGATTTCTGTTTTAAAAAGCTAGTAAAAATAAAATATACCTTGATAACACGTCATTTATGTCAATTTTTAAATTTCAAAATTACATTTATCTGATTTCAATCAAGTAATAATTGCTTGCTGCCAGAAATTTACAATAAATTTTTTTTTAAACTCCGGTAGCCGTCTTTTATCTGCGTTATCGGCGTGACCAAAGATATATGACAGCTGGAAACTGTCAAGAACGCTAGAAGGGTGGTGACCAAACGCGCAAAAATTTCAATTAATTTAAAATATAAAATTTTCAAATTCGCTTAAAAAATTAACTTAAAATTTTCAGCAATTGTATAATATTTTATAGAATTTTAGATTTATAGCCAGACATTTAAATATGTTTTCTGAATAAATAAAAATTAAAAATTTTAAATTTCTTTTCAAATAACTTTAATTTAATAAGAAAGAATGAAATTAAAATAATCGAACTAAGTTATATTATGTTATTTATTAATATTTTTATTATGTATTTTTCATATTATTAATGAGTTATCATTAAGTTTAAGGCATGGTAAAAATATCTAATTTAATTTTCATGGAAACATGTTATGACTCTTATGGAACATCGTACTTAATCAGAATTTTTTTAATTTGAACAATACATCATTTAGATGCGGTCAGGACACATCATCAGTGATGTTACCCCTGTCCATTGACGGTTTCTGTCCTTTACAAACATCATTCCTTCTCCCCAGGTTGACTCAGCCAAGGTTGATCAGTCTCGGGCTTGTGTCCTAATCTCTGCTTGCTACGTTGTTAGAAAGTTTTGTTTTGGTTGCGCAGAAGAAGAGGTGAAAAAAAAAAAAAAAATGAATGTCCAGTGATGAGAATGTATATATAAATGGTTCAAATAAAAAAAGATGAATGGTTAAAATAGTTATCGGATGTGTAGCTAAAGGAACAAATAAAAAACTGTTTAAATATACTGAAATAAATACATAACTTAACACGATGTGGCAGATACCATTACATAGGGGACAGAAGATGAAGGGATATGCCTATTAACGAAATAGGAAATCGTACCAAATACCGTGATCGTCCGAGCAAAAAAGAATAGATAAAGTGTTAAAACTGATATTGGAAGAGAGGATATGTAAATAACTAAAAAAACAAAAACAAAAACAAAACAAAAACAAGAACAAAAAAAAAAAACGAATGATATTAGTGAAATATTTCGGATTAAAGAAAAACTTAGGGAATTAAATAGACAAATGAATAGATTAAAAAACTGGAGTAAAATACAAATGTAAAACGAATGATATTAATGAAATATTTCGAAAATAAATAAAAGATATGATTTAGTGATGCTCTCCCTGAACACAACTTGCACGTGAGAGTTTCTTTTTCCCACCAAATATGGAGGTTCACTGGGCTGGGTAGCGTATCATATACTGCCTTGATCTGGAATTTTGTGTGTGTGAATTCATTCCATAATATATCGGACCAAGTAATTTTTCGTTTTGTTATGTTCTCCCATCTGGTCCATACTCCTTGCTGGCTTAATCCCACCATTTTTGTAATTCTATCCTCCTCCACACTAGCTCTTACTTCATTTTGGAGAAGTTTTTGATACTGTTTCTTATTTGTCTTGTTCATAGGTTTCCGCTGAATGTAGCCTAGTCCCATTGCCCCTGCTGCAACAGTTCCTATAATTGTTTTCATTTTTGGCTTCTTTTCAGCCAACCTTCCTGCATTCCATTTCTTGTCAGTACGTATTAATATCCCGGGGGTCGGCAACTTTAGGGTGTTTAGAATTTTAGTACATCATAGCTTCTCTTGTGCGAGAGACCTTAAATTCTTCGACTAACCCTCTAACGGGCAGTTGTATCGGGTTTGTCTTCTCGTATAGGGCTGCGCTGCTTAGAGAACGTGGTAGCCCCAGCCATTTTCGAAAAGAACTGCTAATCTTTCTTTTCTAGGGACTAAACCGTCGATATTGGCACGCAATAAATCGCATGTTGGTAAGAACATTTACACGTAAAAAAATTTTTTTTCGTAATTATTTTAAAATATTTCTGCGGATCGAACTTTATTAAACTTTTTAATTTTCGATGGGCAATATAATAATCAATACTTCAGTAAAAGAAATTCGGACGACAGTTCTTTAATAGATTTTTAAAATATTTTGAAAACTTTATGAATTATTATAATAAAAAAAATGAAAGATTTAAAAAAAATTTAATTAGGAATCGAAAATGTTTTTTTTTCTTCAGACTATAAGGTCCTAAATGTTTATTATTCATTCCAGCAATTACAAGCTTATTAAATTAAATTATATCAGAGTTTTGTTGCATTTTATATTTTACTCTTCAGAGCAGATTTTCGGATAGAGTTGTAAAATTTAAAATTAAAACATAGATGATTCATATTCCCCGATGAGTTCTACGTTTAACTAATAAAAAATTAATTTGCAGCCAATTAAAATTTATTAAAATTTCATAGATTTACGTGAAGGTAGAGTAAGAGAGTTAGAAAAAAATTTCATCAAGATTTTTAAAAAATAATAATTTCAAAAATGATTTCATTTATTTGTGAATGAGTAATGAAAGTTTCATTAAAATCCGACAATTATTTGATTTTTGCTAGAATTTCCAAAGTAATGCGTTTGTCAACAAAAAAAGAGAGATATGTAAAATCACGTGATTGATTGTAAACATATCGATAGAAAAAGTTTGTTTTGTGAAGCTTTTTATTAATACTATGCTTTATTTTTTTTTTTTTTTTTTTTTTTGGTGATGTAATGGATGTACCTAAAATACAATGAATTACTGATGCAGTATTATACGATCCATGGGAGGTAAATACAAATTAAATAAACAGAATTATTTCCCTTGAAATGTTCTTATAGGATCTAAGGGAGGCAATTCAAGATTAAATAAAGGCAATAGTACCCCCTTGGACTATCTTATTGTTAACATATTCAATATGGTTTGAATTGTTTTATTTGATTCCATTGTATCATTTAATTCCGAAAATTAATTTACTTGAAGGTTAGATGTTTTTTTTAATATATATTTTTACATAGAAAATTTTATCATTTCAGGAATTGTTTTTCATATTACATTTCTTTTAATTGTCATAATACAGTAATTTACCGCAAGACGCAGTGAAAGAAAAAAGTGATGAACATACTTAATGCATTTTTAAATAAATTTTCTTTAAATTTATATTCGTAATTTTAATAAACACGTACGGCATATTGTAGAAAATTCTTGGTTATTGTAAATAAAGCCTTCAATTTTTCAACTGATGTTTCCCGTAACCTTAGGGCTCCAAAAGAGGTCGCTAGAGATTCAGCAAGAAAATGTCATAAACAAGCTAATACATTTTTAAGTACTTTTTGTTTATTACTATATTCGTAATTTTACTAGACACCTACAGCATATTATTGGAAATGTATTTTTAAAATATTTTTGAAATTTTATAAATTATTATAAATAAAAATGAAGACAGTTCTTTTAAAATTTCATTGGAAATCGAAATTTTTTTTCTTGGGACTATAATATACTTAATTCATATTATTTATTCAAGCAATTAAAAGTTTCTCAAATTAAATGATATCACAGTTTTATTGAATTTTTAATTTTACTGTTCGGAGCAGATTTTCAAATACAGAGGCCAAATTAAAAAAATGATTTATATTTCCCATTGAATCCTGCATTTAACTAATAAAACCATTTATCGCAACAAAGAAAAATTTATTAAAATTTCATCGAGGTGGGGCAACATATGTAAAAAAAAAAAACTTTTAGTAAGATTTTTAAAAAATAATAATTTCACAAATAATTAGATTTGTTTGTGAAAAATTGCTGAAAATTTCATTAAAATCCGAAAATTATTTGATTTTTGCAAGAATTTCAAAATTAATGTGTTTGCCTCTGGAAAAAGTGAGTAATGTATTATTACGTTTCAGTTGTAAACTCTCGTTATGTTTTGGTTACCCGCTAACTCAAAACAAAACAAGAATTTCTGCCAAAATTTTGATCATGTTAGAAGGCATTAAAAAATTTCAAAAAATTAATTTGATCGTTCCTCTTAATAAGTATATAAACATTTTGACAGAAAAAGTTCCTTTTTATTAAGTTTAGGCCCTTTGTATTCATCATCTGCTGTTTTTTAGTGAATTAGTGGTGGTACCTAGAATAGATACTACATTTTAATCTCAGGCAAAAAGCCGAAAAACGGCTAGTTTTTAGTGCACGTAAGTAAATGTGATACAAGGTCAGCTTAAAATGAATTTAATGTCAATATCGTGGAAAAATTGTCTAAGTACTCCATTAGGGACGCCTTAGGCAATAGCTAATAAACCCGGCCCCTTCCCGATGGAGAGGTACTGCCTAGGAGGAGACCAACTGAGGGTTTGTGCTTAAAAGCAAAAACATATAATTTAAAAGATGTTAAAACCAGGAGAGCGACTTGTCAGAGTTTCATGGGCTAACATTTTTTGCTGATATAAAGTGGAAAGAGTATATTGAATAAATTTGTAGTTCTCCTGTAAAGGGTTTTTTTTAAAAAATATGACGTACTAGACCGTTTCCTCCCGCCAGAATCAAGCTTAGACATTTGTAAGTCCGGTATTTGTCAATGCATTGAATATTATCTCCTACTATACATTTAGAGATTCTTGATAAAGTAAAACAAAAAAAATTCTTTCAGTAAATTTCTAACCACTGCAATCTAAATTCCCCGTGCTTTTTCTATAAATACTTTCATAGAAATTGTTCTGAGGAACAATTTCTATGAAATAAAATCGTAGTTAACTTTAGTGTAATTAGGATTCATGAATTTAAACGTTTCGATTAATTTCGTTGTATTCCCTTATGCGCAAATCAACCCAAGAAAGATATTAATCCGTCACGTCTCCCTCCAGCTATGGACTAAATAGCAGGCCAGATTGAGATTCTATTTTGAATTTTTCAATTTTTAGGTAATTTTTGAGTGAGCGACACATTCGTAAACAAAAGTTAATTCACGGTTTTAAAAAACTTGCAAAAGAAAATATACACCTGTGACGCATGATATTTCGAAAATTAGCAAATTCAATGTCAAATTAATCTGAATTAGACAAATATTATTTATTGGATGAAATTTAGAATAAAACTATTGCTTAAATTCAAAGCTGAACTTTCTGGTATTTTTCCCGTATTTGAAATGTGACAACAGCTCGACAAATGCGCCATACGATAGGTGTATATCGATCAGAAGTGACATTAATGTGTAATTTTTTCCTGTAAAGGGAATAAACCGTGAAACACAAGAACTTTTAATGTACACATAGACGTTAACATAGAAAAAAAAACTTTAAATACACACAAAAAATGTTAAACATTATTTTTAAATTACGAAGCCACGACGATTTTTATTAGACTTTTCAATTTTCGATGAGTGAAAATAATATTCCATTAATAAGTTAGCAAATTAACGATAACAAATGTTTGAAGTATTCTATAAATAATTTTAAACTATATAAAATATTATAATAAAAAAAATTCTTTGACAATTATATCATTCATCGAAATTTTCTTTTTAGATTATAATTTCCTTAATTTATATTATTTATTAAAATAATTAAAAGCTTGTCAAATAAACTAATGACATAGGTTTATTGTATTTTTTAATGTTTTACTTCTGGGATCAGATTTTCGGAAGTAAAGGCAAAATGATTAAAAAAAAAAATAAATAAATGATTTACATTCCCCAATAAATCCTGCGTTTAACTCATAGACTGAAATTTCCCAACAAGATGAAATTTCTTAAAATTTCATGAATTTAAATGTATGTGGGAGTAACTGATGCAAAATAAAAATATTTTTACCAAACTTTTTTAAAATAATAATTTCTCAAATATTTTCATTCGTTTGTGAATAAGTCCTGAAAGTTTCATAAAAATCCGACAAATATTTTATTTTTGCAAGAATTTCCAAATTAATGTTTAACAACGAAAAAAAAAAAAAAAAAACTGTGTTATCTAATATTACGTTTTCCATTATAAACTATCGTAACGATTTCACACCGCGCTAACGAAAATAAAAACAAAATTTCTTACCCAAATTTCGAACGTGTTAAAAGGCATTAAAAAATTCTAATAAATAATTAAAATATATAGTTTGATTTTTCCTCTTAATAATGACATAAACATTTTGAAGGAAAACGTTCGTTTTTATTAAGTTTAGTGCCTTTTTTCTTCTTATTACGTTATTTTTTCAGCGGTTTAGTAGAGGAACCACTTTCTGGCTTCTAGCTTTCAAGTCAACTTTGATCTGCAAAAGTTTAAATGTAATGTCAATTGTTGTCTTCTATTTTTAATTCTTATCCTTCAATTATTTACTCTCCTTCATAATACTTTTGTTTATTTTTATATTCCTAAACACTCAGTAAGTACTTTGTGTAACGTCGATTTTATTGGATTGTTTGGATGATTAAAAGAAAAGTACAAAGTAAAAAGCAAATGACCAACTCTTGATCAAAATCATTTAGACGACGCTCTGCCAAGTGAGATTACTCTTAATTATTTACATCGGGGTTATCTCCCTTAAATATAATTTAACGTAAAAATTATAAATTATTTTTTCAAAAAATAAAATTACTATTGTCATGATACCAAATGCAGTTATTTTAATTCTGTATTTATTGAAAATTCTTTTGATTATTATATGACATGCAAAATTTGCATTTAACCTGTATTTGACATTTACGAATTAAAAAAAAAAGGTAAATTCGCTTATCGTCTGGCTTACACTCCTCCACGGTCTTTTGAATAAGAGTTTAAAAACTGATTTAGCATTTTAAAGAATTTATTAATAAAAGTAGTTTCTACTCATTCCCTCCACTCATTTTCGATACCAATGTTTTAAATGAATTTTGATAAATAAAAGAACCTCTGTTGATTTTAATTTAGCTTTAATTGAAAGCTAAAAGATTACATTTACTGATAAGCAAAATACTATGATGTATTTCAAATCGAAATTTCATTCACTGGAATCTAAATTTTGCAGATTTGAAAAAAATCACTGTTTCGGCCATTTTTGATCGACCAAAATTCTCGGTTTTAAAAATCTTGCATACATCGCTGAAACGATCATTTTTGCAAAATCAGCAAATTTGAGCTAACCCTTATCTGATTTGACAGTAGTATTGCTTGCTTATACCCTGAAATGTGCTATAAAAGATTTTCGTAATCACAGTCGTCATCAAATCAGTATCATCTGAATGTTATTTGAGGTAACGATTTACATGACAGATGGAAGCCGGCAAAAAAAAAAAAAAAAAAAAAAAAATTATAGTGGTGAAAAAATAACATAATTGCATGTAGTTTGTTTTTTTGCTGTTTAACTATGCAGTAAAATAAAAAATGAACAAAATATTTTCAGCAATTATCTAATATTTGATAAAATTGTAGTTTGGCTTTATAGTCTAACGTTTGAAAATTCTGAAAAATAAAATTTAAGATAATATAAAACATTCTTTTAAAATAATTTTACAATTTAATAACAAAGAATGAAATTGTATAACATGACAGAGGTAACAATAATTTATGACGTGTTATGAGGTTTATTAATTTTTATTTTTAATATATCTTTTTCGTGTTTTTTATTAGGTACCTCCACTGTATTCATTGTTCAAATAATTTTTATCTTTTAACTAAAATTTTATTCCTAAAACTGAATTCTTCTTCTCTAATTTTTACTGAGTGTTGATGAGTATTTACTAAAAAATGTTCGCTAATTGACTTCTACTGAACGGAAAATTTGGTACGAAAACGTCTCAGAGTATAGGTTTATTCCTTTTTTCCTGTCTATGATAGGGTCTCTGGTTCCTTCTAAAGTTTTTCATTGTCTTTTACTCTCACTACCCTGTTTGTATCTTAGCGGCAATATCGCCCTGCTTTTGTTGAATTGATTAATAACTACAAAATTATGTACAACCCAAATATTTTAATAATGCAAGGGTTATAACTCATAAGTGGCTAAACAGTTTCGTTTATATTTGTTTTAATGGTTAATGTTCATCAAATATTTATTATTCAAATATTCATTTTATGAATATTTTTCACTTAATTTAATATTCATTTACCACATCTCTTTACATGGTAGTGTACTTTATCTATGTAACAAAGAATTTAGTGCACAAATTTAACATATTATTATTTATACTTCCAGAAATTCCCAGCAAAAAAAAAAAAGCAAACTAAAAAACGGCATAGTATGTATGATGTTAAATGGCTTAAAACTTAGACAAACAAAGTTTTATCATCAAAGTGCTTATGTTATTATTAAGAGAGAATACCAAAGTATTTTTAGTTTGTTTTTTGTTTTTTATATAATTTTTCTATCCTTTCTAACACGTTCGAAATTTTGTTTAAAAAGCTTAAATTTGATTTTTATTTTTTTATTTTTTCTCTCAGCGGTGCACCAAAGATTACTATGCACATTTTAACGTTGTTTTTTCCGGTGAAAAACACATTAATTTGCAAATTATTGCAAAAATAAAACAATGGTCAGATTTTGATAAAACTTTCAGAACATATTCACAAATGCCTGACATTACTTTTGAAATCATAATTTTTATAAAATCTTGGTAAAATTGTTTTTTATATGTTACCCTCCCTCCAAATAATTTCGTAAAATTTCTAAAAGATTGACTATCGTACCAAAAGTTATTTATTAGTGAAATGCAGATCTCTTTGGGGAATGTAAATCACCTTTTTTTTTATCTGACAGTTGCTCCTTTTGAAATATCTGCTCCGAATAGAGAAAACAAAAATACAATAAAACTATGCTATTTTTTATTTAGACAAAATTTTAATTGCTTTTATAAACATTACGGATATCATTGCTTAAAGAGAAAAATTTCAATGAATAATGAATTTTTAGAAGAATTGTTTTCATATTTTTTTAATTATCAAAATTTCTAAAATTTTAAAAAGGTTTTAACATTTCTTCAAATAACCGTACCAATTAGGTTATTAAGTTGATAAGTGAAGACTATATTTAATAATCAAAAATTGAAAAGTTTGATACAAATATTTACGCATCAAGATTTTTAAAACAATTAAAACGTAATATAAATTATTTAAAATATCACGTATTTCAAGGATTGTACCTCTTACAGAAAAAACAAACTTATATAAACTTTTTTCGGTAGAATGCAATTATTTCATTTCCCTTCTGTGTTCTGAATAAAAGTTTCAACATTCAACGGGCATCTCAAATCACACTTTCTAATTTTAGGTTAAGTTTTATTTTTTATTTCCTAGTTTACTCATTTTTTAAATTATTTGTGAGTGTACATACCTCAACGAATTCGTGATAGGTAAGGTTTTCAAAAATTGAAAATGCTTTCACTTTTTTAAGCTTTATTGTTTAGGGTAGTACTTTATAATTAAATGAAATAGTAGTGCAAACAATTATGTCGTTAATTTATAAATTATAAAGTACTATAAAAATGAATTATAAAATATAAAGTACTATAAAAATGATATATTTACCTGACCTTGCCATACACATCACGGTAAAATTTATTAATAATAAAGATTAATGTGAAAAAATGGACATTAAAAATATAGATTAATAAATATCAGAAAATTTCATATATTATTGAGTTACCAATATAATGTTATATAATTTCATTCTCTGCTATTATATTTTAATATTAATTTAAAAGAGAATTTTTATTATTTTTATTTTTTAGAAAGCATCTTCAAACATAAGACTATAAACTTACAGCAGCTAAAATTCAATAAAATAATAGATATTTGCTGAAAATATTATGTTAATTTTTAAAACATTACTTGGTAGTTAAAACACAGGAACAAAATTTTCAATAGGGTTACGTAAATTTATGTCAATTCTGTTTCACCATACTTAGCCAGACGTGTTATGTGACTGATGACAAACTGTCATCAATCAGTTCGCAGATCACAAAGGTAAGTCCTACGTGATTAAGAAACAATTTTATTCGAAATTTCATGCAAAAAAAGTAATATTTGTTTCGAATCAAATTAATTTAATTTTAAATTTTCTAATTTTTCAAAAATAACGTGTCACAGATGTATATTTTATTTTTGCAAGATTTTTAAAATTCCAGAATTAACTTTTGTTTGCAAATGTATGGTTCGTTCAAAAATGGTCGAAAAACTTAAATATTTTTCAAATTTAAAATTTTTTAGATTCAATCAATATAATTTTTGTTTGAAATCAACCAGAGTATTTTGGATATAAATTTCTATGAATAAAATGTAATTCTCGTACAACAACACATTCACCATGCACCCCTCACATACTGGTGTCATGTAATGTTTACATTAATTACTAGTCCTATTTTGTTCGTATGGTAATGTCGTACTAGTTGTTGGTTAGTAAATACACTATACATCATTCAATGACCAAGGGTACTTTTATTTTCATGATAATGGCGGTGATCTAATGTGTCTTTTTGCTGCTCAGATACCATATTCTTTGGCATATCGCGCAATTTGTAGCTTTTATGCGTTAGTGTAAGTCAATTGTTTTGATGAACTCGCCATGGGTGATAATTTTCAAGACAAAAAATGTTTGTGGTATGTGTGACAACCCGTTGGTAACTGATAAATTCATCTTGGAAGACGCACTCGTACGTTTTAGGGTAATTTTTAGAAAAAAAATTGTGCGCCTTGTAATCCGGAAAATACGGTAATTATTTTCTATTTCATTGGGGGTTTATTTTTAAATTTTTTTAAAGACATCCCTCACCCCAAACAAATTGTACATGTGGGAATTTGTTAGGACTACATAGAGACTTGCGGTATTATCGTGACTGTCGTAAGAATGATAAAAATGTTTTTGTTTTTTTGTTTATTAGGAATGCTGTGATATGGTTGGGCCAGTAATTGTGGCTAGCAAAAGGTTAAGATAAGACTGATTGAAGAGAAGCCTTTCCCTATACGTCATTTGGCATTGTATCACATTTTGCATTATTCAAAATAAATATTGCTTTCCTCGTTTCTACTTAGATTTTTCGAATTTAAGCGCAGCGAAAGATTGGCTATAACTTTACAGATAAAATAGCTTGATGTAATCGTAAGTTCTATTCGGATAGTTTCTTTTCTCGTACTTCTAGCTTGTGGAAGTCATTTCCGACTTCTTACTTTCCAGTCAACTTTGAACTTTAAGAATTCAAATGTAAGTGTTATCTTTTATCTTCATAATTCCTCTTCTTTCATTGTTCAAATGTCTAACTCAACCACGTTTTAGTTCTTTTAGAAAGGACAGAAAGTCGTTTTAATCTCGAACATCTCTGTTGACATTTTAAAATAGTCATTCTTTTATCAATGTTGGGAATTATCACTTTTGAAGACAATGGGGGTAAGAGATTGCTTATCAGTTCAAAATGCAATGATTTTTTAATGTCAGTCTTTGTTTTGACTTCAATATATTGTGAAATGAGTTAATGTTTTCTTTATCGATAAAGTAATTACCAATGTGGGCAATAACGCATTTTGGGCCGTTATGAATTTCTAAAGGCGCCATTAGTAATGAAGGGATGTTAAGGATCACTATGACTTTAACAGAACATTAAGATATTTTCACCCTTTGTGAACTAGTGCTACAGATTCACAAACACAGAAATGTACCAAATAACACAAACATCCTTCTGTAGAACCATATTTAGTAAATAAAATTTCCAAGTGTAATTATAGTTTTAATAAATTATCCCTGTTGCAGGGTTTTTGATTCACCATGTATTTTTTTATTGTTTTATTTTAAACATTGCTTTTCAGTTGCAATATGAGTGCGTAACGAAAACCAATGAGCTAAGGTCCCGCTGCTTCTGTGGTCTGACCCGGTGACTGCTCTTGCCGCTATAGCTTGATTTCGTTGTCATAGCTACTATGCAAAAATATGTAACATTAATTTGTTGTATTAGCTTTACTTGATGTATTAGCGTGATTTTAACTTAGGGGGCGCTAGTCTACAGAAATATCAGAAATTGTCTTCAGAAAAGAAAAGATTAAGAATCACTGATACTAAGGACATATTCCAGAATAGCAAATCGTAATATTAAAAGTATTCTCCTCTTTATTTTATAATCAGAAAAATGTTTCGGATCTCAATAGCCCGCAAAAGGTTGATAAGCCGTAAAAGATAAACTAAAAAATCAACAATTTTCTTTTGAATTATTGTTTATATGTTACGAGTATATATTTGAAAGGATTATATATATATCGAAACCCGTACTGATCCTCACACAAGTGATCGTTCCTCTCCAGATGCTCGACGACCTTCTTGCTAATAATGGCCTCAAAAAACCGAGGGGACTAATTGGTCTGTACAGGGAAGTAGGGGGATAGGTTGCTCGCATTGTTGAAAAATGGATATACGCATGCCTTCTTTAGCATGCTTGGGAAAGATTTCCCCCTTAAGCCGCAGTTAAATAATTTTGCTAGAATCGGGAAATCTCTGGTACTGTATCTTATTTACAGGGAGCTTTATAAGAGTTTCATTCCAATCTTTAAATTTAATTTTTTCCGAAGAAAGCCAGCCTGACTTATTTTCAATTGGTGCTTTGGGGAATATTTAAGCTGACAGAAATATTTGTCAGGTTTCTATTTTCAGTCAGAGTATCTCACTTGAGAAGAGTGGCAGCATGGTGGATGGTGACGGGGTGAAGATTCGGTCAATTGGTGGTCGGTCTATTTTTTTCCTTTTCCTTTGGCCACTACCCGGGAATTAGTTATACACAAGTCACCAAAAAATAACAAATCAGTCAAAAGCGAATGAAAAGTTTAAAATAAAATGCACACACACACACACACACACACACACACACACACACACACACACACACACACACACACACATACATATATATATATATATATGTATATATGGTGGCTCAAAGTCTCAAAAAGATTTCAATATTTTTTAATATCTCAGTTATTTTTTAGTTATAAATTTTGATATTTTATTGAATTATAGAAAAAGGATTGAGATTTATTTCCCTTAGGTGTGAAAGATGACATCTTTTAAGTGGCGTTCATTTAGGTTTTAAGCTAAATGAAGTGCAACTTTTGCAGGCACTTCAGCCAGATGACAAACCTCGATGGAAACAATTTACATTTGACATATTAGATTAGATGAAGATGAAAGTTTCTCGGAAATAAATATTTTTGTGATGAAGCAATATTTCATGTTTTACGGAAAAAAATGGGTAAAACATCAGGATATGAAGTTCGAAAAACCTGCATGAAAAAAGAGGGCTGGAAAGTGACAGTGCAAAAATAATAATTTGCCCCTATCTAATGTTTGATCAAATGATTTTTTTATCAACAGGAGAACGCTTATGACTTGCAAGACAGATTTTCACACAGCAGGTTGCTATTTCTTTCTGCGGTAGACTGGTTACTAACCAAGGCTATAGAACCCAATTTGTTCTGGCTATTCAATGCTTTTATCCAGATCTGTACTACGGTTGTCATACTTTTTTTACAAATATTTATTGTACCGCAGGTTTTTTTCTCGAAGAAGATGGTACTCCTCTTCATTAGGTAAAGGTTATTCGTGAGTTACTCAATGAAGCCTTTCAATACCGGTGGATTGGAAGAGGTGGTTCAAGTTCTTTGACCAACGAGGTCATCAGATCTCAGGAAAAGATCTTAAGAAAAGATACACCTAGCCATATCGACTACTAATGAGCAGATACATCAACGCATGTAAGTTAGAAATTTGGCATCGTCTCGATGTGTCATGTCATGGAACAGATCGATTTTTAAATAAAGCCTTATTTGTTTACCAATGTTGTTCCAATAAACTCTGGAGAATTCTTATTTTTAATGAATGCTTAAAATGCATAGATCATTTACAGACACCTTGTACATAAGCCATTTATTTCGAGAACTTTTTTAACACAAATACTTCGGTTACATCGTATGCAAATATTTTGATACCTAGATTCAATATCTGAATCTATCTATTTGAAGTTATTTCTATCAATCTATCTGATGTTGTTTCTATCTATCTATCTATCTATCTATCTATCTATCTATCTATCTATCTATCTATCTATCTATCTGTCTGTCTGTCTGTCTGTCTGTCTATCTATCTATCTATCTATCTATCTATCTATCTATCTATCTAACTATCTATCTCAATTTATTCGCATCTATTTCTCTTTGTTTGTATTTTTTATGTATGTATCTATCTGAAACCCTCTCTTTCTTTCTTTCTTTCTCGATTTGTTCGTATCTGGTATCGTTTTTTTTTTCTATCTATCTATCTATCTATCTATCTATCTATCTATCTATCTATCTATCTATCTGTAATATCAGGATCGATTACAAACCCTTCTTTGGATTTTACCAATAATCTCGATATATTCAGCAGGAGCAACTGACCAGATATCACACCAATATTCAATTCACGGACAAATGGTAGATTTTTAAATGTGTAAGTTGGATTCTGATAACAACAAAAAAAAGGTCGTTGTGGCATGAAATGGTGAACCAACTTTAATTTTTATTATCGGATTTAAAATTAAACTGGAAAATGACGTGAGTTTAACACGCTTTTCCACTAAAATCAAGTGAACATTTTTATGATTATTTATTTCTTTACCATCAGATGTATATGACATTCTGTTTCTAGTAACACCTGCTTCAACAAAGTCTTATTTATTACACTGTCATTAATAAAGTCGTGATAGGATGAAGTTCATTATAGATGCCGCTTTGATATAAAATTGAAAGAATTACAATTTACAGCTTTCCAATTCTATGAATATAATTACCCAAAATTTAGTTAATGCATAAATCAAAATATAATAAAATAAATGTTTTCATATTTAGGCTGCAAAAGTTTTCTTAGTTAAACTCTATTGATAACAATAAATATTTTATGCCGAATAATTTTATTGATCGTGTCTTCCTAATTAGTACTAATCCTTCTCAAATAAAGAGACACTTCTAAGAAGTATTTCTAAAATTTTGT
>JBBBDQ010000276.1:0-42500 GCA_037127315.1 Ascarosepion bandense
CTTGTGTAGCTAATCAGTATTTCATTGATCGATTCCTTTTCTATGGCTTATCAACAGACAAGAAATTATAATATGTGTATAAAGTGGGGGATCTGTTCTACTTTACAATCAATATATAAACTGGTCCCTCACTTTGTAGCCACAGTAGTTTCTATACATTCATATTCCAGAGAATGTAAATAAATCTAAAAGACATGCTTGTGTAGCTAATCAGTATTTCATTGATCGATTCCTTTTCTATGGCTTGACAAGAAATGTGGACATAAGCTGGGGGATCTATTCTGTTAACATCTAACACAAATCTATCCCACTAGTTTGGAAGACCGATTGTTTTCCCATGAACCTGAGAGGGG
Source organism: Ascarosepion bandense (assembly GCA_037127315.1). Classification (NCBI taxonomy): domain Eukaryota; kingdom Metazoa; phylum Mollusca; class Cephalopoda; order Sepiida; family Sepiidae; genus Ascarosepion; species Ascarosepion bandense. Next base: position 354 of record JBBBDQ010000276.1, read on the forward strand.
CCGCCAGGGGGACATGAGGAAGAGGAGAAGGCCACAAAAGCATTCTGGATTATGTTCTCTTAGAGACCAGTCGCACACGGCATTTGATCAAAAATATCCTGTTTACTATACTTACAACTGCTTGTTGTTTATATGCTTTAACATATTCTATATTACAGTCACTATAGAAACTGATCCCTCAATTTGTAGCCACGATTATTTCTATACCTTTGGATGCCAAATAATGTAAATAAAAGAAATGCCTGTGTAGCTAATCAGCATTTCATTGATTGATTGATTCCTTTTCTATGGCTTATCAAAAGACAAGAAATTATAATGTAGATATAAAGTGGGAGATCAATTCCATATTACAATCAATATATAAACTGATCCCTCAATTTGTAACTAGGGTAGTTTCTATACTTCTATAACTCAGAGAATGTAAATAAATGTAAAAGACATGCCTGTGTAGCTAATCAGTATTACATTGATTGATTCCTTTTCTGTGGCTTATCAAGAGACAAAAAAAATTATAATATGGATATAAAGTGGGTGATCAATTCTACATTACAATCAATATATAAACTGGTCCCTCACTTTGTAACCATTGTAGTTTCTATACATTAATATACCAAAGTAAATAAATCTGAAAGATATGTCTGTGTAGTTAATCAGTATTTGATTGATTCCTTTTATACAGCTTATCAAATGCAAAGAAATTATAAGGTGGATATAAAGTGGGGGATCAATTTTTTATTAAAATCAATACATGAAATGACCCCTCACTTTGTGGCCAGGATAGTTTTTATGTTTCAGAGATTTTAAATAAATCTAAAACACTTGCCTGTGTAGTATTTTATTTACTGACTAATTCGTTTTCTATGGCTTAACCCTTTGCAGATAATTTAAAACCAGAAAATATTTTTTAGAAAGAATTTCTAAGAATTCTTTTTTTGTTTTAATAAAATAAGCTATTTCAAATGCTATTTTTAGTTGAATACCCTGCATTCACTTAAGCACTGGTACCCTTGGGAAAGGTATTAATCCATCCCTTCCCTCCAGTTATGGGTTAAATAACAGGGTAGGACTTGGGGACCCTGCCCTTAAAAACAAATCCCAATGAATCTTGATACTCGAAAAGAAAAAAGTATTACTAGACACAAAACTTATATAAAAACAACAATTGTTGAAAGAAAAAGGTATTACCAGCAATAAATAAAATTTAGTTGGCAATAAATGACCTGCCGAGGTTGATATACCATAAAACAAAACAACCAACCAACAACTAATAAACCTATCCTCTTTGGGTAAAAATTCAAAAATATTTTTTACCCAAAGATGATAGGTTTATTTTTCTCTTGTTCTTTTTTATAATCATTTCACCCCAAGCAAGGCAGAACTAACACTGGTGAGCAGGGGTTTACAATGAGTGAAAAGAAAAATAACAAGATATAGAGGATGTCAAAGAAAGGATAAGAGAAAGGTGAAAATCAAGAAGATACAAGATGGTAATAGACATTGCATTTAAAACTTTTGGAAATTGTAGCTATAAAGGAAGCAAGTATATAGAGGGGGGGGTTCAACAGCCAGAAAGTGCAAGAGTAGAAATGGGGATTACATTTGACAATTTTGATGGTAAAAGAGTGGGACCTAGTTGACAAACTAGTAACATGAGTAAATTCATGTGGTTGGACCACCAGGAAAAGAAACTCATCAGAGCCATAAAAATATCTGTAGAAAAGACAGAGGGAAGCCACATCCTATCAGTGAGAAAGTGAATGAGGTTGAGCTGCTAAATCAGGATTGATTTTGCAGCAGGTCCTTCTTTGGAATTAGACGAGTACCTAAAGATGAATAGCAGAATCATCCAATCAGATATGACAACAGTACTCAATACATAAACGAATGATAGATTTATAAATATGTAAAGTGCACGATAAAAACTCCCAGGCCCTATTGACCACTCAGAACTTTATTATTCTTCTCTGGTCCATGTCCTTTCGTGATGTGGGTGATCTTGATTCACCTCAACCCCTCCAGTTATTGTTACTCAAAATAACCTTTGACTCTTTTTCAAGCCCCACTTTTTTTTCCTGTTCTGCCAACCACACACAAACTAATCATCATTTATTCATCACACCCAGATGGTGCATAGGACAGCAACTTTTTGTTGCTGTTTCTGTAACAAACTGTTTTTTTTACAGGGCAGGGTTGTTAGCCCTGCACCCAACCACCAAACCTGGAGGACCGGTGGACCATTCTTGGTCCTTATGTTTACAGCACCTGGTATTCCCAAATGGTCACCCATTTAAGTACTGACCAGACTCAATGTTGCTTAACTTTGGTGAACGGACGGGAACCGATGTATTCAACATGATATAGCCGTAGACACACACAAGCTAATAAGTTAAGTTATTTGTCTTCCTTTGTTTCTCTTGCCTTCAATATATCCAGTGAGTTGAATTTAGTAAGCCTTCTTTCTTCTTGTGCGTTGTGGTGCAGTAGATATCGACTCGGAACGAGAAATCAGGGAGCCAAGTTTGAATTCCAGTTGAATTCCTTGCATTCACTTATGCCTAAATATCCTTGGGAAAGGTATTAATCCATCTCTTACCTCCAGTTATGGGCTAAATAATAAAACAGATTGGGTTCTATAGCCTTGGCTGGCAACCAGTATATCGCAGAAAGGAATGGCAAGCTACTGAGGGATAATCTTCTGCCCAGTCAGTCATGTCTCTTTCGAGACATGATCGCCCAAAGCGTGTATCGGGTATGGTACTTAACTGACTGACTCTTTATTCTTATATGTCCCAGAAACTTTAACTGTCTATTTCCGATAACAATTAAAAGTGCCATTTTTGTTATTTCCCTTAAAATTACTTAATTGTTCATACGTTCATTTCATGAACAGGTGCTAGACGAGGCAAACAACCTGGTGGCAAAGCCTGGAATGACTGCACATGCACAGGAGAACCAAAAATGAGGCTCATACAAATGAAAATCGTGGTCGGCCTGAGACAGATAAATAGAGCCACAATTTGACATTCAGGTGTATTTGGTTTTATGTCTTGAAGTGGACGGATCATTAGCACGTTGAAAAGAAGAAGAAAGGCAAGAAGTTTGTTCCTGCGCATAGCACTCAACAAATACAAGAATAAAACCTAAAAAAAGAGAATATTTTTCTATAGAATGTTCGACCCATTTACAGAATAAAACCGAAAACAAAGAACACGTTTCTTTCCACAAAACAACAATCCAATTTTTTATTTCAACCAACAAACAACACAAATTATGAGAAACTCGACGAACTTTCTGGTGCCAAGACTTTATGAATTTAATCTTAGTGTGGGGTTACAGAACAACCAGATTAACATAAAGAATTTAATGCTTGATATCCTGTTCACAAAATACAACACAAATTTCAAGACAACTCAATAAGATATGTTTGTATAAAATTAGAAAATGGTATATTTAACAGAATATATACAAAATAAAGAATTTATATCTTTCTTTTGTATATTTTGTTTGATAGAAAAATATTTCTAGATTTAAGTGAATGTTGGTTGAACAAAAAGTGTCTAATTTTTGCTGTCTGTAATCAACAGAGTAGTAGAACAATGTTTCTGTGTTCCTACTTTTTACTGGCTGGCAAGAGATGTAAAAAATTTTATGAGCAGTTAAAGAGATCTTGTTGTTGTTTTCTTTTCCTCCTCCTTTTTTGTATTGGTTGAGTCAGTGATGGACCTGTCTGTCGATTCTTTGGCCTCTCTGACCTCTGCATCTTTCTTACTCTTGACTGGTCACCAACATGGTTAAGTAGTGGATTTCAGTCATGTGACTGGTTCCCAGAGTTACATTCTTCCTTAAGTGTGAAAAAACGATGTTGTAATATGAATTTTCTATTTCTTATCCAATTAGGATCCAGAATTTTGCTTTTCACACTGACTTGTGAAATTTGCCTTAGTTGGATTTTACCAAATTGTTTTTAGTTGTTTGAATCCGATTTTGTGGGGGTGCAATTTTACTTTGTGTTTTAGTTAATTGTTAGATTATATAAGATTTGTATCCTATACTAGGAAACTACAAGACCCCCTACAGAAGGTAGCAGAAGAAAGTAACAAGAAAGGACTAGAAATAAACTGCACAAAAACCGAATACATGGTCATCAGTAAAAAGGGCAGCCCAAAATGCCAAATACAGGTCCGGGATACCAGAATCAAGCAGGGACAAAAATTTAAATACCTGGGAAGCGTTATAACAGAAGATGGAAAGTGCGACACAGAGACCCAAAGGTGAACTGGCATGACAAAGGAAGCATTCCAGAAGTTGAGTAAGGTATTAAGAAACAGGACAATTTCGCTAGAAACAAGGAAGAGAGTACTGGATTGCTACATGCTGTCCATCCTTCAATATGTCAGTGAAGGCTGAACAATACCATCAAAGATGAAGGAAAAACTTGAAGCAACTGAAATGTGGTTCTACAGAAGGATGCTGCAAATGTCATGGATCGAGCATGTGAGCAATGATGAGGTCTTGGAAATGATGGAAACAAAAAGGAAATTAATACTGAGTATCAGGAAGTGACAGCTGAAGTTCCTGGGACATGCAATGAGGAAGGAGGGCTTGGAGAATCGGATACTAACAGGTCAGATAGAGATAGAGAGGAAAAGAGACAGGGAAAAGTAATGGATAACATATTTGAATGACCTTATCAGGTGGATGATGGAACGAAGATTGCATGGTGTAACAGGAGAAGGCATGCTCAGAGCCACCAGGGATAGGGAAACATGGAAGGCCATGATTGCTTACGTCCTGAAGAGACAAGACACATAGAAGAAGCAATATCACTCATTATCTTCTATCGTCTTAATTCTCATTGTTTTAGTGTCCTCTATGTTTAATAGTAGTTTTTCTCATATTCTCTAACACTCAGTAACCGTTTGCGTGCTAGTAGCTTTATTGCCTTGTTTAGGGTGAAATGATAAAAAAAAAAAGCTTCAAATTTAGAAGTGTTGGAAATCCCTCTATTTATACCCCTCCCCATTTGACAAGACATCTGGTTGCTTCTAAAGATGAACACGATAGTGAAAGCTTAACATTTTTTCATTTAATACCAAAGCTGTTGTGTGAAATTGAATGAAACTTAAATCAGAATCTTTCTTCATGAATATAATGAAAAAACAGCACCATTTACTGCTTCTTTTTTTTTTTTTTTTGTCAGTTTCATTATTCTATGGTAACAATCCTGAATCCACCATAAAAATTCAGCATGTAAAATTAATACATTTTGTTATAACAAATTAAGTATAGGAGAAAAGTAAATTGAATATAGAATAGGTTGTGCAAGAGGTAGTTTTGCCCAATACCACAAATTGTTACTGAACCAAAACCTTAACATGAAAACCTTTTTTATGTTCTTAAATAGTGTCATCGGGTCAAAACTTTCATATGGATATTATGCATTGCACCAAACAAATTCAGAAATATCTAAACTGTCAGCTGTATACAACCACATCCAGAGATCAATGACTGAAAATGGCTTTGAGTGAGAGAAACCAGTGGGTCTTGTTAAATACCACATTCTTCGAATCATGTAGGCTGACACTACACAATCAATAATTTCATATGGATGTCATGTATGGCACCAAACCCATTCAGAAATATCTAAACTGTCAGTTGTATACAACCGTTTTCTAAGATCAGTGATTGAAAATGGCTTTAAATGAGAGAAGCCATTGGGTCTTGTCGAATACCACATTTTTTCAAATCATGTCGACTGACGCTACACAATAATTTCATATGGATGTCATGCATGGCACCAAATCCGTTTAGAAATATCTAAACTGTCAGTTGTATACAACTGTTTTCTGAGATGAATGATTGAAAATGGCTTTAAGTGAGAGAAGCCAGTGGGTCTTGTTAAATACCAACATTTTTTTTAATTATGTAGACTGGCGCTACACAATCAATAATTTCGTATGAATATCATGCATAGCACAAAATCTGTTCAGAAATATCTAAACTGTCAGCTGTATACAACTGCTTTCTAAAATCAATGATTAAAAATGGCTTTAAGCATGTGAAGCATGAGGGTCTTGGCAAAGATCATTCTACTTTGAACATTGTGAAATTAAATTCACAAACAAACAATTTTTTTTTATCATATCGAGAAAGGCAGTAATGCCACTGATGTGCAGGGGGCTATGTAAGAGTGAAAAGATTGGAAAAGAGAAAGCCGGAAACCACCTCTTAAACAGGAAACAAGGGATGAGCCTCTTCACCCGTTCAATAGATGTGGGTGGAGTGTGAACTGGGCGATAGTTTAGTCTATCTACTCCAATTGAAAAAAAAATAAAAGAGGAAAAGAATGGAAAAGAGTAAAAGATTGGAAAAGAGAAAGCCGGAAACCACACAATGAATGAATGCTAAATCTTTCCTTACGAGGAAACGGCTAATATTACCATTATCATCTGGTCTAAAACTTGTTTTATAGGACTGGAAACCTTACTTAAACATCAAGCCTTGTTATCTAAACTTATTTATAAATGGAACTTTGTCTGTGTGTGTCCATTACCTAAAGATTCCGAAACGACTGAACTGATTTTCTTGAAAATTTACACAGTTGTACTATAAGCGAATGTTCTTAGCTAGGTTTTGTGTCGAGGTACCCCCGATAAATATAAAAAATCAATAATCGAAAAAATCGGGTTATAGAAAGAGTGGTTCGATTTTAATCAAATTTGATACACTCATAGACAAAGACATAAGAAATTATATTCAGAAGTTTCAAGGTTGCAGTTCTTACAATAGTGCAGAAAATCGATAACATATATATATAAAAAGCAAGATGTTTGTGTGTGTGTCTATTTATCTGTCTGTATGTCTTTTATACAAATCCACAATTTTTATCCAATTCTCACCAAACTTCACACAAATATTCTTGAGGCTTAGTCTGAACATGGATTAGTTTTAAAGCTTTCATTACACCTGAGCAACGCCGGGCTATACTGCTAGTTTTGAATAGAAGTAAATTTCCTTCATTTTGATACTAGTTTCATTATTCTATTTGACCTCAAACTTGACTTAAACGATTCGAGACCTTACTTATCAATCAAACCTTATGATTTTGAAGAGAAATATATTGACTTCATTTTGATACTGGTTTGATTATTGTATCTTGTCTAAAGTATATTTTTTAGGATTGAAGAATTTACATATCAGTCAAGCCTTATTTTATTACTGTTATCGCTATAAATTATCTTTAAATGGATAATTGTGGGATCTTTCATGAAATTTGAAATGATATTCATGTTCAAAACAAGTGTCACATGTTTTTCAAAAGATCTCATGGGGGTGGAGCATGCAATTGACTCGCTAATATTCAGTCAAATATTGATTTGATTTGCCCATGCTTTCTTGGCTCCTTGCAGAGAGAGAGAGAGAGAGAAAAAGAGAGAGAGAGAGAGAAAAAGAGGGGGAGAGAGAGAGAGAAAGAAAGAGAGAGAGAACAATAAAAATATAAAAATGTAGACGGTTCATCTCTTGAATTTCTGCCAAATTTTACCCAACCTTTCACCTTCCACAAACAACACCCGCTTTTCCTCAATTATGCAATACTCTAAAGATGTATTAATAATCCTGCTTCTAAAATCCATGATTCTCTATTATCAGTTGCTATTCAATGCTTGATATTTTTAAATGGATGTGCATTCATATGTGTGTGTATCAAATTATAATGATGTTTACTGATAAAATTACAGTTTCTTTCAGTAGTTTACTGGGGAAAGGCATTTTAGGCAAGCAGATTTTTATTGTCATAAAGTGCTTGATATCAAGATAAGGATAGAGCATTAATATTTATTATAATAAGAGTTATGCGTGTCTGTCTGTCACAGGACCTTATTAGAGATATCTAAACTTATTTATAAATGGAACTTTGTGTGTGTGTGTGTCTGTTACCTATAGACACCGAAACAGCTGAACCGATTTTCTTGAAAATTTACACAGTTGTACGATAAGCGTCTGCAAGTGTTCTTAGCTAGGTTTTGTGTCAAGGTACCCCCGATAAATATCGGAAATCCATAATCAAAAAAATTGGGTTATCAAAGGAGAGGTCCGATTTTAATCAAATTTGATACACTCATAGACAAAGACATAAGAAGCAATATTCAGAAGTTTCAAGGTTGCAGTTCTTACAATAGTGCAGAAAATTTGATATCGATACCAAGAAATCAAAATTTGACTTACATCCATTCATTTTTCTTTCAGTCTACAGTTTCGCTTTAACTGGAAACAACTGTTGCTTTTTAGTCTTTTGTGCCAACGTACAAAGAGTCTGAACTCCAGGACCATGGATTAGTTTTAAAGCTTTCATTATACCTGATCAACGCCGGGCTATATTGCTAGTGAGAGATAAGTCAATCTTTCTTTCTTGAAAGATGTGCAAGGCGAGTGGAAAGATTGGCTGATATTCATGATATCAGTTAAAACCTTTGATGTCTTGGGAGGGCGGAGAATGACTGCGTTTCATTTCACTGAAATGGTATGTTTTTTTGTTTTTTTCTTTTATTTCTTTTTCTCACTGAAACCAAGTAGTGTCTTTCTCATAGATGTTAAGTACTTTTTATATTCCCTTATTTCTTTCTTAATCTAGCTAAATCTCTATTTCTTTCTTGTTTCTAGCTAAACCATATTTTTGCTTTCCTGACGGCTAACACCTCAAGAAATTGAAATTCACTGTCAATACTGATCTCTTCACCACCCTGTATATCCTTTCCTTTCTCTCTATTTTTTTCAACTGTCATCACACCTGTATTCTCATCCTTTTCTTGTTCCTTTCTAACTGGCTCATCTTTCTCTTCATTCTTCTTCTACCTAATCTTTTTACTCTTATGTAGCCCCCTGGACATCAATGGCATTACCGCCTTTCTCAGGGTGATACGATTAAAAAAAAAAATCTGTCTTATGAACATTTATCTTAACAATTAAAAAATGTAATTCAGCACACAATGTTATTTTATTTTATTTTATATATTGTGCTACAAGAATTCATTTATATATGAAAATAATGTCTAAAAAGTTGTAGTAAGGGATTCTATTGAGTCCTACGTGTTATTCCAAAAAAGTTTTAATTCAGGAAGTAGTCGTAAAAATAAGAAAATTAGAAATAGAACATTTGGAAGATGCCAGAATGTTCCAGTAGAGTTGAGAGAATTCAAAAGGTTCTAGAAATATGCAAATTAGGTATTAGCTCTTATAAAAATAGGTTTTGGGCACAGAGCAGTTAGTTGATAACAGGATGTGCTGACCTTTGATTCAAGGATTTATATACAGCTAAAAGAATCTAAGTAAAGTCACTGACCAACTAAAACTTGAAAGAGTTGTTAAAAGGATTTGTTGAAACTATCAACTCCGGTTTTAATTCAAGGATTTATATCCAGCTGAAAGAATCTCTATGAAAAGTCCGACCAACTAAAACCTGAAAGAGAACTTCATGGAACTATATGGGTAAATACATATTTTTGACTCTTTCACTGACCAAGTCAATAATTATTCTTTATATACTCATTTAAGGATTTCCAAAAAGTATAGCACTTAACTTCTTTGCCAACTTAACTGGGTAAAGATAATTGACACCTTACCTTCCTCTTCTCTCCTCGTAACACTTGCCAGTAGTAAACTATGTCTCTTGTTTTGAATGCAACAAAAATTTTATATTTGTAAATATTTTATTTGGTGTGTTTTGTGAATTAAATATTTGTCTGTTTGATTTTTATCTCTGAGTTTTGGTCAATCATTTTTTTTCTTTTGTTACACTTTTGTTACACTTAACATGGAACAATTGTAATTGGTTTTTATTTTAAAGACTTATTTCCGCTCATTATTTCTTTCTTTTATATTCTCACTGAAATCAAGTATTGTCTTTTATTCATTAAATATTTGACCTTAACCGTGCATGTCTTGAACATAATACATGACATCATACCCAGAAGTGCCAGTGAACTGTGTGTGTGTGTGTGTGCGTTATCTTTCATATGTGTGTGTGTGTGTGCGTTATCTTTCATATGTGTGTGTGTGTGTGTGTGTGCGTTATCTTTCATATGTGTGTGTGTGCGTTATCTTTCATATGTGTGTGTGCGTGTGCGTTATCTTTCATATGTGTGTGTGTGTGTGTGCGCGTTATCTTTCATATGTGTGTGTGTGTGTGTGCGCGTTATCTTTCATATGTGTGTGTGTGTGTGCGCGTTATCTTTCATATGTGTGTGTGTGTGTGTGCGCGTTATCTTTCATATGTGTGTGTGTGTGTGCGTTATCTTTCATATGTGTGTGTGTGTGTGCGTTATCTTTCATATGTGTGTGTGCGCGTTATCTTTCATATGTGTGTGTGTGCGTTATCTTTCATATGTGTGTGTGTGTGCGTTATCTTTCATATGTGTGTGTGTGTGCGTTATCTTTCATATGTGTGTGTGTGTGTGTGTGTGTGCGTTATCTTTCATATGTTTGTGTGTGTGCGCGTTATCTTTCATATGTGTGTGTGTGCGTTATCTTTCATATGTGTGTGTGTGTGTGCGTTATCTTTCATGTGTGTGTGTGTGTGTGTGCGTTATCTTTCATATGTGTGTGTGTGTGTGTGTGTGTGTGTGTGTGTGTGTACTGTTGCCAGGCGCACTTTGGCTTAAGGTGGAAGGCAGCATACAAGTGTTGGCACAATGTGCCGACATGAATCCCCAAATTTGCACAATGGATTCTGCTGCAGGCTTTATAACAAAATCTGTTGGAGGCTTGTGTCAAATGCCTCCAGGAGAATGGCACTGTCAAGTTTGCCTGTTGGATCCACATCCGAGTGACAGTTATCAAGTCACATGCTATGTGAGTGGATCTATCACACTCGTAACATCTTATTTACACATCAATTCCCTTCACCTGATAATTTGACAATGCTACAGCTACTGCTGCTTGCTCCATACCTGGAGTGCAATTCTTCAGTATGGCCTAGGCTCGTGCCATCACTTCTGACATATCCATTTCTTCCATCTGAGAAAAGATTAGTACAAGAGAGTCACAATGAATGTGCATATCAAACCCTGCTCTGGTATACCATTAACAAGAATTGTGAATATGTGCATTTCAGCCAAGAATACACTGACCGTTTCTCCTGACCTGCAAATCTTTTCCAAGCTAGGGTGAATGCTATATGCAGACTTTTTCTTTATGAAATTAATGTCAGCCACCTTCTTCTCACTCAGTTGCTGGTTCATTGCATATGCACTGTAGTTATCGGGAGCTCGTTAATGTTTCTTTGATTCAGCCTTGTGCCAGACATAACCGAACTCCCTACAGCTTACAAGTTTTATCCAGAATTATCATCAGGTTTTCATTGCCAGGTTGAAATATACGGAATTGTGTGGAATAGTGTAAGAATAAAATATACATTTTACATTTTGAAATAGAAATTTATTAAAGGGAAAGACTAACATAAGTTCTAGAAGTTAATATTAAATTAGAAACATTATTAAGAAGTTAGGAGTAGATATACAGATACCAGAGTCCACACTTAGAATATCGAGCTCAAAGAGACTGACTTCCAAGATTTTAAGGTTAATCATCGATACACTTTTGTTGATGCAGATACTAGAGTCTGTATTGTAGGGAGATGGTTAATGTTTTTTTTAATTCAGCCTTGTGTCATACTTAACCCTACAGCTTACCAGTTTTATCCAAAATTGTTGTCAGCAGGTTGGAATATATGAAATTGTGTGAAATAGTGTAAGAATAAAATATACATTTTGCATTTTAAAATAGAAATTATTAAAGGAGGAATAACAAGAATTTGTAGAAATTAATGTCCAATGAGAAAGTTAAGGATATCAAGAGTTTGTGCAAAATGTTCGTAGTAATAAGTGTTGAAAGAGATAAGAAGAAAGAGGACAATGTTTGAGTCACTTGAAGTTGAAGTTACATTTTAGATGTTTGTCCCATAGATCCCATCCAATTCTCTGGCTGACTGATGTTGATGAAGTCCTTTTATTGTAATCTAGATTTTTCACACTTACTGGAAGTACTTTTTGGTCTTGCAAGTCGCTCCCATTCATCAAAATCATTTTAACACCTACTTGTGAATTTCTTTAAGCACATGGTCAATCCTTTTTCTATTTGGGGAAAACCAGGATTTCATTGTGAATTTTTGTAAAAGTGAAGAAGAAGGTTGATTTTAATTAATTTCTTATCCGCTACAGCACCACATGATAAGCATTGGGATCGCACATTTAATCCACTTTATGCCACCAAGCTGACGTATTAGTTCGGCCTTCTCTAACCAATCCACTATCCACTTTTCAGAATCACTTCCATCAAACACTGGTATCAACTTCAGATCAAAAGCCATGTTGCTGAAACAGCTTTGAAATGATTTGCAAAACACTGATTAAGGCCAGGAGAAATCATCAATGTATTCTTGGCTGAAATGCGAAGATTCAAGGATCATTTTGGTAATATATAAAAACAGGGTTTGATATGAGCATTCATTGCTGTGTTGCCTGAACATGCTGAGGGTCTTCTATGAGCTTCCCAAGTGCTGGCATGAGCATGGGCCGTACTGAAGAATTGTACCACAAGTATGGAGCAAACAACAGTAGCTGCAGTGCTATCACAATGTCAAGCGAAGTAATTGACATGCAAACAAGATGTTACATGGTATGTGACTGTCTCCTGCAACATTGAACTTCCACAAGTGTAGAATGCAGACTCAGAAAAACCATTATGGGTTTTTGATGCTAGAAGCAAGGACACACTGCCTGTAATTGTCCAGGAAACAAACAAGAGGATGAGAATTCAGTGCTAGTCTCCTTCCCAAAAATGGAACGCTACCTGTAATGACTGTCAGAATCGATGGAATATGACATGTAGTTCTAGTGGACACATGTTGCACCCAGTCAGATCGGGCAGCTGAGTTCGAATTCCAGTTGAATTCCTTGCATTCACTTACATGCAAATACCCTTAGGAAAGGTATTAATCTGTCTCTTCCCTCTAGTTATGGGTTAAATAACAGGACAGATTGGGTTCTATAGCCTTGGCTGGTAACCATTCTCCCGCAGAAAGCAATGGCAACCTACTACGGGATAATCTTCTGCCTAGTCAGTCATGTCTCTTTTGAGACATGATCATCCAAGCATGTTTCATGTATGGCACTTGACAGACCATGCACAAAAGAGAAAGGAATTATGCATGCTCACTTCATGCGAAAGCACACTCGAGTACTTTTTTTTTTTTTTTTAATCATATCACCCCAAGCAAGGCGGTAACGCCACTGATGCACAGGGGGCTACGTAAGGGTAAAAAGAATGGAAAAGAGAAAGCCGGAAACCACATCCTAAACAGGAAACAAGGGATGAGCCTCTTCACCTGTTCAATAGATGAGGGTGGAGTGTGAACCGGGCGATAGTTTAGTCTATCTACTCCAATTGAAAAAAAAGAATAATAAAGGAAAAGAGTGAAAAGATTGGAAAAGAGAAAACCGGAAACCGCATCCTAAACAGGAAACAAGGGATGAGCCTCTTCACCTGTTCAATAGATGTGGGTGGAGTGTGAACCGGGCGATAGTTTAGTCTATCTACTCCAATTGAAAAAAAAAATAAAAAATAAGGAAAAGAGTGAAAAGATTGGAAAAGAGAAAACCGGAAACCGCATCCTAAACAGGAAACAAGGGATGAGCCTCTTCACCTGTTCAATAGATGTGGGTGGAGTGTGAACCGGGCGATAGTTTAGTCTATCTACTCCAATTGAAAAAAAAATAAAAATAAGGAAAAGAATGAAAAGATTGGAAAAGAGAAAACCGGAAACCGCATCCTAAACAGGAAACGAGGAGTCCAGGTGATTCAGTTTGGTGTTGGTATCGGATGCCCAATCAACGTTAACGTTTTGATTGTGGATGGAGAACTACTTGGATTTGATTTGTCGCTTAGTCTAGAGGCAATCAAACAGTTGAGTGGGATGTCTATGACCAGCACTGGTGAGGTAAAATTTCCCCAGTGAAATGATCCAAAACTGTGTTGCCACCACCATCAACAAACCTGACTTCTGTACAGAGTACAACAAGGACAAATGAAGATGGATCACATCATGGAAGTGGTGCAGTGACCAGCCACCAATCGTGTTATAAAAAAAAGCTTTCAGAATATCCCACCTCTGCACAGATTAAAGAAGAGTATGATCAAGAGTTACAGGTGAGGATAGATAACAGTTAATTGCTGAAGATGAGCTTGGACCTCCAAAAGGTCTGATTTCCCCTGACGATCATCCTACAGCAAAATAAACAAAAGGTTTGCCTCGTTATGAAATACCGCAAGCTCAATGAGTATGTCAATGTGTATATGGCCAGTGCAGATGTCCGCTCGCAAAATTTAAGTGAGTGGCAACAGCAAGGGTTAAATGTCGCTGTGTTAGACCTGTCAGGATTATCTGCAAGTACACATCAAGAAGTCTGTGATCATTCCAGATGGTAGTGGTCAAGAGGAAATGTCACACCTTCAACAATGCAGTCCATTGATCATGCAGTGATGAAGCAGTATGAGACTATTAACCCTGCTACCTCTTCATATGTCAATAACATCTATATTAAGGAGAGCATGTATTCTGCAGCCAGCTACAAGGAGCATTTGGAGCAGTTTGGATTAACCAGCAAGGTCCCAGAACAGATGAAGAATAGCGCATGTGTTTTAGAATTTGTGGCAAATTAAACTTAACACAGCAACAAGCATGTGAATCGTGGCTCTCCCAGTGGGTATTCCAATCCAGTTGTTCCTTCTCAAGTTCTTTCTCGAAATCTCACTAACAGCAGTTTCAGCCGCCAACTGTGAACGTTGTTCTCAAATCTCACGCCTGGGGAAAAATGTTCCTTGTTTTTATATCAGTACTTATACCCATAATCCTTTTGTGTCTTCCTGTGATCTCATAATGCACTGCATCTTTTCGTGTATAAAAATGCAATGCAAGTCCCCCACTCATTCTTTTATGATGTCTGGCCGAGGATGGATTACGGTAGAGCGGTAAGTGCTTTTTCTTTTTTCCATTTTTGCTAAGCAAATACAGGCTTTTTTTTTGGCGGGGACAAGGCAAGTCGCAAACAGTTGTGCCCATCCCGGGTTCTATCTAATGTCTGCCACAAGTTCTACTGAAGGATGTTGAGAATACCATTGCTTTTATATTTTTATATATACCCATAATCCTTTTGTGGCTTCCTGTGATCCCATAATGCAGCTTTTAGTGTATAAAAATGCAATGCAAATCCCCCTTCATTCTTTTACGTTATCTGTCCGAGGACGGATTACGGCAGAGCAGTAAGTGTTTTTTCTTTCTCCTTCATTTTAACTGCAGTAGCTTTACATGCTAAGCAAATACGGGCTCTTTTTTGGAGGGGACAAGGCAAGTCGCAAACAGTTGTGCTCGTCCCAGGTTGTATTTCATGTCTGCCACAGAATTACATGCCTGGTTGAAGTGAGGAAAACTGCGATGATGTCAGAGAAGCAAGATTCCAACAGTCCCCCTTGTACTTACCTGTCGGATTATCTTCTCGGTATGTGGAAGACTGACTGGATATTTTCCAGTGTGCAGCTGGATGTGTATCGCAACTGCATTTGTAAAGCGAAGAGCAAACACCGTAACAACTAGATGGAATGATGAAATACAAGATCCATTCCAAAGCAGAATAAAAGCAAACATTTTGGCGAGAGTGATGCAGAGTGATCTGGTGTATATTAACTGGTGCATTGGCGGACAATATATTGCCATTTGGGCAGATAAGGCTCAATAGCCATAGGTGTGGTTGTGGAGAGAGGTGGAGTTGTAGCAGAAGATGCGAGTTGGCTATGACTGGTGAGTAAGGATAAGCACATTAACTTAGGCAAGCTTGATGCTGTGTTGCAAGGCATTAACCTCATCCTGCAATGGAAGGTGAAAAGAATTCATCTGCGAGCTGACTCTGCATGTGTGCTTCGCTGGATGTTGGACACTTATGTTTTTAACATGACAAAATTAATTATGGAAAAATGACACGCTTGCCGAGTATTGGAAATAACCAGGAAATTTATTATTGTGGAAACATGAGTACAGCGAACAGTTGTGGATGTTGAATAAAGAGGTGTTTATTGAAAGCGTGGCAAAACTCTGCCTGCCATGTTTGCTAGCCTCTCCCGGAAGTCCGTTCTCTTTGTCTCCCAGCATGCACCTATTAGCTGGGGAATAGACTCCCTTGAATGGTCCAGGGAAGGTAACTTTTGACCTTTTTTTGGTGATCCTAATAGACACCTTGTCTGGATAGACAAGAGTGTGCCCTAAGGCAGCTTCTGAATTGTTGATCAGGTGTCGGCTATTCATGCTACAAGAACTAGCTGCAGAATACAAGCTAGAGATCAATATGGCATTGGTCAAATCTCATGAGAACTGAGCCAATCAACTCACCAGGGTGCTGCAGCAATGGTTAGATGAAATTGGTAAAATGGAACCCATAGAACCAGTGTGCACTGCAGCTGCACAAAGCCTAGACATTGCTTGAATACAGGCCATTCATTGATCCAGTGGACACCCTGGCATAAAATGAATGTTATACTTTGTGAAGTTGGTCAACCCAAGGGTCTCTAAAGCAGCGGTGTGAGTGGTGGTTAGAGATTACAAAGAATGTCAATCAATAGATCCAGCCTCAGTGCATTGGAAGTCAGGCAGACGTGATGTACACAAGCATTGGAGCAGGGTTGGGATGGACGTGACCCATTTTGGAAGCCAGCACTACTTGACTCTGACAGACTGCAGTCCCAGTTGTTTTGTTATTTGGAAGCCATTGCAGTGCCAGGATTCTGCAAGTATTATCAGTTAGTTACCGACAATGGCACAGCGTTTTCCAGGGAAACATTCGCACAATTTGCACAAGTCTGGGGTGTTTGGCTGTGATTCCAGTATGCCCATGTGCTGTCAGGGACTAAAATAAGTAAAAAGAACTCATTGTACAATAAAGCGTATTGTGATCAGAACAAATTGCTCAATCCCAGAAATAGTGTACTAGCATAAAGTGACGCCAAATAATGGCGACTTCAACTGTGCCAGCTAACTTAATCTACACCTACAAGACTCAGGTAAAGATGTTATATACTCTGACCTTGTGTGTAAATTTGGGCAAAAGTGAATTGTTATTAAGCAGGTGTTATTAAACAGCAAAAATACCAGCTAGTTAACAACAAAAACATTTTGAAAGGTCAAGGAATGTGTCGAGACAGCTGTTCCCAGGTCAAGAAATATGGAAACAGAAACGTATTTATAGTAAAATAAATATCATTGCATTGAGGGAATGTGATTGCGCTTTGATAAACAGTGTAGACAAAGTCAGATAATATAAACCACAAAATTATTTTTTATAAACAACCAGTCAGTCAGTTAAGTGCCATATGTGATACACGCTTGGGCGATCATGTCTTGAAAGAGACATGACTTATCCCGCAGTAGGTTGACATTGCTTTCTGTGGTAGACTGGTTGCCAACCAAGGCTATAGAACCCAATCTGTCCTGTTATTTAACTCATAACTGGAAGGATGACTGACTGGGCAGAAGATTATCCCGCAGTAGGTTGCCTCTGCTTTCTGCGGTAGACTGGTTGCCAGAAAAAGTTATAGAACCCAATCTGTCCTGTTATTTAACCCATAACTGGAGGGAAGAGACGAATTAGTACCTTTCTCAAGGGTATTTGCGCGTAAGTGAATGCAATGAATTCAACTGTAATTCAAACTCGGCTCCCCGATTTCTTTTTCTCAGCCAATATCCACTGCGCCAAAATACACATCCACTTATAAACAATATGTGGCCTTAAAAATGACATGTTCAAACGAGATTCAGCCTATATATAGTGAAGAAAGACAGATGGAAACAGACCAAGAGAGAGACAGGAGAGAGAGGACAGGCATAGCCTGATGGCTGCTGCTCAATGTGTGTGTGCTGACTCTTCAACCACCTATTTTATAGCTAACGTCACTGAAAAGCGAATAAAAAAGTTGTATATTTTTATTTATATATAAGTGTTGATGTCCGTCATTTTATTAACTAAGAAAAATATTGTCATTTTGCCAGTGAGAAAAGCAAGTCACTGCTTTTTTTTTTTTAAAAATCATATCACCCCGAGCAAGACGGTAATGACACTGATGTGCAGGAGGCTACATAAGAGTAAAAAGATTAAGTAGAAGAGAGTGATGAGGAAGATGAACCAGTTGGAAAGGAGCAAGAGAAGGATGGGAATACAGGTGTGATGACAGTTGCAAAGGTGGAGAGAAAGGAAAGGATTTATGGGGTGGTGAAAGAACTAGAGTCAAGTGGTTAATAGATGAGTATTGACATTGCATTTAAATTTCTGGAGGTTGTAGCCGTCAGGAAAGCAAGAATATGCAAGTGAGTTCCACAGGCGAGAAGTGCGAGAGAAGAAGCTGCAGGAGTAAAATTGTCATCTGCATTTGATTAATCTAACTGTGAATGGGTGGGACCCAGTTGCCAATCTGGTTGCACGAGTAAACACCTGTTGCAGAGGCACCAGTGACTTTGGGTCCAGTTTATGTTTTACCATTTATCAGTGAGAGGAATATTGTCAAAATTTTGGTTGCAGCTTAATTGTTGTTGTTGTCAAAGTGGGTATACAACAAAGGACATCAATACAGCTTTGTCACCAGACAAAACGGATTCTAGCTCCTAGAATTTGGAGATGCCATCTGGGTAAAGAATCTGCACGGAAGATATACGACTCAGACACAGGGAAAATGATGAACATCTGTAGCCCTCACTCTGTGTTGATGAAATCTTGTGCCAAGTAAAATGAGATGGAGTAACAGGCTAAAGGTGCATGCCGAATGACCTGAAACAAGATGAACTCAGTGAGACATCTGAAGAAGGTACCAAAGAGAAAATAACCGAACCTTCACCGTTGAGATGGAGTAACAGGCTAAAGGAGCATGCCGAATGACCTGAAACAAGATGAACTCAGTGAGACATCTGAAGAAGGTACCAAAGAGAAAATAACCGAACCTTCACCGTTGAGATGGAGTAACAGGCTAAAGGAGCATGCCGAATGACCTGAAACAAGATGAACTCAGTGAGACATCTGAAGAAGGTACCAAAGAGAAAATAACCGAACCTTCACCGTTGAGATGGAGTAACAGGCTAAAGGAGCATGCCGAATGACCTGAAACAAGATGAACTCAGTGAGACATCTGAAGAAGGTACCAAAGAGAAAATAACCGAACCTTCACCGTTGAGATGGAGTAACAGGCTAAAGGAGCATGCCGAATGACCTGAAACAAGATGAACTCAGTGAGACATCTGAAGAAGGTACCAAAGAGAAAATAACCAAACCTTCATCGTTGAGATGGAGTAACAGGCACAAATTACCTGCTTCATATTGGAATTTGTGTAATCCTAAGCTCAGGTAGGAGTGTGCATGTCTTAAGCATGATATGTGACATATTGCCCCGAAATGCCAGCAGACTGTGTGTGTGTGTTAGGTGCACTTTGGTTGGAGGAAGAATTCTGTATACAAGTCTTGGACAATGTGCTAACATGAATCCCCAAATTTGCATTATGGATTCTGCTGTGGGCTTTATAACAAATGCATTGGAGGTTTGCGTCAGATGCATCCCAACAAACAGCACTATATCAAATCCACTTGCTGGGTCGGCATCTTATTGAGTTTCTGTTCAAATAAAGTGTCAGAGTCTGGGCGAAGGTTATTAAGTTCTGTCATAACCCACCTAGTGGTTAGTTGCACAAAATATTTCAAAAACTGTTATAGATCCCAGGAATGGGGTCTGCACAAATAAATGAACAACAGCCAGTAATTGAGATACAAAATAAGTGTATTAACGTAAGGATACAGACTTGAATAAAGATTAATAGTCCAGGAATGCAGGTTAGTAAAAAGTATATGTACAAGTCTCTGGAAGTGAAGCTGTGGTATATTGAGTACGTCCGCGTCGGAAGCTGACGGGTACGGCGTAATTTTCTTCTCAATGAGTGGAGCACAGAGCTACCATGAACTACTGTGTACTGACTGCTAATCTCTCTCTGGACTCTTGTATTCTCCAGTTAACTCTCTGTGAAAATGTGGTATACGTTAGTCTCATTTCTATAGCAGAAGTATAAGTATACTCCAAATGAGTCCATCTTTATGAAAAGGGAGAAACGCACAACAGGTTAAAAGAATTTTTTCTTACTAAATTGTTTTATTAATGATATTTGTATTTCAAATTATTATCATTTGTGTATTTTTACTTTTAATTTTTATATTTTTATTACAATAAAGAATTTTGCCTTTCGAATAATTATGATTTAGTGTTGTGGATCCCAAGAATGGGACCTGCACAAATAAATGAACAACAACCAGTAATTGAGATAGAAAATAAGTGTATTAATGTAAGGATACAGACTTGAATAAGGATTAATATTCCAGGAATGCGGGTTAGTAAAAAGTATATCTACAAGTATCTGGCCGTAGTATATTGACTATGTCCGCATCGGAACCTGACGGGTATGGCGTAATAATCTTCTTGATGAGTGGAGCACAGAGCTACCATGAACTACTGTGTACTGTCTGCTAATCTCGCTCTAGACTTTCGCATTCTCCGGTTAACTCTCTGTGAAAACACGGTAACCTTCAGTCTCACTTCTATAGCAGTAGTATAATTATACTCCGGACGAGTCCATCTTTATGAAAAGGGAGAACCCCACAACAAAAACTATCATAAATCATTGGATACAAATGAACAGATTTTCAATTGGCAATTTTTTCAATTTCAATGTTAAACACTTATTTTCCTTTTTTTCCTTTCACTCTTTCTTTAATCATTTATTCCCTGAAACCAAGTAGCATCACTGATATGTCTTTTCTATTTTTCCAAACTATCAAAAGGGAATAGTTTTTATTTATGAATTATTTGCAGAGTGAAAGGCATGTAATAACTAAGAAACTAAAGGAGGGACATGCTGAATTTGAATAAAATAACTATAAACGTATTTGGTAGATATCCTATTTTTTTTTTTAAAACTGTAACTGACATCTACAGGGCTAGGTAATCAAGATTTAATAAAGATACTCTACCTTTTGGCAGGGTTCGTTGTTATTAATATATATTTAATAGTAAACAAACACACAATTAATTTTACCGCATCTCAATGTAAACATTACTCCTGCAATATATTTTTTCTGAAGGTTCATCTTGACACTTACACGTAAGTTTGCTCTCTTTTATGCAGTGGCTGGTTTTTGAAGTGAAAACCTCTCATAAAATACAAATCTGGGAAAAAAGATTTGGGTTTTTAGAATTTTTTTTCTTAAGCATGTTCTTCTTTAAACTTTATCTACAAACAAGCAAAATTATTTTACCAAAGATTTCAGATATATTTGTCTATATTTCTGATATGACAAAACTGTATTTGCATTATTTGGATTATTGTCCTCATCTGTTACCATTTGTAAGACATTTCGGTCATTGTATGATCCAGCCTTCATCAGCTGCTAAAAATTTCGAACTGAACCCTTTATTACAATCACTAGGATATATCATCCTCATCCCTTGCATAGTAATGCCTCTTTTTGGAGTCATGGGTTATCTCCTTCTAACCCTGTAGCCTGAGAGGGACCTCACAACTCTTTGGGTCAAGTCACAGGTACTAACCAATGTCTATATCCACGTCATAAAAATGGCAACAAAGATGAGGACAATAGACCAATTAATGTAAATACTACCTCATCTCAGAAATATAGACAAATATCATAGTTCATATTTGAAAAGAATTTTTTTTTATGTGCAATGTAATGTTATGAGATGTTGAAATGATGGAAATTAACCATTTCTTTGAATTTTTTTGAATGTTAGCTTAGAAAATGTATAGTTTATATTATATTGGGAAAAAAGTGGTGTGTAGGTTACTATTTTGATAATATATGATGCTGGCACTCTCAAAAATTTAATTTCATCTTTTTGCCTTGATAAATTCTATCACAAGATGAAATATATACGTAAGGAAAATATAGTTTTCCTCTTGTCTATTTAAGCATACTGTTTCTATGTTCATATTATAACGAGTATACTTTTGCATATATCTATATATATATATATATATATATATATATATATATATAATGAAAATAAATTTTCAAAATTCAAAAATGTTGAATGAACATTTCAACATGAAATCCCTAAGAGAGATCTTACGACTCCTCAGCAACAGTAGGTCTATATTTAAAAAAAAAAAAAAATTTTAATATTAATTAGGATCAGGTTCTTGAAATTTACCTTCCTACTTTTCCGTTTCGGATTAAAGTAATTTAATATATATATATATATATATATATATATATAATAATTAAAATTTTTAATATTAATTAGGATCAGGTTCTTGAAATTTACCTTCCTACTTTTCCGTTTCGGATTAAAGTATTTTAATAAAATAAAAATATATTTGATGAGATATTTCTATTATAAAAGATTCAAAATGCTATAGAAAAAAATTGATCTAATAAATTCTTAAGGTCTAATACCCACAAAAATATCTAAATAAAATTAAAAATTAAATGAAATAAACAGGCTTCCAAACTATGATCTAAGAAAAATTAAAAATTAAAGAAAAAAAATTGATCCCCTAAATTCAAAATTAAGATTAAATAAACACCCCTATTCCGCTAAAACAAAAATTCTATAGAAAAGATCGAATTACTAAATTCTAAAGCAAGGCTTAATATTCTGAATTAGATTACAAATAGATCCGCTAAAACTTTACTTAAATACAAAAATATTCTGTACTAGAAAAATTAAAATTAAAAGAAAAAAATGGCCCCCAAACTCGAAGAAACTCAATTTCCTATATTCAAAATCAAGATTAAATAAACAATTTCAGATTAATTATATTATATTTAAAAAAAAAAACATGCTGAAATACACAAAAAATGCTCCATACAGGATAGACATCGCACCCCTACAACATCCATCTAAGGAAACCCAAAGTAATATAATCTGGTCACTAGATAAAAAAGAATACATAAAATCCGTCTAGTAACAACAGACACTCATTAATCAAATTCTTAAGGTCAACGAACAGGACCGGTTCCCTAATCACAAAAAGACCCCCGCACACAACACACACACAACTGACCAAGTAATCAACCTTTTAACTAAGCACACCATTCTTCGAAATTCTAACCAAAAGATATACTCAAGCAATAAAAACGTACATTCCAACAGCTAATGTCATTAATCAACCATTTAATTTCGCACTCCATTTTCTTCAAAATTCTAACGGTCAACACAGAAGACATATTCCCTTTATTATCAATAACCCCAACCAACCTCACACTAACAAGGAACCAAATATAGATAGCGAGGATTTCCATTCTTCTTCATTCCTCCTGAAGAGACATTGGAGACCCAATGTCGAAACAACCATATGATTGTAGAGGACACATATAAAAAACATTATGTACATGTTCTAAAATATAATCTATAATAAATATTCACAGCTCTATATATATATATATATATATATATATCGAGCACTGTTTTAAATGAATGTTTTGGACATTGGAAAAAATTCTTTCTTCGTTCTGTACCCACTCGGATATATATATATATATATATATTAGTCATTCACATACAAGCCTGTTTCGATGTATCACAGCTCATCAGTGTGGCTAGACACATCCACTTGCTTCTGGCCGGGATCGAAACTCGACCGATTTGGTGTCAGTCAGAGTCGCTACTCCATAAGCCATCGACGTATGGAATTAGAGAAGGGAAATTTTAACGTGTTGTATATAAGCAGTGTATACACACGCCAGTCACCGAAAGAACTCAATTCATTTCTGAAGAGTCATGCATATAGCAGAAGTGATGTGTGTGTGTTTGTGACCCTGGATTTCACACTCTTGGGATTGTCAGTGATCTATAACTCCCACCGATCTATATGAATGTCAGCTCTATCACTGATATTGAGCACTTTCAAATAAATAATATAACATATATAACAAATTGCATATATATATATATATATATATATATATATATATATATGTATTAATATTTATATACATACACTTTTCACACACACACACATATATATGTGTGTGTGTATGTGAAAAGTGTATGTATATTATAGAAATAAACAAATACTGTCAAAAAATACCTTTTTAAACTTACAACATTTTAGTAGTTTTTCCTATATATATATATATATATATATATATATATATATGTATACATAGTGTGTCTGTGTGTGACAAAAAGACGTATTTATTTATGCGATTTACATTATATGAATTGTTGCCCTCATCTTTGTTGCTAACTTCACGTTTCGTTCATTGTACACCCTGGTCTTCTTCAGGTGATTAAAATTAAAAAATTAATTTATTTCCCTCATCAAGTTAGATTATAGTCTTAGAATTAATGTGAAGGAGTTTGTCACTTAACTGACTAGTCTTTCATGAGGAGAATATTGTAATGTTTTCACTCTTCAGGGTCATTAGCTTTTTGCAGAAAAAACATCAGCATGACAAATAATAACATTGCTCCGCCAAGTGACAAACTTCTTTACATTAATTCTATATGTGCACAGGTGTGTGTTTAGAATATTAGCAAGAAGATAATTAAAAAATGTAAGCATCCAACTGGATTTCACATATTCCACCTACAACACTGTCTCATACCAATCATTTATTGTATATATTTATGTGAGGGTGAATCAATAACTTAAGAAAAATTAATGAAATTTGGATCTAAAACTTTAATAGAAAGGAAATTATGTTTAAAAAGAAAAATTCCTTA
This sequence comes from Ascarosepion bandense, assembly GCA_037127315.1. Classification (NCBI taxonomy): domain Eukaryota; kingdom Metazoa; phylum Mollusca; class Cephalopoda; order Sepiida; family Sepiidae; genus Ascarosepion; species Ascarosepion bandense. The sequence goes on from JBBBDQ010000276.1 coordinate 25,170, forward strand.
AATCAGGCATTTTTTATCATGAAACTCATTATTCTATCTGAATTTCTGGGATGAAGAATTATCATTATTTTCATGATATATTTTTGGACTATTGTCCTCATCTTTGTTGTTATTATCACCTGATGGCCTTCTGTCTGAATTTCTGGGATGAGGAGTTATCATTATTTACATTATTTATATTTGGACTATTGTCCTCATCTTTGTTGTTATTATCACCTGATCGCCTTCTGTCTGAATTTCTGGGATGAGGAGTTATCATTATTTACATTATTTATATTTGGACTATTGTCCTCATCTTTGTTGTTATTATCACCTGATCGCCTTCTGTCTGAATTTCTGGGATGAGGAGTTATCATTATTTACATTATTTATATTTGGACTATTGTCCTCATCTTTGTTGTTATTATCACCTGATTGCCTTTCTGTCCGAATTTCTGGGATGAGGAGTTATAATTATTTACATTATTTATATTTGGACTATTGTCCTCATCTTTGTTGTTATTATCACCTGATTGCCTTCTGTCCGAATTTCTGGGATGAGGAGTTATCATTATTTACATTATTCATATTTGAACTATTGTCCTCATCTTTGTTGTTATTATCACCAGATAGCATTTTGTCCGAATTTCTGGGATGAGTAGTTATCATTATTTACATTATTTATATTTGGACTATTGTCTTCATCTTTGTTGTTATTATCACCAGATCGCATTTTGTCCGAATTTCTGGGATGAGGAGTTATCATTATTTACATGATTTATATTTGGACTATTGTCCTCATCTTTGTTGTTATTATCACCTGATGGCCTTCTGTCTGAATTTCTGGGATGAGGAGTTATCATTATTTACATTATTTATATTTGGACTTTTGTTCTCATCTTTGTTGTTATTATCACCTGATTGCCTTCTATCTGAATTTCTGGGATGTGGAGTTATCATTATTTACATTATTTATATTTAGACAGTTGTCCTCATCTTTATTGTTATTATCACCTGATTACCTTTTGTTTGAATTTTCTAGTTCTCATTTTTATTACTGCTCAGTTATTGCTTACCAGTTGAATTCCTTGCATTCACTTACGCGCAAATACCCTTGGGAAAGGTATTAATCTGTCTCTTCTTTCCAGTTATGGGTTAAATAACCGGACAGATTGGGTTCTATAGCCTTGGCTGGCCACTGCAGAAAGTAATGGCAACCTACTGCGGGATAATCTTCACCCTAGTCAGTCATGTCTCTTTTGAGACATGATCACCCAATCTTAACTGACTGACTGACTGATTTTGATATACAGGTATGTTTTGAGTTAAATCATTCTAGATTAAAAGCAAAACACCTTCACAAATAAAGAGTTCGCAATGTATTGTAAAGTTTGTTAAACTGTAAAACATCTACATTTACAAGTATGTACACTACCGGCTATAATTATTAGACAATCCCAGTGTTTTAAAAAATGTTTTATATTTTATATTTTTTATTATTTATTTCTAAGTGAATAATTGTAAATGAAAATAGAATGGTTCTTTTGTTAATACTGCACAATAACATGTGCATCAAATGAATTTATAAATATTTAATAATTGCAGTTTCATCAATGAAAGAATGAAGAAAATTTAGGATGATTCGAATGAGTCCATCTTTGCTTCCTTGCCTTGTAAAATTTTGCAAAGTAATAATAACAAAAGAACCATTCTATTTTCATTTAGAATTATCCACTTAAAAATAGTATGAAATACATCATTTCTTTTAAAAAACTGGGGTGTCCTAAAAATTATGGCCGTTAGTGTATATACATGTATTTGTAAATTTAGATTACATGTTTTATACACTATATTAAAAACTAACATTTTTATGTAAACTTAAGATAGATTCTTATTGACCATATATTATTAAAAATGCATTTATAAAGAAAATACAGAACTGAGAATGGTTATATGTGGTTTATTTTAGACACAAATTTGACTTGAGTCGTTTTTCAACTTAAGTTACCTCTCCTGGAACAGATTACTGACGTAAGGTGAGGTATACCTGTAGAGGGGCTCAAAATAAATGTAGAACTGTGTTCTGAAGCACACCCAACCAATATTGATTTAAAATGACACCATTCACTTCAGTGTTCAATATCTTATCACAAGAATCTCATAACTTGTGTTGAATGCAGAAGAATTGATAGGAAAATAAAAAAATGTTATTTTGTTTGTTAAAGTAGTCAGGTAGAAGCAGGAGCTCGACTCCAGTCACTTTCTCATCATCGGGATGTAACTTCCCTCTGTCTCTTCTATAGATATTTTCATGCCTTCGGCTGTAACGAACTTAGGTCACTAGTACCCACTTCACAAGAATTTACTCGGGCAACCAAACTGGCAACAAGGCCTCGCCTTTTACAGTTAGATCAACCAAATGCAGGCAACAATTCTATTCCATCAGCTTTTTTTTCTCGTGCTTCCCGCCTGTGGAACTCCCTTCCATATACTTACTTTCCTGACAGCTATAACCTTCAAGAATTTAAATGCGAAGTCAATTCCAATCTCTTATCCACTTAACTCCAGCACTTTCTACATTACCCCGTGTATCTTGTTCTTTTCCTTTCTCTCTACCTTCGCAACTGTGTTCACATCCTCTTGCTCTTTCTCTTTCACCCCCTTTACCAGGTTTGTCTGTCTTCACTCTCCTCCTGCCAGTACTTCAACTCCCTTATGTAATCCTCTAACACATCAGTGGTGTTAAACCTTGCTTGGGGTGAAATGACTAAAAAAAAAAAAAGCTGGATTGGAGGGTTTAGACAACAGTCTTACAAGCCATTGTTAGTGAGTTTGAGCTTCACTAAGTGCTCGATAAATCTGGCTTTAAGGAACATTTGAGGTGGGAAACAAATTTCTTAATGAGAAATTAGGAGAGAAAGAAAATGTCAGAATGAAAAATTGTAAAATAAAAGAGGAGAAAAAGTTAAATAAAAATAGAGACAGAATGGGAGAGGAAAAGAAAACGAGAGTAAAAAGGTGTAGAAAGCAAAAGAAGAAAAAGTGAGGGGAAAGAAAGAGACAAAGAAATAGCAAAGGAAAGTAAAAAGAGAAAAGCGAACAGGGAAAAAAAAATAGAAAAGTGAGTGAGGACGAGAATGAAAAATGAAAAAAAAAAGAAAGAGAAAAACGAGGAAGGAAAGGAAAGAGAAATGAGGAAGGCAAAGAAAGAAAATTGAGCATAGAAAAGAAAGAAAAGAAAAAGTGTCCAAGGAAAAGAAAGAAAAATGTCCAAGGAAAAAAAAGAAAGAGAAAAGTGTCTGAGAAAAAATAAATAAATAGGGAAATGTGTCTGAAGAAAAAAAAAAATATAGAGAAAAGTGTCCAAGGAAAAAAAAATTGAGAAGATTGTCTCCGAGGAAAAGAAAGAAAAATGTCCAAGGAAAAAAAGAAAGAGAAAAGTGTCTGAGGAAAAAAATAATAGGGAAATATGTCTGAAGAAAAAAAAAAAATAGAGAAAAGTGTCTGAGGAAAAAAAAAATTGAGAAAATTTTCCGAGGAAAAGAAAGAAAGAGAAAATTGAGCAAGGAAAAAAAAGAAAAGCGAGCAAGGAAGAATAGTGAGAGAGCAAGATTAAAAAAGAAAAAGTTTGAAAAAGACAAAGAAAGAGTAAAGAAAAGATTGAAACGAAAAAGTGAGAAAAGATTGAAACAAAGAGTGTGAAAGAAAGACAGAAAGAAAGAGTGTAAATAAAAAAGTGAGCAAGAAAAAGAGAAAAACAGAGACTAAGGAAGAGAATGCAAACGGAAGTGACTGAAGAAGAGAAAGTAAATGAAAATGAATGATGAAAGGAAAGAAGGAAAAAAGAAAGGAAAAAAGAAAGAAAGAAAGAAAAAAGTGACCCAAAAAAAAGAAAGAAAGAGAAACTTAGTGTGAAGAAGAAAGAGAGAAGTGCATAAAGCAATAAAGAAAGAGAAAGAAAGCAAAAGTGTAGAGAAGAATGTAAGAGAAAAAGGACGTTGAAGCAAAAGGAAATGTACTGTGAGGAAGAAAAGGAAAAAAAGAATTAGGAGAAAGTGAGACAGAAACAAAAACAGTAAAAGTGAGTGGAAGGAAGAAAAAATAAGAGTACAAAATAAAGTAAAAAAGAGAGGGAGTGTGAGAAGGAGAAAGTGCAAGAGAATGAATCAAAAAGATCACTTTATAAAGTTCAAAGGTCAAATCTCTGCAATTATTCTCCAAGCAAAACAGATGCGTTGTAATGGAATATAATTAACTCAAGTTAAAAAAAAAAAGAAAAGACGTAACAACAACATAAGTGCGGACCATGAATCAATATAAAATCAAAATTTATTTCATTCAAATCGGCTTTTTCAGTGCCTCCCCATTAAAGCCAAGGCAACAATATGGATCTTGCTGGCTGGGGTAAAAAGGTGTGTTAAGGGGAGGTGACCGAGGAGCAGAGAGCTCGATTTTCCAATCCCTATCGATCAAAAAGAAATGTTTCTGCACAAATGAATCAAATGTTGTTTTACGGTACACTGACTCTTCTATAGTGGTCATATAGTGCTAAATAAGCTTATTCTCAGTAAATTCTCATATAAATCTTTTGAGAATCTGTTTCATGAAAATGGTTTAATGAGACATTAAATAAAAAGCAGCAATCAATCAATCAGCACAAGAGAATTCTTGAAATAATACCAAAGACAGAGTTTATCAAATTATTCGTTTCATTCCTGATTTTCTTCTATAACTGGATACAGGCATTAAGCACCAATTGAATCTGTCTTCTCTAATCTAATAGATAAAAAGATGTTATTTAAATAAGTTACTATAGATTATAGGATTTCACTGATGTTAATCTAAAAGTTTTAGGGTTTGAAATTACAAGAAAATAAAACAGACTATATTATTATATAGATTTAAGCTTTTTTTTTCAAAATAAACAATTTCAATAGAAAGAAATAACTATTTTATTATCAGTTAAAGTGCATCGTATTATTCTAGATTTTTATTACGAGATAATACTCTCTTCCAAATTACTATTATTTTATTACTATTTATTTTCCAGCTTATTACTGTTGCTTTTTATCTAAACTTATATAATAAACGGAACTTTGTCTGTGTGTGTGTGTATCTGTGTCCGTTACCTATAGACTCCAAAACGGCTGAACCGATTTTCTTGAAAATTTACACAGTTGTACTATAAGCGTCTGCAAGTGTTCTTAGCTAGATTTTGTGTTGAGGTACCCCCGATAAATATCGAAAATTGATAATTGAAAAAATCAAGTTATAGAAAGAGTGGTCCGATTTTAATCAAATTTAATACACTCATAGACAAAGAAATAAGAAACAATATTCAGAACTTTCAAGGTTGCAGTTCTTACAATAGTGCGGAAAATTGATAATATATATATATATATATATATATATATATAAAAGGCAATATGTTTGTGTGTGTGTGCCTGTTTATCTGTCAGTATGTCTATATTTTTTTCAGCCCTTTCATTTTAGTTTTTGCTTCGGGTTTGGCTCTAAGTAGATATAATTATAGTTCTTAGTCTCAGCCATAATACCATTTACTTAGAGGACTTATTTAGCTTTCAAAATTCAGTTTATGATGAAAAAACTTATTTGATATCGATAGCAGGAAATCAAAATTTGACTTACATCCATTCATTTTTCTTTCAGTCTACGGTTTCACTTTAACTGGAAACAACTATTGCATTTTAGTCTGTTGTGCCAATGTTCAAAGAGTCTGAGCTCGAGGACCATGGATTAGTTTTAAAACTTTCCTTACACCTGAGCAATGCCGGGCTATACTGCTAGTCCCTTATAAGATAATGCTCAAATAATTTCTTATGCATTCCTATAGTAAAATCATTTCCAATGAATTTCTATAGATGCTTTTAGTATTTGCTATATCACTAGATATGGAATCATTAGAGGGAATGAAAGTTTGGATGGATTTGTTTCATAAATCCTAGCCATAATATTCCAGGTTCCATAAAGAGCTAGTATTCAAATAATTTCTAATGCATTCCTATAGTAAAATCATTTCCAATGAATTTCTATAGATGCTTTTAGTATTTGCTATATCACTAGATATGGAATCATTAGAGGGAATGAAAGTTTGGATGGATTTGTTTCATAAATCCTAGCCATAATATTCCAGGTTCCATAAAGAGCTAGTATTCAAATAATTTCTAATGCATTCCTATAGTAAAATCATTTCCAATGAATTTCTATAGATGCTTTTAGTATTTGCTATATCACTAGATATGGAATCATTAGAGGGAATGAAAGTTTGGATGGATTTGTTTCATAAATCCTAGCCATAATATTCCAGGTTCCATAAAGAGCTAGTATTCAAATAATTTCTAATGCATTCCTATAGTAAAATCATTTCCAATGAATTTCTATAGATGCTTTTAGTATTTGCTATATCACTAGATATGGAATCATTAGAGGGAATGAAAGTTTGGATGGATTTGTTTCATAAATCCTAGCCATAATATTCCAGGTTCCATAAAGAGCTCTTATTTAAATAATTTCTAATGCATTCCTATAGTAAAATCATTTTCAATGAACTCCTACAGCAAAATCTTTTTTGCCTTAATTGACACTGAAATTCAGTTTACATTAAAAAAATTGGGAATCTGTGATTAATTCCTGCTTGAGATCAGACCAATTCCCCAGAGTGCTCAATCGATAGGCAAGAGTGTAAAATACATATATATATATTCTGCTTAGTATTGTATTTCTGGTTCCTTCTAAAGTTTGCTTCAGTTCTATTCTTCATGCTCGTTTTTTCTCACGCTAATACAGTATCACTGAGTAAACCTCTACCTTGAGTGGTGCTTTGGCCTTGTATTGAGTGAAAAAATATGTATACATAAGTCATCACTGAGAGTCAACCTGCTTGAATTCAATCTTTAGGTCATGTGTGATTTGTGGTGGCTCAACTATTTATAGAACATTATAGATAGCAAGATAGCTATTTCCGGTTTATTGCATAATCCTAATGGTTATTTTGTAGGTGATAACAGTTATATTTAAAATTTCGTTTGAATGTTACACACGTTTCATACAATAATGACTCACTAGCCTGTGCTCATATACAAGTTAACAACTAATTTAATTGATGTACAATTAATGAGATGGCAATCCTTCCTAAAAATGATACAATCATCATCGTCATCATCATAATAATCATGAAGATCCTCTGCTACATTTAAGGTCTGCTCTATAGCCTGTGCTCATATACAAGTTAACAACTAATTTATCGATGTACAATTAATGAGACGGCAATCATTTCTAAAAATGATACAATCATCATCATCATCATCTCATAATACACAGGGTGCGAGGCGTAAATTGTCGCCATAGTATTTTTATTTTGGTGACTATTAGGCACTATACAGCATGGCAGGGTCTGTTAGGCACTCAGTCAGTTAAGTGCCATATATAATACACACTTGGGAGATCATGTCTTGAAAGAGACATAACTGACTGGGCAGAAGATTATCCCGCAGTAGGTTGCCATTACTTTTTGCAGGTGATTGGTTGCCATCCAAGGCTATAGAACCCAATCTGTCCTGTAATTTGACATAGTGTGAAGGAGAAAAAATAAATTATATTATTTTGTAGTAATTAGTGGGAGATCAGTTTCTTACTTCATAACAATATAAAACTGATCCCCCACTTTATACCCAGTAGAAGCCTTAGTCATGTTTCCAACTATTATATACAGTCAGTCAGTTAAGTGCCATACAAAATACATGCTTGGGCAATCGTCTCGAAAGAGACATGACTGACTGGGCAGAATATTATCTCGCAGTAGGTTGCTATCGAAGGCTATAAAACCCAATCTGTCCTGTTATTTAACCAATAACTGGAGGGAAGAGGTATTTTCCCTTCAAAAATGTTTTATGGCAGTGATTTTTTTCCTTCAAAAATGTATTGTTGGTAACAATTTTCCTTTGAAAATATATATATTTTCCTATAAAAGTCTGTTTTTATGTACCTATTTCTATAAAAGTCTTTTTATACTTTCATAGTGTTTTGACCCCAGTTTAGGGGTTAACTATTTGCCCATAGCTTGGACCCTAACAAGTGCTACCACTTTGGGGTCAGGGTGAACCTGAGAGTAACAACAATTAAGAAGTGGTCCCATGCTCCTCTCAACCTCCCAATCAGAGGCCTTGCTGCAAGATGCAGTTTACCGTCATACCCAGGACCAAACCTGAATTTGAATCAAATACAGATTAGAATCTAACACAATGATAGGATAAGGAACAAATATGACACATTTCTAAAATTAACATATTTCACTTTTGTTTAAGTTTCATCATAAAATGCACGATTACGGTGCAAAGAAATTTTTTTTATATTTTAATTTTCATTGGTTAGTTCAGTCTCATGTTTATTTGTCTTTTTTTTTTCTTCTTTTATTTTTAATCATTTCACCCCAAGCAAGGCATTCCACTGCCACTATTGCGCATGGGGCAACATAAGGGAAGGTAAAGAGAAAGAGTGGTTAGATATAGGAAATGTCAGAAGGAAGGTGATAGATAGGTAAGGATACCAAGGATGAGGGTTGGGCAGATGGGAAGAGTGTTTGAAAGAATGGGAGCGAGTTAGTGTGTTCGGAGGTGTCTATTGACCTTACATTTAAACTCCTGGAAATTGTAGCTGTCAGGGAAGCAGGCATGTGGAAGGGAATTCCACAGGTGGGAAGTGCGAGAAAGGAAGCTGTTGGAGTTACAGTTAATTACGGTTACATCTTATCTGTTTCACTGTATAAGGGTGGGACCTAGTTGCTAATCTAGTATCTCATGTAAATTTGTACCTAGGAGGCACCAATGATCTAAGTTCATTGGAGCAGAAGCCATGAAAGTACTTATAGAAGAGGCACAGGGAAGCCACGTCATGCTGATGAGAGAGTGGTTGCAGCCGGTCTGCCAAGTCAGTATCGATCACATTACAGATTCTCCATTGTATTTAGTCAAGAAGCCTGAGGAGAGGAGCAGGGGCACCCAACCAGATGTGGCAGAAGTATTCAATACCTGGGTGGATGGTAGATTTATATATGTGCAGAGATTTATGTATCACAATTCTAGTTGCTTAGTGTGGGAGTGAAAGAATGTGGTTGGAGGTAGACTGATCTTAGATTTTTCAAGTATGGATTTTATAAATGTTAGTGATATAATAAACTGTACCCTCGTATGTATATTTATTAATTCGCAATACTGTGTGTGTGTGTGTGTGTGTGTGTGTGTGTGTGTAATAATGTAGAACAAATCATTGAATTCACACGAGCTAAACAAAACTGTCTTTTCTTGACACCCTATTAATATAAAACAAAAACAAGTAAGATTTTAAAGTTTGCCGCAAATACACAAACGAAAACAATTTAATCAATTTTAAATTCCCACTGTAGCCAAAAAATAAAATGTGTAATAATCATGGAATTTTATGCCAGAGCCCTTAGATAAGTGGTTCTCAAATGGTACTGCATGCCTCATAGTGTGCACCTGAAGGAAATAGCAGGTGAAGTGGAATGATTGAAAGATAATCAAAGATTTAGAAATAGTTTCCAGAAATTTATTTGCCAAAACTAAATGATTTCAAAATTTAAAATATTATTATGGATTACTTGTAATGCATGAGTCCAGTATAAATAGTTATAAATAATTATCTCAAGTTTTTCTTGAAGTATTCTCCTCTCAATACTCTCGGCATGTTTTTATTGATAGGAAAATGTTTATTAGTGTTCCTTCCAAATATTTTCTATATAATAAATTACAGTATGTTTTTATTGATAGGAAAATGTCTATTAGTGTTCCTTCCAAATATTTTCTATATAATAAATTACAGCATGTTTTTATTGATAGGAAAATGTTTATTAGTGTTCCTTCCAAATATTTTCTATATAATAAATTACAGTATCTTTTTATTGATAGGAAAATGTCTATTAGTGTTCCTTCCAAATATTTTCTATATAATAAATTACAGTATGTTTTTATTGATAGGAAAATGTTTATTAGTGTTCCTTCCAAATATTTTCTATATAATAAATTACAGCATGTTTTTATTGATAGGAAAATGTTTATTAGTGTTCCTTCCAAATATTTTCTATATAATAAATTACAGTATGTTTTTATTGATAGGAAAATGTCTATTAGTGTTCCTTCCAAATATTTTCTATATAATAAATTACAGCATGTTTTTATTGATAGGAAAATGTCTATTAGTGTTCCTTCCAAATATTTTCTATATAATAAATTACAGTATGTTTTTATTGATAGGAAAATGTCTATTAGTGTTCCTTCCAAATATTTTCTATATAATAAATTACAGCATGTTTTTATTGATAGGAAAATATCTATTAGTGTTCCTTCCAAATATTTTCTATATAATAAATTACAGCATGTTTTTATTGATAGGAAAATGTCTATTAGTGTTCCTTCCAAATATTTTCTATATAATAAATTACAGCATGTTTTTATTGATAGGAAAATGTTTATTAGTGTTCCTTCCAAATATTTTCTATATAATAAATTACAGTATGTTTTTATTGATAGGAAAATGTCTATTAGTGTTCCTTCCAAATATTTTCTATATAATAAATTACAGCATGTTTTTATTGATAGGAAAATGTCTATTAGTGTTCCTTCCAAATATTTTCTATATAATAAATTACAGTATGTTTTTATTGATAGGAAAATGTCTATTAGTGTTCCTTCCAAATATTTTCTATATAATAAATTACAGCATGTTTTTATTGATAGGAAAATATCTATTAGTGTTCCTTCCAAATATTTTCTATATAATAAATTACAGCATGTTTTTATTGATAGGAAAATGTCTATTAGTGTTCCTTCCAAATATTTTCTATATAATAAATTACAGCATGTTTTTATTGATAGGAAAATGTTTATTAGTGTTCCTTCCAAATATTTTCTATATAATAAATTACAGTATGTTTTTATTGATAGGAAAATGTCTATTAGTGTTCCTTCCAAATATTTTCTATATAATAAATTATAGCATGTTTTTATTGATAGGAAAATGTCTATTAGTGTTCCTTCCAAATATTTTCTATATAATAAATTACAGCATGTTTTTATTGATAGGAAAATATCTATTAGTGTTCCTTCCAAATATTTTCTATATAATAAATTACAGTATGTTTTTATTGATAGGAAAATGTCTATTAGTGTTCCTTCCAAATATTTTCTATATAATAAATTACAGCATGTTTTTATTGATAGGAAAATATCTATTAGTGTTCCTTCCAAATATTTTCTATATAATAAATTACAGCATGTTTTTATTGATAGGAAAATGTTTATTAGTGTTCCTTCCAAATATTTTCTATATAATAAATTACAGCATGTTTTTATTGATAGGAAAATGTTTATTAGTGTTCCTTCCAAATATTTTCTATATAATAAATTACAGCATGTTTTTATTGATAGGAAAATGTTTATTAGTGTTCCTTCCAAATATTTTCTATATAATAAATTACAGCATGTTTTTATTGATAGGAAAATGTTTATTAGTGTTCCTTCCAAATATTTTCTATATAATAAATTACAACATGTTTTTATTGATAGGAAAATGTTTATTAGTGTTCCTTCCACATATTTTCTATATAATAAATTACTTTCTTATTAGGGTGGCATTTAATGAATCAACATTATTACCCATTTTATTAATATAATACAAAAATATCATAATGATAAAATCAGTCAATAATTATTTATAACTATTCATACTGAGACAATTGCAAGTAATCCATAATAATACTTAAATTTTAAAATCATATTTATTTTTGGCATATTAATTTTTTAAAACCGTTTCTAATTGTCTTTCAATCATTCCGCTTCACCCTACGAGACATGCAAAACTGTTTAGTAACCATTGAGCTAGAATGTCCGAGTATAAAACCTGCATTATGAGAGCCTGTTACTCTGAGAGGATCTAGTGGGGTATAACAAATTTATTTATGAGATAAAAAGTACAATTTAAAAATAAGTGGGTTAAAGGGAGATAACTATGGATTCAAAGTCATAACGTTATCATTGATAACTCTCTCTTCCAATTTGCATACTCTAGTTATATATACTTAATACTTGATTTAATACAAAACTATAGCAGTGATAAAATCTGTCAATCATTATTTATAACTATTTATACTGAGACTCGTAGATGCAAGTACAAGTAATCTATAATAATAATTATTTTTTTAAAATCATATTTATTTTTGGTATAGTAAATTTTTGAAACAATTTCTAAATCTTGATTGTCTTTCAGTCATTCCGCTTCACCTGCAATCCTATTCTGCTGAACCCTACGAGGCGTGCAAAACTGTTTCATAACCATTGAGCTAGAATATCTGAGTACAAAACCTGCATGAGGAGAGCCTGTTACTCTGAGAGGATCTAGTGGGGCATACTTCAAGAAAAAATTGAGATAATTATTTATAACTATTTATATAAGTAATCCATAATAATATTTTAAATTTTGAAATCATATTTTGTTTTGGGAAATGAATTCTTGGAAACTGTTTATAAATCTTTGATTATCTTTCAATCATTCCACCTCACCTGCTATTTCCTTCAGGTGCACACTATGAGGCATGCAGCACCATTTGAGAACCACTTATCTAAGGGATCTGGCATAAAATTCCATGATTATTATAGATTTTATTTTTTTTGGCTACAATGGGAATTTAAAATTGATTAAATCGTTTTCGTTTGTCTATTTGGGGCAAACTTTAAAATCTTATTTCTTTTTGTTTTATATTAATAGGGTGTTAAGAAAAGACAGTTTTGTTTAGCTCATGTGAATTTAATGATTTGTTCTACATTATTACACACACACACACACACACACACACACACATATATATATATATATATATATATATAATAGTAATGTGAATTAATAAATATACATATAAGGGTACACATATGTATAGTATTATTATTCAGGTGTTAATAAAACAGTGCTCAATGTAGTATTTTTTTTTTTTTTTAATCATTTCACCCTGAGCAAGGCAGAAACGCCACTGATGTGCATGGGGTTACATAAATGTAAAAAGATTAATTAGAAAAGAGTGAGGAGTACAAACTAGTTAGAAAGGAACAATAGAAAGCTGAGAATACAGGTGCAATGACAGATACATAGGCGGAGAGAAAGTGAAGGTTATACAGGGGAGGGGAGAGAGTTAGAGTCCAGTGGTTAGTAGATGAGCATTAACTTTGCATTTAAATTTCTGGAGGTTGTAGCCGTCAGGAAAGCAAGAATACGGAAGAGAGTTCCACAGGCGGGAAGTGCGAGAGAGGAAGCTGCAGGAGTAGAATTGTCGTCTGCATTTGGCTAACCTGACTGTGACAGAACTTTATATATATATATATATATATTGATAAATATACATATTGTGTAAATAAAGTATGGATATCAATAAATTTACACTACCGGCAATAATTATTAGGCAAACCCAGTTTTTTTTAAAAGAAATGATGTATTTTATACTATTTTTAGTATTTATTGCCAAGTGGATAATTCTAAATGAAAATAGAATGGTTCTTTTGTTATTATTACTTTGCAAAAAATTTTGCTCGTGTGTGAATTCAATGATTTGTTCTACATTATTACACACACACACACACATATATATAGTAATGTGAATTAATAAATATACATACGACGGTACACATATGTATAAGTGATATTATTTAGGTGTTAATAAAACAGTGCTCAATATAGTATAAACAGAGCTTTTATATATATATATTGATAAATATACATATATTGTGTAAATAAAGTATGGATATTAATATATATACACTACCGGCCATAATTATTAGGCCAACCCAGTTTTTTTAAAAGAAATGATTAATTTCATACAATTTTTAGTATTTATTGCCAAGTGGATAATTCTAAATGAAAGTAGAATGGTTCTTTTGTTACTATTACTTTGCAAAATTTTACAAGATAAACTTGTCCAAATCACCCAAAATTTTCTTCATTCTTTCATTGATGAAACTGCAATATAGTTAAATATTAAATATTTATAAATTCATTTAATGCACATGTTATTGTGCAGTATTAACAAAAGAACCATTCTATTTTCATTTACAATTATTCACTTAGAAATAAATACTAAAAAATAGTATGAAATACATCATTTTTTAAAATACTGTGGTTGCCTAATAATTATGGCTGGTGGTGTATATATGGATATACGCCCAAACACACACACACACACACATATGCACACAAATAGTTTTTCTGTTGTTAATAGTGCTTGTTGTAATGTAGCAGATCTATGAAGTATCTATTAATAAATATATATATTATTCTATGTCTATAGCACAACTCAAAGTTTCATGTATGACGCATTCATCAGGTGTATATTATGAACTGAACATTTCCAGATTAAAATTTTCATTTTTGGTTCTTGCATTGTTCATGTTTTATAATAAATAAATATATAAAAATCAATAATAAAAAAATGAGTTTTTATCCGATTTCATTAATTCATTAATGTTTTTTATATATTTGTTTGTTATACCTTTCGTTTCCTGAAAATAATAAACTTCAAGTAATCTGCCCCTAACAAAATTTACCCTTTAATATTAATTTAACTTTTATAATTTTACTTTCCAATTTTATGTTTTGTGGCAAGAGGGAGTCACCATTGTAGCTGTAGAGACGATCAGCCATGTCTGCTACAAGGTCAATTCACTAACATAACCGACAATCTCCACAACTTAAGGTTTTATTAAAATTTTCAGAAGGTTATCAAAACTGGATTTGTGGAAGAAAAAAGTATTCCTTTTGTATGTTTAAATAATAATTTATTAATAGAAAGGAACAACATGAATTGGTAGAAGTTAAACGTTCAATGAGAAACAGTAGCAAGTTGTTAAGGGTATCAAGAGTTCATAGTAGTAACTTGTGTGTATGTATATATGAGTGTTATCATTGGGTAAGAATGTCTTTGAAGTAATCACTCAGTGAAGTAATCACTCAGTGATTACTTCAAAGACATTCTTACCCAATGATAACACTCATATATACATACACACAAGTTACTACTATTAAAGAATTCCATTCCATTATCAAGTATAAAAAGAACCATAAGAATAAAGCGGTGAGAGAGAAAGATAAGGATAATAATAATGATTGCTTGACCTTTGTCAAGGGACATGTTAATTACGCTTGTCATCTTCTCTCTCTGGTGACAGGCAAATTTGTTCATCTTTTATTTTGTTTGTGAGACTCGAAAAAGTCATTTGGGAATTCACTCCCGGATGTGATTCTGGCCTTTCCATTGGACAGCAAACAAACTTTGCATAGTCTTGCAAAAAGGGTCCATAAAAAGAACTTGCGTCTGATAATTGAAGATTATTTGAATTTTGTTTTCAAGATGTCTCTTAGTTTTCTATTGGCCGAAAAACATTTCGCATCAAGTTGTGAAATTTAACAAGTTTTGGATTCTCTTTTGCATGCGTGCTAAGCAATGTTTGTAAATTCAAGTCTTATTTTATTTCTAACAGAATTAATTAGTCAGTATTTAGCATTTGAATTTTAAATGATCTTATTTTGTTCACTACAGTTTAAGTTTCAGTACAGGCAAAGTTAAATTATACATTTAATGATTTAAAAAATGGCATCCCAGATTTATATTTTATAATTAACATGAACAATATATATTTATTAATATCCAAGTGAATACAGAACAAAAAAAGAATTCTTACAACGTCCAAAACATTAATTTAAAACAGTGCTGATATATAATATATGGAGCTTTGAATATTTATTACGAGCAATAAAGTCCAGCATTGCTCGGGTATAATGAAAGCTTTAAAACTAATCCATGGTCCTGGAGCTCAGACTCAGCCTAAAGAATATTTGGGTGAAGTTTGGTGAGAATCGGATAAAAATTGTGAATTTGTATGAAGGACATACAGACAGATAAACAGACACACACACAAACATCTTGCCTTTTATATATATATATATATATATATATATAATCGATTTTCTGCACTATTGTAAGAACTGCAACCTTGAAACTTCTGAATATCATTTCTTATGTCTTTGTCTATGAGTCTATCAAATTTGATTAAAATCGGACCACTCTTTCGATAATCGATTTTTATCAGGTGTACCTCGACACAAAACCTATCTAAGAACACTAGCAGATGCTTATAGTACAACTGTGTAAATTTTCAAGAAAATTAGTTCAGCCGTTTTGGAGTCAATAGGTAACGGACACACACACAAGGACAAAGTTCCATTTATAAATAAGTTTAGATAAATTATATATACCCACATACTCACTACCCACACCACCCTCCTTAAAATTCTAAAGGTCAATCAGCAGTACTTGTTCCCTTATCACTAAACCCCCACACCAACACCACATACACCAGTGACTAAGTATAAGAATAGAAATTTAAAATTAAAAATTTATTAGAAAAAACGGCTTCCAAACTGTGATCTAATTAACAATTAAAAATTTAATAGGAAAAATATATTTCCTAAATCCAAAGTTAAGATTAAATATACAAATTTACATTAATTATAAAGACTCTGCTTAAATACAAAAATACCCGGCTCCACCCCCTACCAGCTCTTCTAAGAAATCCAAAAGATATAATCTAGTCACAAGATAATAAAAACTTACATTCTAACTGCTAAGGTTAAATCTGTCTAAAAATCAAAGACACTCATTAATCAACCGCATTAACAACACTCTCTCCGAAATTCCAACGGTCAGAGACTTGTTCCCCAATCACTAACCCCCACCAACACCTCAAACACAACTGACCAAATATAAAAAAAGAGGCTTTCCATTCCTTTACACACCGCCTGATGAGACATTGAAGTTTCAATGTCGAAACAAATGTACCTTTGTCGTGGATATATATATAAAAATGATGTATATCTTCTAAAATATAATTTATAATAAATATATTTATTAATATATGGGTGTGTTCCCGTCTGTGAGAGTGGAATCAAAGCAATGATAATAGAAAAGAATGACGATTGATTAATTACAAAGATAAAATGAACTTACCTTTTGTGCAGCACCATGGAGAGCTGTGCGTCCACCTTTGTCCTTTAGATTGACATTAGCCCCAGCCTTGATTAGAATTTTCGCACAGTATGGACGATCAGCAAGTACACAATACATGAGTGGGGTGCGGCCAAATTGATCAACTACATCTGGGCAAAAATTGTTGGCTAAAAAATAAAACCAAAAACAAGATGAAGTAAATTATAACCAAAAAAAAACAAAAAACAAAAAAAACTGAAGGATTAGCAGGCGAATAAAGATGCAATCTTATT